>ML785118.1:497756-525332 GCA_009831015.1 Picea engelmannii | reverse complement strand
AACCATAAGAGAGGTCTGTCTCATTCACTTCTCTGACAAATTGGTGAAAGGATTTAGAATGTACAGTGTATGATGAAAAACAAAGACAAACAGGGAAAGGCCTTCTCCCTGCTTCCTAATAGTCATGAGAACGTGATTATAGACAGCATCATAGCAGAAAGCCTTTGAGATAACAATGAAACACCTAAATATTGATGCAAATGATCTATAGGTTGGAGTCTTATATAATCTTTTTATGGTCCCAGTGTATTTACTTTGATGTGACAAGATCAAAGAAATGGTCACTGCGCACAATCTATGTAGAGAACAAGTTTTTGACAAGTTTAGAGAACAGAACATGCATGGGCAAGCGGCTTGACCTCAGTTCTGTCAAGAAAGTTTGTGACAAGCTCAGATATTAGCCTTGTTTGCAGTGGCTTTAGTGTCTAGGTTAACTAGTTGCCTTATACTATTGGCGGTGTCTTCAACATGCTGTGGTCTTAAGCTAGAGGCAATTAGGGCTTTCAGAGACTTCCGAGGTTGAAGACAGGAGCCAAGCTAACACCTGTGTGATTATTATGTTAAAATGAGTTCACATTAAAATATTTGAATGGGCATGGTTGTCCAACGGTACAGTGGGATTGTTATATCAAATATTCAACCATGTGCCTATAACAGGAGCATTTACAAATGGAATAAAGAGTTTTTTTGGTGTCGAGCTTTGCAGCTTATAGTTTACCCTAAGCCTTGGCTTGGCCTTCCCCGAGGAGCCTTTATTTTATGGTTCCTCCTCATTTTTCACCACACAAAAGGTAGTTTTTCTACTACAATGAAAGCATGATTTTCAATAAAAAAGTTGATGTCAAATAATAGATACAAACGCTATTATATCTTAAAAACCAATAGCCCAAACTAAAAAGATATCTCTGTCCCACAACTAAACTTGCAACAGTTTCAGATTTCTTTAATGAGAATCTGACAGAAGGTTTTGTTCAAGAATCAACCGAAAAAAAAATAGATTAAGGTTTGAACAGCTAAGGGAATAAATGTGAAAAATGTATGTAGAGGCAAATTATGTATATTTACCTGCCATTAATCAGAGCTTCCGTCAACCAGTTGTCAAAGGCTTGAGCCCATGGAGCGGGAGAAGAACCATCAAATCTTAAAGCTCTGAGATTGTGAGTGGCACTACCTGATCCAATAATCAGAACACCCTCTGATTTCAAGGGTGCCAAGGCCTTTCCCATTTTGTAGTGGTGTTCGCCATTTTGATTTGATTGGATAGATAACTGACAAACTGGTATGTCAGCTTTGGGGTACATTAAGGAGAGGGGTACCCAAGCACCATGGTCTAGTCCTCTGCTTGAGTCCTCTTTTACAGTCTTGAAGCCTGAATTTATCAGCAACTCCTTAACTCTTTTTGCCAAATCCGGAGCTCCAGGAGCATTATATTGAAGCTGCCAAAAAAGATACGGTACATTAAAAAAATAAAACAGCTTTCCTCTTAACATTGCAAACACCGCAAATAAATAAAGAGAGCAGCTTTGCATTCTAATTTTTAGCAAAAGAAATCCCTCTAAAATTTAACAAAATCTGCATCCCTCCATTCATCCAAATTTAACTAAATTTAAACAACGGAACAATAAAATCACTCTACAACATAGGGATCAAGGTGTTAATAGATATGCAGGGATGCCCTTAAAGCAATCAGGCAAAATACAAGACATCAACATCAAATCCATCAACACAAAAACACACAGCTTCTCTACATTCCACAATATTGGTCCAATTAAGTGCGCTTTAATCGTAAAGGTTCCTAGAATATATTCCTTGGCAACATACCAACAATATTTAGAAAGCAGAGTTTGGCTCTACAACTGTTTTCATCTAAGTAATGTCTCAAATACAATTTTATTTCATGGACTTTGTTCATGGGAGTTAACCTCCTAGAACTTAATTCCTCGTTCTTAATCTTACAGATGTTGTCCAAACATACAAGAGAGAATTTTCACTCTTCACTCCTCTCCAAAGCAAGCTTCTTAGATATTTACACATGGATTCGAAAACCAATTTCTAGGCTGCCAAAACAGAATAGTGATGGACTGGGATAACAGAGAGGATTAATTTTACAAGGATAAATTTTCCTTCTAAAGTAAGCCATTTGGTAGAGAAATTAAATTAATTTTACAAGGATAAATTTTCCTTCTCAAGTCAGCCATTTGGTAGAGAAATTAAATTTCAGAAACCCACTTTTTTTTTTAAATCTCTAAACAACGTTTATTACATGTTTTAAACTCTAAAACATAGGCCTAGTACTTCTTATTAATTTTCCCACCCAAAAGCATGAAGAACTTTTTCGAAATTTCTGACATCAGAGCACATGCTTCCAAGAAGAGTGTTATGATTCATTCATAAAATGAGCATGAATTCACAGTAGTTTGTATATTAGAGGTTAATTTACCCATTGAAATTTGATTTGTTTTTAACTTTGGTGAGTTAGAAAGCTCTGCCCAAGACCTCTGACAACAAGACATAAAGGGTGGGCAATAAAGGGCAGCCTTGTCTAAGCCCTGGGGAGAATTTGAAGAACCTGGTTCGGAAATCTTTAATCAAAACCAACAAAATTATAGAAGAATTGCAGCCTTTAAATAATCAACTATTTTGGACAAAAGCCCAAACCATTTAAGGATTTAAAGAATAAAGTATTATCTTTACTTTAACATATGCCTTGGACAAGTCTTATTTGATGACCCTGGTTGGTTTTTTTTTGTTTTTCCAAATGAAATGTCGGGGTCTTTGATGCATTTAAACAAGGAATTTAGGAAAAGCAATCTGTCAGATTGATCAAGGGGTTAATAGGAAAACCAATCTAGATCAAATTGATCAAGGGGTTAAGTGGCTGAAATATGAAATTGGACACACAAGCTACTCCAACAGTCTATGTAATAAAGGTAAATATTAACTGTTGTTGCAATGTCCAGTTTATAAGAGTATGCCATCTAGATATGAAATAGCAGAAATCAACTCTCTTAAGCAACTAAACTATAGCAAATTAGCCGGAGAAAAAAAATTAGCAACTTCTGAACACAACAATACTAATTTAGCAAATTAGCAAAAAGAAATTAGTAAATTATTAAGTCCTGTAGCTGCAATTTATAAGAGGTTATTCTTCTGTCTATACTTAGGCATATATGACCTCTAAAATTTCTGGGCATCAAATCAGATCAACTTGGTCAAATAAAAGCACCAATTATAAACAGTCATTCCTGTATTTAGTGGATGGTACTGTGTAAATTGGTGAACACGGATTACCCACCCTGACCTGGTAGGGACATCAAGTAAGGCACAGAGGCAGTCAGCTTAGGAGATTGACCATGAGACCTCCTGCATTAAGATCAAAGTACTCATCCACTTGAACTAGTCTACCAAGATATCTATATAGCCTCCAGGGTTAGCTGAAGCGTTTGACTTGCTATGCCAAAGCCGTAATGGCCAAGGAGGTCACGATGTCGAATCAAACTCCACAAGATGCATTTATCCTGAATACCGAGAAAATGACTGGAGGGTTTCCTGGTGGAAATGTTCCTTGGATATATATATGACCTTGCAGCCATCCTAAGACATCAATCAACCTATTTCGTTAAAAACCGTAACGCGCCTCAGGTACAGTAAACCTGAACCTAAAGGGATTTAATTCATTTCCATTCTTATGCATTTTGATGTTTTGAAAACACCCAAAGTCATACAAGCAGTCAAGCTCTTGAACACAGCTCTCGAAGGTCTAATTTGATTCATAATTGAAAGAGAAAAAGCACTTACCTTATACATCTCTCGAGGGAAGCCATAGAAATCATAAATTGTGCTGTTTCTGTTGACAACATTGACAGAAGGCACTGAGGTATCCCAATGACCAGAGATGATCAATATGGCCTTGGGCTTCTCTGCTAGTATTTTGCCCCAATCCAGTAAGAAACGCCTTGCAGGAAGGTCCTCTATGGCCAACGTGGGCGATCCATGGGAAATGAAGTAGGTGTCCATGATGCGTATCTTTTTTTTCTCGATCTGAAGGAAGACTCGGGAAGACTGAACAGAAGACGAGAACCCAAATCACCCAAATATATAATATTTGTGATTTTTGAAGGTTAGGTGGATCATATGAGCTATGAAACGTAAGAAAATGAATAAATGACAGATTATGCCTTTGGAGGGCAATCGAGTTTGACCAGAGCCATAGCGGCTTCATTCCTTCAAGCGGAAGAAGACAGGCGGAAAGGTCGCGGGTAGATAGGAAAGTTCGATGTTCACATGGAGTAAAGCGACAAATATATATATATATTGAAGGGCGGAGGAGGTCACGTTGATCACGATTCACATCATGCACGACCAACTAAAAAACGGGCACCAAATGTGCAATTCAGCGACGATTCGACGCCATCAGCAATGACGTATGATCTTCCGTATTGTTAGCAATGATGTATGATCTTAGGTGTGGTTAAATTGAGGTAAAAGGAAACAATATCCTTTTACACTAAGAAAAAATTTGAAAATTTTAATTTTAAACAGTCGACCTTTACAAATTGGAAGGTGACGACTTTTTTTTTTCTGTTTTTTTCTTTTAATTGGATTATAAGGTGTAAATATTTTATTTTTCTTTGGTTTTAGTTTTGAACTAATTCTATAATGATTTAGTTGTCATAGTAATGATAATTATCATTGGTTACTATCCATAAATGAGTGTTAACGCATTATCATTATTTATGGGAAATCATGCCATCTAAAATGACTCTTTATTTGTTTGAAGGGGTAGACTTTCACTCTTTCCAAATGACTTTGGGTTTTGGGTAGTTAACTTGTTTCCTTATATAAGAGGAAGACTTAAAAGTAATTTTAGATCTTACCCTAAGATCAAAAGACAATTTCAGCCTAGATAATATACACAAGAAACTACCCCCAAGTGAAATATGTGCTTTCTAATGACATATAAACTTAATGTTATACATGAAATCAAATACTATCCTCAATTACAATTTAAGCTCTTATCTACAAAAACTTTTAAACTTATTAAAAATAAGTATGTTTTTTAACATTCAAAATTATATGTTTTTTTACGTTCAAGATTTCATAGAAACTTTTTATTATAAAAATAATCACAAAGATTAAAAGTTTGCTCCTACATATCAGCTAGACCCTTTTCAAATCTTTTATCAGTTAAACACTTATCAAAACTTTATTGAACTACAATATTGTAGTGAATATATATGTTTTTTAACCTTCAAAATTATATGTTTTTTTACATTCGAGATTTCATAGAAACTTTTTATTATAAGAATAATCACAAAGATTAAGAGTTTGCTCCTACATATCAGCTAGACCATTTTCAAATCTTTTATCAGTTAAACACTTATCAAATCTTTATTGAACTACAATTTGTAATGAATAATTTCAATAGTAGGTTTAGGAGAATCATGATGGGAATGCTCCCCAAAGGCTAGCAACCCTCAATGAAATCGATAAATTGTGAATTGAGACTATATTTAACTTCTATCCACCATGATAATAGTTTAACCTTGTGCTAAGGAGGTGGAAAGAACATGTTTTTCACAATTAGATCTTGTCAAACTAATTATAACGACCATGTCTTATAAATTATCTTTCACATATATATATATATAACTTTTATCTTTATTTTATATATAATTGAGACTATATTTAACTTATATCCACCATGGTAATAGTTTAACCTTGTGTTAAGAGGTGGAAAGCACATGTTTTTCACAATTAGATTTAGTCAAACTAATTATAAAAACCATGTCTTATAAATTATCTTCCACATAGATGGAAAGCACATGTTTTTCACAATTAGATTTAGTGAAACTAATTATAAAACAATGTCTTATAAATTATCTTTCACATATATATAAATTTGTTATTTTTATTTTATATATAATTGAGATTATATTCAACTTTTATCCACCATATATATAAAATTGTTATCTTTATTTTATATATAATTGAGACTATATGCAACTTTTATCCACCATTGTAATAGTTTAACCTTGTGTTTGTGTTAAGGAGGTGGAAAGCACATGTTTTTCACAATTAAATCTAGTCAAAGTAATTATAACGACCATGTCTTATAAATTATCTTTCATATATATAACTTTTATCTTTATTTTATATATAATTGAAATACTATGTTTTACTTATTTTATAATAATAATAATTTATTTTTAAGGTTACGTCAAGCCATACAAAATTGGTGTATGAGATCCCTTTGTTTGTGGGACAAGGGACCTCCCTCTACTCAACGATTTGACTGATAAAATTTACGGAGGTATAAATACCCTACCCCTCTGGAGACTATATCTATATTTAACCTCTATCCACCATGGTAATAGTTTAACCTTTGTTTAAGCAGATGAAAAACCCATACAACCATGTCTTATAAATTATCTTTTTACATATATATATAATTTTTATTTTTATTTTATATATGATTAAAATACTATGTTTTATAATTAATAATATTTTATAATTAATAAAGTTGTGAAGTTTTTAAATTTAATATATATAGGGTTATGAAACATGAACTTTCAATTAAGATATAATATTTTTTTTAAGTTTTAAATTGAGGTGTAGTAGTTATTTATTTACCAAGATGATCATTGAGTTTAATGTTAAGATGTTCTTTTTTATATTGTTTTTTATCATTATTTGAAAATGTGTAAATAAACGACATTCCACTTATGTGATTTGTGTATAGTTTTTAATGTGTTGGATTTAATCAAACGTGGTATTTATTCATTATTGAAATATCTAATAACATTATTTGTTTCGATACATTTATGAACTTATGACACTACAAGATGATTTATATTTATTCATTATTGAAATATCTATGCTTTGGTACACCTTGAGATGATTTGTCTCCTTGTGATATGAATTACAAGATGATTTATATTTATTCATTATTGGAATATCTAATAACAATATTTGCTTTGGTACACTTATGACACTACAAGATGATTTGTCTCAATAAAAGATTTGTCTCCTGATATGAAGAATATGATTCTTTTCTCAAAATATGTTTAAATAGTGAAACCAATTACAAATCTTAATAGTATACTAGTATTTCACAAATATACAATTGTATTCTTACCCATTTAAATATTTATTTTTATTTTTTTTAAATGGTTTGAGAAAAAAAATAATGATTTAGAAATGTATCAATTAAAATTATTTTTTACAAGTAAACAAGTATGTATGAGAGATTGTACTCCTACCCATCTAAATTTGGTTTTAGTTTTTTTTTTGTCTTTAAATTTGGTTCAAGACTCGGAGGCAGTGAGGAGTTGACCAAGGAAATTACTGGCAGAAGACTGAGATGGACCAAAACGCAAACTAAGTAGAGTGATTGATGTGCTCTTGCTCATGGTATGGGACATGGGATAGGCAAGGCGTTCTCAATATGCTTATGGATGAAAACAGGACGGTTCATAGATCCACAGATCGTCGGTTGGAGTTAACAGAGGAATTGGCTCGGACATGTTTTGGCATGAATGTCCTTGGGTGACTCATTCCACTTGGGGCCATTTGGAAAAAACGATGATATACTTATGAAGGATGTTGTGGACTTCTACAAATCAATGGATCACACAGGTATGATGAGATGAAGGAGAAGTAGTGTGGAGGTGATTGTTGGATGTGCAAGACTTGTGCACTTAGAAAATTTCATGGACAAGTGATGAAGAATATGGGAGGTTGACCAATGAAGCCAGGCTCATACTTGACTTGGGAAAACTCGTCAAGCGAACCAAGGTGCCATGAAGGGCATGGTTGTAGCAGCGATAAGGCAGTCTCGGAGATCTTACAGTTTGTGGGATGAGTAAATAGAGTGAATTCGGTTGGTCGTACGGGTGGAAGACGTGCGGTGATCTCCTTGAGTTTTTGAATAGCTTGGATGTGGGATGAGTTGGGTGCAATGATGGAGGAAGTGGCGGTGACTTTCACAACAAAGTTAATGAAGTTTGAAGGAAGATTTCATTCTGAGGTGACATCGTAGCACAACGAGGCAAGGAAGATGCCTTGGCGAGATTTGAATGGATGGGTCGAGTTGCGGACGGGAGGAGATCAATTTGACATGAAGGTGTGCCATCATGCAAGCAATGATGGTTGGACCAGCCATCCAACTATTCAACACTTGGACGAGCTAGTGCATAGTGACATGGCTAAGAGATCAGACTTCAGGGGCACAACGATTTGTTTGTGCAACACTTGGTTGTTGCGGAGGAACTTCTTGATGGAATTGGACAAAGAAAACAATGAAGGGGCAAGTGTAAACTTGCTTTGTGTTTTGGGGGCTGGACAATATGGTGGACGTTGGGCATAAACGATTATGTTTGGTTGTGTGTCGACATGCCCACGAGTTGGACATGAAGTTGGATTGATCACTTGACTTGCTCGAAATGTGGGGGTTAACCGCATACAGAGGCATGACAGACTTAGTTGGAGTATGGGCGCATAATTTTAGCATGGGTTCAACACTTAGACACTTTTGCAACAATCGGTGGAGACAGATTGCAACGAGGCAGTGTAGACATCGCAGCGGACGAGCAATTGTTGAGACTATGTTGTGTTTTGAATATTTGGAGTTTCCAGCATCAAAGTGAGTTAGAGATGCCATATATTTGGATGTTGTTGAGGGAGGCAACAATTTTGAGTGGGGTAGTATGTCATGACCTCAGTGATGTGCATGTGTCAGATGCTCTTGATTGAGTTAAGAAAAGAACGTGGGGTTGCAAGAGGAGCGTGCCTGGTTCTTATATCGGCTCTTCGGTCAGTTAATGTATGGCACAAGTCACCTTGGAAGAGCTTGGTGGGTGACTTGCGTCGCAAACAAAGCAAGGCGAGCTAGACGAATGACGAAGGTAAGTTTAGGCTTGGGCTGGCACAAGGCATGGTGAGTCAGCTAGACTCACCAAGTGGACTTGGGTGCCCAAGTCATTGGCAAACTTAATGTAGTATGGGTGCACATCATGGCTTGATGGGGTCGCCTGGAGATGGGCACGCTCATTGAGGACAAGTTGGTGGAGTGTGTGACACGTCTTGGCTTGGTAAGAGGCACCCGATGGACAATGTTGGGGGGCAGGGCCCTAGAGAAAAAAAATTTCCTCGGAAATGTGTCGCCTTTTTTTCCTCGTTTTTTGTGTAGCCTCGATTTTTGTGTCCATTATTGGGCAGTTTTTCGGCACATGGTTTTTTTCGATGGTTTTCTATTTCCGATTAAGGAATTAGGGTTGTTGACTAATCCAAGTCATTGGATTAAGGTTTTGGATGTCGCTGACTCATATATGTATATTGTATTGTAAACAATGTATGATGTGAATGAATATATAATATGTTGATTTTTCCGGTTTGGGTTTCCAGGGGAAAAATCTTTGAGTAATGTGTGTATTTTCCATTGTATCTTTTTTGTTATTTTACTGAAAATCTGTTTACAGTAAATAATTGTACAAGGTATCTACATTTGGTATCAGAGAAATTATTGGCTTCAGGGGGATGCCTTTGTGGTCAAGGGTTTGGCTCAAGAATGTGATAATCCTTGTTACAGTGGGGGATCTGTGGTATTGATTCTTCAAGTGAAGAGAAATGGCAAGCAATTCAAAAATGGAGATCGAGAAGTTGAATGAGAAAAGTTTTGAGTTGTGGAAGCTCAATATGGAAGATCTGTTGGTGGACATAGATCAGTGGATTGCGATGGATCCAGGTACTGCACCTACAAGAACTTCAACAGATGACGAAAAAAAGTTGGATCGGAAGGTGAAGAGAACAATCCGACTATGTCTCTCAGATTCAGTATTATTGAATGTGTCAAAGGAAGATACAACCAAGGATTTATTGGATAAGTTGGGAAAGTTGTATAAGTCTAAGTCCTTAGTAAATAAACTATTCTTGAGAAAGAAGTTGCATAAACTGAGGATGAGAGATGGAGACTCAGTGGCAGAGAATTTGAACGCCTTCAATACTATGGTAAGTCAGTTAGTATCTGTTGAGATTAAAATTTCAAATGAAGACAAGTGTATCATTTTACTATGCTCTTTACTAGACTTGTGGGATAGTCTAGTTGTAGCCATAGGTAGTAATACAATTTCCTTGAATTTTGATGAAGTGGTCTCATCCTTGTTGTTAGAGGAGATGAGATGGAAGAACATGGAATGATAGAGCACAGATGCATTATTTGCAAGAGGACGATCCCATGAAAGAAATAGATCTAAGTCCTCAAGTGGGAGATCTAAGTCTAAGGGTAGATCTAAATCTCCCAGAAAGTTTGTAAAGGTATGTTGGAGATGTGGAAAAAATGGCACTACAAGAAGCAATATAGATCCAAAGTTGAGAAAAAGAAGGGATCTTAAGAAGCTCCTTCTACAGAAGAAAATACCTCCAAGGAAGAAGGAGGGGATGTGTACTTGGCTTCTTCAAGCACACATGCAAATCATGAGGCATGGTTGGTTGACTCAAGTGCATCCTTCATATGACTCCCCCCATGGAGTGGTTCTATGAATATGAAAGGTATGATGGAGGTAATGTTTTCCTAGGTGATGACTCGACAACCAAAATCATAGGACAAGGAAAATTCAAGTTGAGGCTCATAGTTGGAAGGATTAGAACACTATCTGGTGTTTTGCACATCCCATTATTGGCCAGAAATTTGATTTATGTAAACAAAATGGACGATGTAGGGGTAAAATTAATATTTGAAAAAGAAACCTGCAGGACGATTCGAGGAGAAATGGTGTTGCTGAAGGGAGTTTAGTTTGGAACTGTGTATAAGTTGCAAGGAATCACTATTATTGATGGGTGTAATAGTTCCATTGTTCTTGATATTGGAGTTGAAGAAGAAAGAACTCCTACAATCTATGGAGAAAAGGTTATTCTATGACATCAAATACTGGGACATATTGGAGAGAAGGGTCTTCAACTACTACACGATAAAGGTATGGTTGAAGGTATTCCCAACTACTCTCTGGATTTTGATTTCTATGAACATTGTGTATATGGGAAGAAGAATCGGGTAAGATTCCCCTCTGATGCAACGAGGGCAAAAGGAATTTTACATCTAGTTCACAGTGATGTGTTTGGACCTGTTTCGGTTCCGTCATTGGGAAAATCTGTGTACTGTGTCTCTTTTATAGATGACTTCTTGAGGAATACTTGGATATATTTTTTCAGGAAGAAATCTGAATTATCTGATAGGTTTAAAGAGTTTAAGGCTCTTGTTGAGAATCAAACAAAGAAAATAATTAATGTGTTGAGGACAAATAATGGTTGAGATTTTAGTGGGAATGAATTTGAAGAATTATGTAAGAAGTGCGGTATAGCAAGGCAAAAGAGTACTCCATATACACCTCAACAGAATGGAGTTGCAGAAAGGATGAACAAGACACTAATGGAAAAATCAAGGTGCATGCTTAGTGGTGTCAGGTTAGGGAAATAATTATGGGTAGAGGCAATGGGTACTGCATGTTACTTGGTCAACAAATCACCCTTGTCAGCGTTGAATGACAAGACTCCACAAGAGGTATGGACTGGTAATAAACCTTCTCTCACACATCTCAAGGTATTTGGTTGTGAGGCCTATTTTCATGCTCCAAAGGGAAACATGAGTAAGCTAGATAAGAAGGTTGAAAAGTGTACCTTTATTGGGTATAAAGATGGTCTTAAAGGTTATAAGCTTTGGAACCCAAAAACTAAAAAGGTTGTGTATAGCCGAGATGTGGTATTTAGAGAAATAAAATATGTTGTCAAATAGGATGACCTACCAAGTAAGGAAGAACCAGAGAAAATAGAGTTTGATTTAAATGATGACGAATCAGACTGTAATACCCCTAGGACGAGCCCCCGTTGTATTTATGAATTGTAAACATGTTTTTTAGGTTGGTGAGCCGAAGAAATTATAAGATGGTAAGCTTATGTGTTATTAGGTCGAAGAGCCTAGGTGTTAAAGGCCAAGAGCCTGTTTTGTACATGTAAATATTCATATCATTAATATAAAAACATTGTTATGTGTAGGCCAACCATGATAAAAGAGAATGGGGGACTAAGCTCCACTAGGTTGGGTAAGGGAGAGGGGTCTGAGAGGTTGGAAAGAGGGGCTAAGACTAAAGGCTTAAGTCCAAGAGAATAATAATTTATTATTATTCCAAAAGTTGTTTAAAAGGGTATGTTTTTATCCTAGGTTCCTTGGGGATGACAGGTGACTTCCAAAGGGAAGGAACGTGCTTCATGAGTGATAGGTGTCGGATCATGCACATGCAGTCTTAAGGGGGGAATTCTTGCCATGGGGCTCTCACGCACTCACTCACGTAGGGAGGTTCAGGCACAAACAGTTTTGGCTCTCACGCTCTCACCATCTTCATTATGCTAGACCAGTCTGCCCCATCTCTACTCATGCGTTCACTCACGCACTAAGCAAGCACACAACCAGCCAATTCCGACATTGCTCAACCCATGGCCATTGTGCACCTCTATAATTCACTAAGCCATCCCTTTCCTTACCTGACTTTTCTATTGTGGTTTGAAGAGGCGGGTTTTCAAGCCCATGGTTGAAGAGACAAGTTGTCAGGCCTGTGAGTGACTCACTCTCCAGGTGAGAGAGGTTGTTGTGGTTGAAGAGATAGGTTGTTAGGCCTGTGAGAAACTTGCTCTCCAGGTGAGAGAGGTTGTTTTGGTTGAAGAAGCAGGTTGTCAGGCCTGTGAGCAACTCTCTCCAGGTGAGAGAGTGTGCTAAGGAAGTGAGTTCTCATGGAGGGAGTCCCGTAGCTGCTACAGAGCTTTGAGAATTTTGGTCCGACATGTTGCTGAAGCCCAGGAAGGGAGGTGGAGCATCTGATGGACTGTGTGACAGTGAAGATGTATACTCCTGGGATGGGACAGGCATGTGGGGAATAAGAGTCTATGAGAAGTGGGCGTAAGTGGCTCCTGGGAGAGAATCCTTCCTCTTAAACTGTGTGACTTTCCTATTGACCTTGCCTAGCCTAGGAACCCCTTTCCCGATGGAGTTTAGTCCCATCTCGGGGATGACCCACTGTTGAGAGTGATGACCAGTGTGGTCTAAGGCTGGGAGGTTCGTGGAAGGTCTGCACGCAGTTGGTGGTTTTTCTCCAGTTAAAAGATAAGTACCATTTCTATGGTTAATTATGTATGTTGTGCATGCTTGTGATTCTTTTAATGTTATTGTGTGTTATGTTGCATGTATGTATTATTGTCAATTCCACAGGAGTCTGTATAGTAGCATCAATTCTATGTTATTTGTTTTAAATTCATTAGAAATGCATGTTATATATATATATATATATATATATATATATATATATATATATATATATATATGTATGTATGTTCCTCTCTGGCGTTCCCCGGCGTGTTGGGTGGCCGGGGAAGTCACAAATTGGTATCAGATCAAAGAGAGACATCCTATAGTGACGTTGCTTAGCCTGTTGGTGGCTGGGGACGTCACAAATTGGTATCAAAGCCAAGGTTCAAGCACTGAGCATGGATGGGCCGGATAAGTGGTCATTAGAACCAAGGTTTTAGAGAGAAATTGTGCCAAGAGGTTACCTTGGCCGTGTTATGAAGCTCATGGGGTTGAGAGGTATGTAAAACCACACCCATCGGATCAAGAAAAAGGAGCATGAGAGTTAACCTCCAAGTCCTTTAGACTTCGTGGCTTCAACAAAGTTATGGGTTGTAGAGCAAAAGAGGCCAAAGGCCGAAGTCCGAAGTCCTCGAAGTGGATCTACACCATAGATCTAGGGAGAAGAGCTCAACAGTTTGATCAAGCCAAGTTAAAAGGGGTAAACGCAGTGGTGAAGGGAGAAATCCCTCGAAGCTCCAAAGTCCATAGTTAATCTGTACCGTCCGTCAAGAGGGACATGTGTCAGCAGATTGGTTGTTCAGGATTTCAATGTTTGGGAGAATTAGTGTGTGTTGTGGAGAGAACTCTCGAAGCCTGAAGTTCCAAAGCCCCGAAGAGCCGAACTGGTGAGTCATGATGACGTCACCTCGAGGTGACATGGATCTCTCCTATACTTGCCACGTGCCCCCACTTGGATTGTGTACAACTGTACTATGTGGACTCGGAGGGTAAAGAAGTCCAGAAATTCAGAATTCAGGAGACTAGAAGGAAGCAGGCGTAAAAACGTCTGAAGCCCGAAATTTCGAAGTGACGTGGCATGATGATGCCATCGGGAATGATGTGGACACATGGGATGTGTGCCAAGTGTCAATGGGTTTCAGACCTGTCAAAGATTGAAATTTCATTTGGAACGTGACACGTGTCACCCATCTGATTAGGCCATGTGTCAGCCGTTAGTATTCCACCACGGGGCACTCCGTTTGAGCATGGTTAGTGGGCCCACACTGGCGTTGATCACAATACATCAAGATCGACGACTAGGAGGCATTGCGGGGACCCAAGTTGCACAGGAGTTAATTCCCAAAGGCGGTCCCACAATCCAAACCACGGTAGCACCGAGAGGTTATGTGTCAGCGTCAGAGGAATTGTGGGATGAAAGGTGGGTTACTCCAAACCGCAGATGCATGCCCCCACAATTTGAAAGGTGTTAATTGATGTGACTATTTGGTATCTTAGTTCAAGTATGGAAACCATGGGTCCCAGTGAACGCGTGGCGCTAGTTGTGAAGTCCGGACACTTGACACTCTGGAAGAATGGTTCATAAGGGAACGAAAGGAAGAACTTTCAAAAGTTTCGTAACATTGAGGTGACAAGATGTAATGACGTCACCAAAGGTGACATGGAAGTGTTCAGAGATTAAAGGTTCGGGGGTTGGGGGTATGCGGATGTGAAATCCTCTGAAGTCTTGAAGCTCCGAAGCTCCGAAGTCCCGAAGTTCAAATGCATGAAGTTCCATAGTGGGTGTCAGTCATTGGATGTTGGGTAGTCGTGGACTGTTGATCCACCCTACTTCGTGAGTTTGTCAATCCAGAACTCCGAGAGATTTGTTGTGATATGCTTTGAAAAATTCCTAAGTCCGAGGCCCGAAGTCCCGAATAAGTGCCTATCGACCTAGCGCTTGGCCATATCCCATGGTCGCATGGGTTGGGTGCTAAGAGAAAGGGGCTAGTGCTTGAAAATTATTGCAGAATAGAGCAGAGCTCATAAAGAAAATGGAATCTGAAAGTTTTCTTTGAATCATATTGGTTTATGAATACTGTGGAATTTGTTAAGGACTGATGGCCTGACAAATTTCGGTTGACTGCACATTGTGTTTGCAGAGTCAACGATTGTCAGAACCGAACCAAATTGCCGCAAAGTGTAGAGAAATGGAGGAGGCACATAATGCTTTCAGTTCAAAGAATGAAGCTAAATGAATGGATGTCCATTTGGGAGTTGAAGGATCAAACTCCAATGGGCATGGAGAAGAGATAGATAAGGAAAGAAACATGATGAAAATCATTGAAAGATTGCAGAAAGATGTCCAGATTCATCGAGCAAATAACATAAAGCTCATGAAAGCCAGAGAACAACAAGGAGAATTCAACATAAAGTTGATACAGAGCCTGGAAAGGATAGAAAAGAAATTGGATAAGGAGAGTGACTCCAGTAAATCAGGAAGTCACAGGTCCCTTGATGAGAAGAGAAAATCAAGGAGTGTTGGTAGACACCATCATCACTCCCAAGGCAGTCCAAGAGGAGGGCATACATTAGTTCAAGCCCATCTCGTACCAGAAAGCATAGGAGATATGGAGTGGATGAACTGAAGGGTGAAATGGACAAGATTAAACCTCCTATGTTTGATGGAGAGCACAAAAAGGAGGAATATGCTGAGACATGGCTGCTTGGCATGAGGAAATATTTCCAATTGCAGAATTACTCCTCTCATGCAAAAGGGAGAATTGCAATGTATCAACTAAAAGGAAAGGCATCCATGTGGTGGGATCAACTTGTGCAGGTACAACACATTAAAGAGAAAAATGTTACTTGGAAGGAATTCAAGAAGTATTTCGAAAAGAAATACTTGACTAAGAGATACTATGACAGAAAGATGAAAGAGTTATTTGAGCTCAAGCTGGGAAGCATGATAATAGATGAGTATGAAATAAGATTCCTAGAGATGTTGAAGTATGTTCCTTTCATCAAAGATGAGACTGTCAAAATTCAAAGATATTTGAGTGGATTTCCAGCTTTCATTAGTGACAAGGTCCAATATGATGATCCTAAAACTATGGAAGAAACTATAAGGAGAGAAAAATGCTCATATGAGCAGCAAAGAGAAAATCCCACTTTCCGGAAGGCTTGGGAAGACAAGAAGAAATTCAAGATGGATCTGAGGAAGAAGGGAACTAATCCATTCTTTTTCAGAAATAGCCCTCAAGGACAACCAGGTTTTAGAGAGCCCAGAAAGGCTGAAGTAGGTGGGCAAATGCCAAGACAACCACCTATGGAATTTTGGGGTTGTAAAGGAAATCATAGGTACAAAGATTGCCCCCACAGAAATGACAAAATGAGAGCTGTCCACAATGTTCAGCAAGACGAAATAGTGGAGGACATGGGTAGTAGAATACCAAGGATCTATGCAGCCCTGGACAACAAGGAAGCTGAGTTTCAATCACACATGATTGAAGTTGAAGGTATGATCAATAACCATGCCTTTACTATTTTAATTGATTCAGGGGCTAGTCATAGTTATATAGATCCTAGAATGGTGGAAAGTTTTCATTTGCCAAGAAGAAAGCATGGAAAATCTTGGTTAGTGCAACTGGCTACAGGAGAAAAGAGAAAGGTTGTTGAGTTGGTTAAGTATTGTCCAGTGGACATGAATGGACTGTGCACAAGGGAAGATTTGAACATATTACCTTTAAGTTCCTATGATTATCTAATTGGGATGGATTGATTGGACCAACACCATGACATCTTAGACTGTCATAACAAGGCATTCACTTTCTTGGATGAGGAAGGAAATCAAAGAGCAGTACAAGGAATTCCCAGAGCAGTTGCTATCAGAGAAATCTCAGCAATGCAGCTGAAGAAGTGCTACAGGAAGGGATGTCAAATATTTGCAACCCATATGGAGGAAGCATCTAAGGATAACATACCAAATATTGAGGATCATGCAGTCCTGGAATATTTCGAAGATGTGTTTAAGGAGGTACCAGGACTACCCCCAAAGAGAGATATTGATTTCTCCATAAATCTGATGCCTAGAGCAACTCCAGTGTCAAAAACTCCTTACAGAATCAGTACACCTGAGTTGAAAGAGTTGCAAATGCAGCTTGAAGAAATTTTGAAGAAGGGGAATATACGCCCAAGTGTGTCACCTTGGGGTGCCCTAGTCTTGTTCATGAAGAAGAACGATGGGACATTGAGATTGTGCATCGATTTCAGACAGTTGAATAAAGTGACTATAAAGAACAAGTATCCTTTGCCAAGGATTGATGATCTCTTTGATCAATTGAAGGATGCCAAGATATTTTCAAAAATAGATCTCAGGTCAGGGTACCATCAAGTAAGGATAAATGATGAAGACATCAGCAAGACCGCCTTCAGAACAAGGTATAGTCATTATGAATTCACAGTGGTGCCATTTGGGTTATCAAATGCACCCGCTGTTTTCATGTTCCTAATGAATGGTGTATTCATAGAATATCTAGATAAGTTTGTCATAGTCTTTTTGGATGACATCCTGGTGTATTCCAAGTCGGAGGAAGAACATGAACGTCATCTAAGGATGGTGTTGCAAGTGCTAAGAGAGCACCAACTGTATGCCAAATTGAGCAAGTGCTCATTTTATAAAAAACAAATCCATTATTTGGGACATATCATTTCAAAGGATGGGATAGCCATGGATCCTGAGAATATAGATTATCTAGGTGGATATCGGTCGCCACCCACCTTTTCCAAATGGCTCAAAATAGTTATCTGACAATTTTGACAATTTACTATTTTTAGCAGGTTTTAACTTCCTGGGCCATTTTGAGGGCCTAAATGAAGGTTTTTCAAGATCGAGGTTCTCAATGATATTCAAAGGCATGATTGAGCCCCCAAAATGAATCTCCTTGACGATACCTTTCCAACGAGCTGTTATACGCCTAAAACAAAGATCGTATGCAAAAGTTACGAGCCCGGGAAGTTGATGTACTAACTTACCCAAACGGGGCCCACATGACTTTTGGTGCTTCATCTCCTAGGGTTAGGTTTTTGGATGTCTAGGGTTTTTGACATTCATGTTTATTGTAAAAAGGCCTTTAGAGCCTCATTGTCATCATCTTCTTGCGAATGCGAGTAGCCGTCACATCTCTTCTAAGAGATAAGCTGCCACCATTCTAGCGAGTCTTTCACTCTGTATTTTTACAGTCTCTGTACATTTATTTCATTAATAGAAATCATGTATTACTGTATCTCTGTGTTTATGGTTGCATCTCTGATACATTTATGTTATATTATTGGATATCCGTGATATTTCTGTGAATTTCTTTATTATATCTCTGCTCTCATTTAGTGCCGAAAATAATCTGGATCAGTGTATTACTGTATCTCTGTGTTTATGGTTGCATCTTTGATACATTTATGTTATATTGTTGGATATCCGCGATATCTCTGTGAATTTATTTATTATATCTCCGCTCTCATTTCGTGTCGAAAATAATCCGGATCAATAGAAGCCATTAGGGAATGGTCAACACCTAAGAATGCGACAGAAGTCAGATCCTTTATGGGTCTAGCTGGCTATTACATGAGATTCATTGTAGGGTTTTCGAAAATTGCTCACCCAATCACTTCGTTATTCAGAAAAGGGTGAAATTTCATTGGACAAAAGAATGTGAAAAGAGCTTCCAGGAATTGAAGCAGTTGTTAACCAGTGCTCCAATTCTGAAAATTGCAAATCTGAATGAGGATTTCATGGTTTGCACAGATGCATGTAAGGAAGGAATGGGAGGAGTCCTCAACCATAATGGATTTGTAATATGTTATGAGTCCAGAAAATTGAAAGAGCATGAAAGGCTCTATGAAAATCATGATTTGGAGTTGGCGGCCATTGTACATGCCCTGAAGAAATGGAGGCATTACCTCATGGGAAAGAGGTTTGAACTGAGGACAGACCATAACGATCTGAAGTATTTGTTTGATCAACCAACCTTGAATGCTAGGCAGAGTAAATGGTTGGAATTCCTTTGTGAGTATGACTTCGATATCAAGCATATTAAAGGAAAGGATAACAAAGTGGTTGATGCACTCAGTAGAAGAGTGCATGAACTACATGCTACGACCATTAACATGTATAAAACTGATATTAAATGCAGGATTTCGGAAGCTGCAAATGCAGATTTGTAGTACATGGAATTGGTGGAAAAGCTACAACAAGGTAAGATGCTACAGAAAGTGGAAGATTAAAAATTGGAAGCTGATGGAACACTCTTGTACAAAAATAGAATTTATGTACCTAATTTCCAGGAATTGAGAATTATGATCTTGAAAGAAATGCATAATGTGCGTTATCTTGGGCACCCTGGATATAAGAAACAATGGCAGCAGTCAAGAGCCATTACTTTTGGCCAGGTATGAAGAATGAAATTGTAGAATACATCGCCAGATGTATGGAGTGTCAGAAGGTCAAAGCTGAACATAGGCACCCAACAGGGTTGCTACAACCATTGCCCATTCCTGAGTGGAAGTGGGAAGTGGTGACAATGGATTTCATCACAGGATTACCCAGAACAAATAAGCAACATTATTCCATCATGGCGGTGGTGGATAAGCTTATGAAAGCTACCCATTTTATTCCATTGAGAACTACTCACAAGGAAACTAATGTTGTTGATACCTATACGAAGGAAGTAACATAATTGCATGGTATTCTCAAGACAATTGTGTCTGACAGGGACCTGAAATTTACCTCAAAGTTCTAGAAGGGGTTATTCAAAGGGTTCGGAATGAATCTGAACTTCAACACAGCCTATCATCCCGAGTTTGATGGGAAAATAGAAAGGGTGATGGACAAACCATCTAAATGGGAAGACTACCTACACTTGGTAGAATTTGCTTACAACAATGGGTATCAAGCATCACTGAAGATGATCCCATTTGAAGCACTTTATGGCAGAAAGTGCAACACCCCAGTAAGCTGGGACAACCCAACTGATAGAGAAATAATTGGGCCAGAGTTGCTCAAGGAAATGGAAGAGAAAATGCTGAAGATTAAGCAGAATTTGAAGGCTACCCAAGACAAGAAGAAAAGTTATGCTGATAAGAATAGAACCCACAGGGAGTTTAAAGTGGGTGATCATGTTTTCTTGAAAGTGAAAACCAACAGAAGTTCCCTGAAGCTGAGAAATTGTTCCAAGTTGGCAGCCATATATTGTGGGCCATTTGAAATCCTAGAAAGGATTGGAACAATTGCATATATGCTTGCATTGCCTGCATCCATGACTGTACATAATGTGTTTCATGTTTCATTGTTTAAGAAATATATACCTGATGCTAATCATGTTATTGATTGGAATGTGATTCAGGTGGAGCAAGAAGGCGTCTTGCAAGTGAATCCGGTGTGCATATTGGACTGGAAGAGAAAACAACTTCGCAATCGAGCCATAGGGCTTGTAAAGGTCCAGTGGACCTGGTACAGTCCTAAGGACGCGACATGGGAACACGAGAATGCTATGTGGGTAGAATACCCACATCTTTTTGAAGATTTTGAAAATCTTGCTGATGCTATGTAAATGAGTTGCACCGAGGACAGTGCAAAAATAAGGGGAGGGGATTGTAATACCCCTAGGACGAGTCGTAGTTGTATTTATGAATTGTAAACATGTTTTGTAGGCTAGTGAGCTGAAGCAATTATAAGATGGTAAGATTATGTGTTATTAGGCCGGAGAGCCTAGGTGTTAAAGGCCAGGAGCATGTTGTGTACATGTAACTATTCATACCATTAATATAAAAACATCGCTGCGTGTAGACCGCCGACGATAAAAGAGAATGAGGGACTAAGATCCACTAGGCTGGGTAAGGGAGAGGGGGATGAGAGGTTGGAAAGAGGGGCTAACCCTAAGGGCTTAAGTCCAAGAGAATAATAATTTATTATTATTCCAAAAGCTGTTTAGAAGGATATGTTTTTATCCTAAGTTCCTTGGGGAGGACAGGTGTCTTCCAAAGGGAAGGAACGTGCTTCATGAGTGATAGGTATCAGCTTAGGCACATGCAGTATTAAGGGGGAAATTATTGATGTGGGGCTCTCACGCACTCACTCACGCAGAGAGGTTCAGGCACAGATAGTTTTGGCTCTCACACTCTCACCATCTTCGCTATGCTAGACTAGTCTGCCCCATCTCTACTCACGCATTCACTCACGCACTGAGCACGCACGCAACCAACCTATTCCACCATTGTTGAGCCCGTGGCCATTGTGCACCTCTATAATTCACTAAGTCATCCCTTGCCTTACCCAAATTTGCTATTGTGTTTTGAAGAGGCGGGTTGTCAATCCTGTGGTTGGAGAGACAGGTTGTCAAGCCTATGAGCAACTCGCTCTCCAAAAGAGAGAGGTTGTTGTGGTTGAAGAGACAGGTTGTCAGGCCTGTGAGCAACTCGCTCTCCAAGTGAGAGAGGTTGTTGTGGTTGAAGAAGCAGGTTAGCAGGCCTGTGAGCAACTCTCTCCAGGTGAGAGAGTGTGTTGAGGAAGTGAGTTCTCCTGCAGGGAGTTCCGTAGCTGCTACAGAGCTCTGAGAATTCTGGTTTGGCCTGTTGCTAAAGCCCTGGAAGGGAGGTGGAGCAGCCGATGGACTATGTGACAATGAAGGTGTATACTGATGGGGTGGGACAGGCATGTGGGGAATGAGAGTCCGTGAGAAGTGGGCATAAGTGGCTCCTGGGAGAGAATCTTTCCTCTTAAACTGTGTGACTTACCTATTGACCTTGCCCGATGGATTTTAGTCCCAGATCGGGGGTGACCCACTGCTGAGAGTGATGAGAAATGTGGTCTAAGGATGGGAGGTTCGTGGAAGGTCTGCACGTAGTTGGTTTTTTTTCTCCAGTTAAAAGATAATTACCATTTCTATGCTTAATTATGTATTTTGTGCATGTCTGTGATTCTTGTAATGTTATCATGTGTTCTGTTGCATGTATGAATTACTGTCAATTCCACATGAGTCTGTATAGTAGCAGTAATTATGTGTTATTTGTTTTAAATTCATTAGAAATGCATGTTATATATATATATATATGTTCCTCTGTGGCGTTCCCCAACGTGTTGGGTGGACGGGGAAGTAAAAAATTGGTATTAGAGTGAAGAGAGACATCCTGTAGTGACGTTGCTCAGCCTGTTGGTGGTTGGGGATGTCACAAAGTCTCTACAGAAGAAAGAGAATCAAAAGAAGAAGATCCTCATACTCCAATATTGAGGAGATCGGTTCGGGAAAGAAGGAAACCAGAAAGGTACAATCCACTTGTTTTTTGTTCAAATTTTGCTTCGTCTATTACCGATTATGATCCTAGAACTGTCAGGGAGGTAGTGGATTCAGAGGATCAAAAACTTTGGAAAAAGGCCATGGATGAAGAAATGGTAGCCTTGGATAAGAATGAGGCTTGGGATCTAGTGGAGTTGTCGTCTGAAAGAAATCCCATTGGCATCAAATGGGTATTTAAAAAGAAGTTGAATGTACAAGGCAAAGTGGAGAAATACAAAGCTCGATTAGTAGAAAAGTGTTATTCCCAGGTTGAGGGAATTGTTTTTGATGAGATTTTTTCTCCTGTTGCCAAGTTAACTTCTATTAGATTTATATTATCTGTTGTTGTTGCATTTGACTTTGAAGTAGAACAGATGGATTTGAAGACAACATTCCTACATGGGGATCTGGAATAAGAAATCTATATGAAGAAACCAAAAGGATTTGTTGTGGAGGGAAATAAGGTGTTGGTATGCAAGCTGAAAAAGTCCTTGTATGGTTTAAAACAATCACCAAGGATGTGGTATAAAAAATTTAATACTTATATGGTGGGACTTGGCTTCATAAGAAGCAAACACGATCAATATGTGTATTTTAAATTAATTGGTGATCATTTGATTTATTTGGTCTTGTATGTGGATGACATGTTGTTGATAGGAAACAACAAGGAGATTATCCATAATGTGAAAACTCAGTTGTCCTCGAAATTTGACATGAATGATCTTGGTGTTGCAAATTTCATTTTGGGCATGGAAATTAAAAGAGATCGGAAAAACAAGAAACTCTGGTTAAATAAGAGAAAATATGTGGAGACAATATTGCATAGGTTTAATATGCAAGAATGTAAACCGGTTAGGGTCCCTATTCATGTTGGTGTAAATTTATCCGCGGATCAGTGTCCCAAGACACAGGAAGAGGAGGAGGACATGTATCATGTTCCATATGCGAGTGCAGTTGGTAGTTTGATGTATGCAATGGTATGTACTAGACCGGACATTGCACATGCAATGGGAGTTTTGAGAAGGTATATGTCAAAACTAGGGAAGGAGCATTGGACAACAGTAAATAGGGTTTTCAGGTATTTTCCTAACACTGCTAGCTATGGATTGTGCTACCAAGGAAGACCAGGATTGGACAGAGTGTTGGAAATACATGGCTTTGTGGATGCAAACTAGGCTGGAGATCTGGATCGTAAGAGATCTACAACTGAGTATGTGTTTAACGTATTTGGAGGAGCAATCGGTTGAATGAGCAAAAGACAGTCTATAGTGGCACTTTCAACTACAGAAGTTGAATACATAACAACCACTCATGCAAGCAAGGAAGAAGTATGGTTACAAATATTGTGTTCAGGTATTGGGTTGGCACAACAAGTTGTAAGGATAGATTGTGACGGTCAGAGTGCAATTTTTCTGGTGAAGAACCCGACTTATCATTCAAAGACAAAGCATATTGATGTTCAATATCACTTTGTGAGAGACATGGTTGAAGAAAATAAAGTGTTGTTAATGAAGGTGGACACTTTGAAGAATGTTGCAGATTCATTAAAACAAACTCTATGAGCACTGAGAAGTTCTCTTCGTGTAGAGGATCCATGGGCATTGTTTCCCTGGATTATTGAATAAAACAACACGTGGGAGAATGATGAGTATGTGTTATATTCTTTGCATGACTAGCTATAGTGTCTGTTATGTTGCATCGAGCATGCAGGGGGGTTTGAGTGGGGGTTATCGCCCCCCTGCGTGGGGGTTCGGGGGCAGTGCCCTCGAGAAATGTTTTTTTGGCTCGGGAAATGTGTCACCTTTTTTGCCTCATTTTTCATGTAGCCTTGATTTTTGTGTCCATTGTTGGGCGGTTTTTTGGCACATGGTTTTTGCCGATGGTTTTCTATTTCTGGTTAAGGATTAGGATTTTGGATGTCGTTGGCTCCTATATGTATATTGTATTGTAAACAATGTATGATGTGAATGAATATAAAATATGCTGGTTTTCTCGGTTTGGGTTTCCAGGGGAAAAATATTTGAGTAATGTGTGTACTTTCCATTGTATCTTTTCTGTTCTTTTACTGAAAATTTGTTTGTAGTAAATAATTGTACAAGGTTAAAATCTACAGACATGGGCACCCCTTGGTGACGAGCCGTTTGGGAGTGGGCACCCGACATGCCCAAATGACTTAGCGAAATGAAGGAAATGAAATTAGGCAAAGTATGGGTGGAGCGCGAATCAAGAGACCCATGCCCATGGGAGAGGTTAGCTCGACGAAACGAAAGGTTGTGTCTTGTTGTGGAGAAAGGGTGCGCCCTTTGGGTGCCCATATAAAGGACAAACAAGAGAACCATTTGAACGACAAGCAATCAACGAAGGTTACACCAACACTTAGACAAAAAAGTGGTATGTGGTCTGGTTTAACAAGGAGGAGGGTGAACTCCTCCCCAAGGGGCCGAGTCACACTGAGGTGACTTGCGCTCCCATGGGGAAGTTTGTGGCAAGACAAAGAGATGGGCGAGTTGATTTTCTGAGATGAGTCTTCCAAGGGGCGACTTGGTTGTTCTGGGCAATTTGGATTGAGGCTGCAGTAATGGCTAATGATGAGCGCTCTGTAGGTTTGGAAAGACTAATGAAGATGGCCGAGGTAGATTTGGGGCGCTCAGGAAACAAAAGATCTGTGAAGTCTTGGTGGTGACATTCAGTGGGCGCTCTGTAGTGGAGTCTAGCCAAAAGTCAAGCAAAGTGCATGAGGAGCGTCGAGACTTGGAAAAAGGTGTGGATGACCGCAGGGGAGTAGCGAAGGCTGGGAACGAAAGATGGGAAACTAGGCAGATTGTTCGACACGATGTAAGTTCTGCGACGAGACGAGTCAAGGAGCAGAACCAAAGAGTCCAAGTATTGTTGAGCCATGTGCTCCATGTTTATTCTTTTGTTGTAACGAGGTACAACTCAGTTCTTTGTAAGTTAATGAAGAAACAGTTGTTAGGCCGATTTGGCTGCTCAACTATACATGTTGAGTTATGGTTCTTTGTGTACTTGTTGAAAACATGTTAAGTATAATAAACAAGATAATGTGCATAACTGTTGTAAATGAAGATGTAACGAAGTTAGGCGTTGTCCGGATTAAGTAAGTTGGTATGGTTTTTCCACCAAACAAATGATCACGATGTCTCACAGTGATTGGGAGTGTCGGGTGATTCCACCGCCCGACTGCAAGCTCGCCAAGCCCGTGACACCTATATAATATGCATAATATGTATAAGAAGATTTGAAACCAGATAATTTATTCCAAACTACATTTTCAAAACCAAAAAAAGTTTTGAAAATGATGGACTACGATTACCCACTAGTCTAAGAAAAAAACCATGCCAAAATTAAAATTGAATTTGTACATTAATTTTAATTTTGCAAAATTACGGAAGTCTAACCACACCTTATAGTTTGAATTTGAACTGGTCAAATATCTTACGTCATAGATCCATGTCGATTTGCTTCACACACAATGTCATGTTTATTTGAAAAAACGAGTATAATACAAGAGTGAATTGATTTGATTTGATTTTTTCACCTCTCGTGTTCCTCTAAATTGTTTTGCACTCTTTTTCTCACATGACTATAAAGATTGTAAAACGGATAAACTTGTCACATATTAAAAAACGGATAAACGGACAATTAAAAGACTGAATCCTATTAAAAAATTGATGGGTCAATATTCCTCCTTTGTTAAACATGAATATATCCTACCGCATGAATATATCCTCACAGACTTACCAAGCGCATGAATATATATTCACCGGTTTGCTAAGGTCACTCAAGATAACCTGGTACAAGTGAACATAAATGGGACGATTTTTCAAAAAACACCACATGCCATCAAATTGATTTTTGAAAAAGCAGCAACATGCTATCAAGATGATTTGACCAAGAGCCCTCCTCGTGGGAGAATAAGAATTTTAACTCATCCCTCCTTCCATAATCCCATTACACTTTGGTCTGGCTGTTGAGTGCTTTATGCTCTTAATTTTATATTTATTGAAAATTAAAATTATTTTATTAATTAACTTTATATTTATTCAGAAAAAGATAAGTGAACAGTTAAATTTTGACATTGAAATTATTTGTGAAAATTACTTCATATTCATATTTCCTAAAATGGAATCACTAATATTCAAAATCACATTTTAAAGTCACAATCTTTACAAAAATTCAGTTTATGTCACAATTTAAAACAATCTTGACAAAGATTGCAACAAACAAAACAACAATGCACTTAACAATAATAGGAAAGCTTCCAAATAAACATACATCTTCAGGTCCAATTCAAGATAAGTTATAATGTTGTATAATGTCAATGACTTCAAACAAATTGAATAGTTTCAACTTTTAAAGGAAGAAACTTCTTAAGTCATATGTAATTCTTTTACATAACTCTAGGAAAGAAGTTTCTTAAGTGGTATGTAAATTTTTTCATATTCTTAATAACTATATGAGAGAAATAAGTTAGTTATAATTGTATGAGATAAAGAAGTTAGTTATTGAATTGTGAGACATGGAGAGGGTGTTGTCTTTTTATGTAGCAAACTTTGTCATAATTATTAAAATCAGTTGACATAAGTTCGACTTCCTATTGATCTAGAGCTCTAATTGATTTTTTGATGATCTTGGTTGATTTAGAATGAAGCAAAACCCATAGGGATGTTGTTCCACCATGCATGAAACTTGGATAAAGGTGGAACTTTGATCATGCTTGAAATTTATACATGTTAGATTTGTAGCCAAAAAGAGAGTCCTTTTGCTACAAGATTAGCTTACTGCCATGGAGTGAAGAGAGCATGGAGCGAGATACATATTAAGTGCAAAGGGGTTTATTAAAACATCTTAACCTAAGATAACATGAGAACTTAATAAATATGGAGTTGTATTCAAGCTTTGTATAAAATTTACACAGACACTCTATTCATGTAGGATGGAATATAACTTTAATATATACAACTGCAAACTATCTATGTGTTGGAAGATTGGTTGTTGTCATTGATGTCAACCCTAGTCATGGGTTTTGGACCGCAAGATTGATAAAGGTATTTGGACATGAAGGACAATGCACATACATATACAACACCCATGAATGGATAGTATACATCATGTTGTTTC
>ML785118.1:478623-489929 GCA_009831015.1 Picea engelmannii | reverse complement strand
TCTTCGAGACATATAAGAAAAAACATTTCGTGGTTTTCTCCCGATTTGGGTTTCCACGTAAAACACTGGTGTACTGTGTATGTGTATGTTTGTTCATTTGTTCATTGCTTATTTACTCTGCAGTTATTGGATGACAATGCTTCATTGATATAACACTTGGATTATATGGTTAAAAAGGATTAAATTGCTCTATTACTGATTCACCCCCCCTCTCAGTAATCCAACATATGGTATAAAATTTAAGAAATATTCTTCCTAGTTTATGTCATTTCTCAATTGGAAGTGTTCATGTGAGAGTGTGAGACTATGCAAGCAAAGGACATGAGGGTGACAATATCAATGTAGAGTGGTTTGCACAACAACATCGACATTCAGACAAGTGTGTTGGGCTATGTTATCCCTATGGTAGTGTGATTGTTATGGTAGTTTTATCCCTTGTTGGTGACTAAACATTATAGAGGGTGTTCAAATAGTTTGATGGGAAGCATGTTTTCCAACTGTTTTACAAAATATCCAATCTTAGGTCTGGTAAAGGCATTTTTGATCTTTGTGAGATCACTAACTTGGGGATATCTCTGACTTTCATGTAACTAGTCAAGTCTTTGTTGTTGGTTTAAAGAAACATCTACAAATTACATAGGGGGTTCCTATCCATCAACAACTTCTTCTCTTCAATGGTAAGTAGCGAGACAATAATTGTCTTCTAAGAGAGCATAGAATTACCAAGCATTCCATTTTGCATTTGGTCTTTCTTTTGTGTCACAAAGCTCCTAGCCAAAGTATGTCCTCTTCTTTTGGATCCCATTCTTTCAAGGACATTGTCCAAAAGAACCCACCTCCTCCTTTGTCATCCTCCTTGGGAGATTTCATTATGAGAGATTAAATGTTAATCCACTTAATTTAAAGTTGTGGGTGCCAAATATTAATGACATCATTCATTGGTACAATAATCATGGCTAAATTTACATATTTAATGGGTTGCACCATTAAAATCTACTCTTATCAAGTGGATAAAATCCACAAGGGACTCAAATTTCACGATCTCTTTTGTTCAATGGGTTTCTTTATAGTATACTTCAACAATCTCAATGAGCACAAGAATGTCTTGGAAGAGGGGCACTAATTTATAGGCTGAGGGGGCCTCTTCATTTTGTTAGCACTAGAAGTCACCTCCGGATTGCATCAAAGGTAAGCCCAATACCCATCAGTTTATATGTCACAATGAATAAATTTAAAGGGGGTCGAATGGGTGCAGACTCAAGATAATATCGTTCTAACTCAGAAAACTAGACCAACATGCACAAGCAGGTGAGGTCTTGATTAACTTCAGTCAGTAAGTTGTAGTAAGGGTGAGTAGGAGGAAGAACTAGAGAGAAGAATGTAGAGGTCTGCTATGGACATCCGGTCTTCCAACAGCCTAAGGAGGAACAACTCATAAAACAAGATCCTCTTGGATTCAAAGTTTCAGAAAACGCTGGACAACGTTACAACAAAAATTCAATCAAACCTACATTACAATATGGCCATAAAAATCCATGAGAATCTTTCAATCATGGACACTCCAACATTAGAGGTAAACAAGACAGAAAAAGAGTTGACTTAGATTAAACCAGAAGTCTCAAATCCTGTTACATAACCAGAAAACCAGAAGCTTCATCAAAAGTTTACAATACAGAAGCCTAGCTCAACCATCGACCATAAAAAAATATCAAAACTGCATACATATACTCAGAACTGCTGCAACCACCAGGAGTGTGATCGCACCACCACATTAACGTTTTCAGTCGTTGCCTTCTCTGTCAGATTGTGTAGGCCTCCTCATGTCAGATGCGAGTCAGGTGCATTTATATGCTTTGTAGGAAAATCAGTCCATAATTGGCAGTATGCCTTTACAACCGTTCTCTGCATGTTTTCCATTTATGGGGTGAGACGATGTCTCAATTGCCGCCTCACTTTATTAACTGCCTTTTCTCGGGATTGAAACACGGCTTAATGCCTAGGGGGCGGCCACACGCTGCTCTGGGATAGGACGCTATATAAACACATGATTGCGGGGCCGCTCAAAGGTGGTTTGGGTTCACACTGCTTTTGAGCCCGCAATCCACCACCTTTTTCCACGTATTACTTTTTCCAAACCACGACTTCAATTGCGGGACCGCTCAAGAAAATTATCGCCTGAGCACGTCGCGTCCCCTCAATGGACTGTGGTCGTCAATTCTATGATCTTGGGCGAGGCTTTATGATCAATAGTTCAAATATTCCCTCTTCAGATCAATGGATCAGATCTTCCCTTTTTGAATCAACGACTGAGATCTGCTTCAAGACTTCAGGCTTCAGAATTTTTCATGGCGCTATACTTCGTGCAATTTTGAAATCCCGAATACCCGGGGGCCATTAATCTGGAATGCTCCTGGAATCTCCACCGCTGACAAAATTCAACATGTCTGCTTGTATTTTAAGCCCGAAATGAGCTGCTCTGTATGTTGCGCTCGAACGCTTCCTGTGCAGACCACGAACTTGGACGACCTGCTGCCCTTGACAACTATATGTGATAACATTTGGCTCCACAGGGGATGGCATGCTCCCCGCGAGCTGCCAAAAAAAAGTAGTTCCAGTCTCCTTCTGCATTGGCCTATGGAGTCATGGTAAAAAAACATCCTGCTGAGGATTAAAGTCCGACACACACACTATCCTAAAAACGAAAGAAAAATACATGGGCTCTAGAAGGAGCTTATTTATGTACAGTCCTAGACTAACTGATTTTTACATGGTGCTAGGTGAAAGCAAATTTCCACCATAGCCATTCACGTAACTTCCTGACTGGAAGCTCTTTTACGCTATCAGTGATCAATAGCAGATAATGCAACTGTGACAACAGAATGGTTACATTCTTCATCTTCTCTCCAAAGGTTGAAGCTAAGATCAAGTTGGGCGACTCCAAGATATGAAGGAAATGCCACTCCAAGTACTCACTGACAGGCTCATAGAATGAGTGGCAAACTCTAGAAAATTTGTAACAGAAAACCCGATCTGCTCCACAACTGCTCACACAGGGCTGAATATCTCTGGTAAGAACAGGTTGGTGAATAGTCGAGGCATGCTGACTGGCCCCAGGTGATGGTTGCTCACTAACAAGCTCTGAACAGGAGATAAACTGCACATTTAGCTCCTCCCTTTCTCCTTCATGGCTCTCCCAAGGACCAGATTTACAATCATAATAAATAGGTACCATGGGAGAGCTCTGCTCTTCGTGATATTCGTCGAGATATTCATCGCAAGTTGTTTTTTCTTGGCCAGTATCCAAAATCACTTCTTCATCATAAGCAAGGTTGCCAAGAACATCTATTTCAAGGACCTAAATATCCTCTACATCTTCTTCGTAAGAGAAGCAAGCACGCTCTGCCTCAAATTTTTCCATTCTTGCAGAAAGTGATTTTACTAGATTTATCAACTCCTCCGAGGTATACTCCTCATCCTCACAACTTTCATTAGAACCAGCCATATCTTGATCACTGTCTTCATATTCCTCACAACAATTATGAAAAATAAACTCAGAGGAATAAAATTTTTGACAGTGCCTATTGAAAGTTGCATGAAACTCTCTCAGGGAGGAGATTCTAGCAGGGGGAAATGATCGATACCACCCACGAGCATCCCCGTCTAATGAGAACATGAACATCTTCATTAATACATCCTCATGATGTATCTCCCACTGATGCATGAGTTCATGAAACTCACGGAGATGCTCGACAGGGTTGTCCTCTTTACGCTCTCTAAATATGGGCAAATAATCACCCCATTCATCCATAGTAGGGACAATATTAGGAAAACCAGGAACAGAAGAAAAATTGAAGGGAGCAAACCTTCGAGCCAAGATTTTGTCCCAGTGGAGTCACCAATTGATTCTTCAACCATGGAGTCGCCATGTGAATGATGTGCAGAATGAGTGTGTGTAGTATTTTTTCACCTTCAAAGACCAGATTTGATCGTTGTGTTCTCCCAAAGAGCTTCAGGTGTAGCTAGAAGCAGCTACACTGAAACAGTGGAGTCGCTAGGTGCAATCACAATCTTCAAATGTTCTCATATCTGATGCACCTTCAAAATCAGAAGTTCGTTGCCGTTCTACCCAGGGAAAGGTCTTTAATTCATTCCCTGACAACGATGCCAGAAATGTTAGCACTAGAAGTCACCTCCGGACTGCATCGAAGGTAAGCCCAATACCCATCAGTTTATATGTCACAGTGAATAAATTGAAAGGGGGTAGAATGGGTGCAGACTGAAGATAATATCGTTCTAACTCAGAAAAATAGACCAACATGCACAAGTAGGTGAGGTCTTGATTAACTTTAGTCAATAAGTTGTAGTAAGGGTGAGGAGGAGGAAGAACTAGAGAGAAGAATGTAGAGGTCTGTTATGGACATCTGGTCTTCCAGCAGCCTAAGGAGGAACAACTTAGAAAAAAAGATCCTCTTGGATTCAAAGTTTCAGAAAAGGTTGGAGAACATTACAACATAACTACAATCAAACCTACATTACAATACGACCATAACAATCCATGTGAATCTTTCAATCATGGACACTCCAACATTAGAGGTAAACAAGATGGAAAATAAGTTGACTTAGATTAAACCAGAAGTCTCAAATCCTGTTACATAACCAGAAAACCAGAAGCGTCATCGAAAGTTTACAATACGAGAACCTAACTTAACCATCGACCATAACAAAATATCAAAACTGCATACATATACTCAGAATTGTTGCAACCACCAGTAGTGTAATCGGACCACCGCATTAACGTTTTCAGTTGACGCCTTCTCTGTCAGATTGTGCAGGCCTCCTCATGTTAGATGCGATCCAAGTGCAATTATGTGCTTTACAGGAAAATCTGTCCATAGTTGAAAGTCTTCCTTTATGGCCGTTCTCTGCATGTTTTCCATTTATGGGTGAGACGAGGTCTCAACTGCCGCCTCACTTTATTAACTGCCTTTTTTCAGGATTGAAATGCGGCTTAATGCCTAGGGGGAGGCCACACACTGCTCTTGGATAGGACGCTATATAAACACATGATTGCGGGGCTGCTCAAAGGTGGTTTAAGTTCACACCGCTTTTGAGCCCGTAATCCACCACCTTTTTCCACGTATTACTTTTTTCAAACCACGACTTCAATTGCGGGACCGCTCAAGAAAATTATTGCCTGAGCACATTGCGTCCCCGCAATGGACTGTGGTCGTCGATCCTGTGATCTTGGGCGAGGATTTACGATCAACGGCTCAAATCTGCCCTCTTTAGATCAATGGATCAGATCTTCCCTTTTCGAATTGACGACCAAGATCTGCTTCGATACTTTGGGCTTCAACCTTTCTCATGGCACTATACTTCGTGCAATTTTGAAATCCCGAATACCCGGGGGCTGTTAATCTAGAATTATTCTGGAATCTCCATCGCTGACAAAATTCAACCTGTTTTCTTGTATTTTAAGCTCGAAATGAGCTGCTCTGCATGCTACGCTCAGACGCTTCCTGTGCAGACCACGAACTTGGACGACCTGCTGCCCTTGACAACTATATGTGATAACACATTGAATTTGGCTTCTAAGTTTAATCCCAATACTACAATATCTATAACTACCACCTTTATGTGGGCCTACCTATCAATTCTTTCCCTTTATAAGTGGCTTTTCATGTGGTAGGAAAAATTGGAACAAATTTGGAGCAAATTCTAAAGTTTGACCTCATCCTAGACAATAAGTGAAACATTACTTATGCCCACATTTGTGTATAACTTGATTTGAGAAGGCGTCTCCTAAATACAATTTTTCTGGAGTGGAATGATTCATATTGGATTCAAGTATTGGATTATGAGATCCTAACTTCTATATGGATAATATATCAAGCAATAAGTCATTTGCATGCATGTCCCAAGGCTTCCATATTACATGTCCCTGAGGTTGGAATCACTCTTCTACAACAGATCTGAATTGATCCATATGACAACGATTGGCTATCGGTTCAAGTTCTGTGAGGATTGGAACATGAAAGGTTCAAGGCTATGGACAAGGTAGGTGATAGGGTTGATGGCATGCAGGTCTCCTTGGCATCTTGTTCAATGTTTACACCTATAATAACATTGTGCCCTCAATGTAAACATGGGAAAAGTAAATGTACAAAAAGAAAAACATTTTGTTCTTGTGTGTGTGTGTGTGTGTGTGTGTGTGTGTGAGAGAGAGAGAGAGAGAGAGAGAGAGAGAGGAATGATGTATTAAAAAAATAAAGCATGAAACACTATTTCTCTAATGTGGTTGAAAAGAAGACAAAAAGAGAACAAAAAGATGAGCTTGGGGATGCATGGCCTTCTAGCTTACCCCAGATGACTTGTTCTCATGTTTTCTCTTGCACCTCAAAGGAGAAGGAGTTCTTTAGCTAAGAGTGAAAGGAATTGCTTCCCAAATTCCAATTGAAAATGGACCAGAAAGCCTGAGGGTATATAACTTGCAAATTGCCAAGAAATAAAGAGCCTGGTTGAAGCCAATTGAATGTTGTTTTTTTCATTTGGGTTTCCAAGGTAAATACCGAGTTTTCTTTGTGATCCGTAAATGGTAGGCCTATGGCCCATCCATCTCACCAACACATATTTTTTGTGGAATTTACTTTTTGTTCTCTATCTTAGTCTAAGACATAGTTCTATGCTCTTAGAAAGATGAGTAAGCATTTGTTTTCTACATAGTAGAAGGATCTCTCTTCTCTTGGCTTCTAAGCCTTCTCTTGGTTGTAACACACAACAACTAGTGGACAATGTGATAACAAAATGTGTCCCACTATCCAATATTCCAATCAACGTTGCGTTCTAGCTAATGTGCTCAATCCAATCTGAGTGCAACTATGTTTTGACTTTTTGAATTGATTGGCTAGCTCCAAGGCTCGGGTGTATTGAAGAATACTATTGTATTTGTTTTTTGTGTAATTCTAATTCACTGCATCTTCTACAACCTCACAATGCAACAACTTCTTTGGCCACAATTACAATAGCTTTAGCTTCCACAACTATAGTTTTCGCAGCATCCACAACAATACACCCTGTGCCTGAGAACTCTATGTAGCCTACTGCTCAATATGGAAACCAACTCTTTGTGTTTTGTATTCAATGCAACTCCTTTTTAGATAGCTACCCAACAAATTAAAACATGGACTAGCGAGTAAAAACAACACTCTGAGACATCCAATGATAAAATAATACTCAGCCTGATAGCTGATTCAACCAATACTAACATAAATGTTTCATGGGTGGATTTAGTGGCTTAGTAGTGGGGAGAAACAACTAAAGGGATAATTGAGTCACTTGGCAATGGATAAATACATCCAGGGGTGAGTTTAGGCACTCAACAAGAGAGAAAAAACATCCAAGGATGAATTTAGAAACTCAACAATGAATAAAAACGACCAATGATCTATAAATTCACCCAAGCAGTAAACAAAATGCCTAGGCAGTGGGGAAAATGCCCGAAAACTATTTCTTGTCATGTACAAACTATGTGTAGCCCATATGGCTTCCATATGGCCTATGGGTGAGAGATAAATGCCTAGATAGAAGTGAACTCTCCCAAGCACAAAGAAAATGTCTTAGACAAATAAGAAACCGCCCAGGCAAAGAGAAAACCAACCATCATAAAAATTAAATGCCCAACAGAGGGGGAGTCAACTCGATTAGTGAGAAACGACCTTCTATAACACTGTACCACTCATACAAAAATGTACAACTTGTGGGTGAGAAATAGCACAACCAACAAGCAAAGTAAGCTCATGGATGAGAGGGTGATCCTGTGTGAGTGGAAAATTAAGCTAGCAAGGAAACACAACCTATGAGTGAGTGAGTAGCTATGGAAGAGAGAGAATTCCTCCAATACCTCTTAGAATACCAATTTTGCAACTCCACATTATTTGCAACAACTCCGAAATTGCAACGATTGATATCAGGGCTCCATTAAATGGACAAGCATCATTACAGAGTTGTTGGTTTTCATAGAAAATAAACGGGAAAATTATTTTTGAGTGAGCTAGCAGAAACAAAATAGTTTGTTCTTCCTTTCCATTCAGGATTAAACTAAAAGCAACATTAAAATTCATTGAAATCATATAAATATCAACAGTGAAATAAACAACAAAATATGTCCAACACAACGAATTCACATATATTTCTCTTCACAAACACAAAGAAATATCCAAGAATTCATACATCCATTTAAACACACCATAAGAAAAATATTTACGATGGAACCCAAATGGAAAAACCAACTTCAAATAGGGCTCAATATTTCATTCTGTTATCTCTAGTTACAATGTATTATTGGCTCGTTGTCTATTCTCCTCCCCTTGGCCAAAAAGACCATTTGAGAGTGAAATTGATGAGAGAAATAGGGGGAGTTGGGGTAATGGGAAGGACAACATGCCAATCTTTCATTTCCCATTCCTCACTATTTTCGTCCCTCTATTATTTTTTTCTCATTTCATTAAATTCTTAATTTTTTTCACATGTTTTCATTTTTTCCTTATTTGACTTTACATTTACTTGTATTTAGCATAGTTTAGATAACCTTCATAAGTTTCCAAATTGTCTTGTGAGTATTGATTCTTACCCATTCATTTGGTTCAGATCCATTTTGGATCACACCTCCCCATTGAGGGGATTTTGGGCATGCTAAAGCTCAAGGAAACCAATATGGATCAATGTACTTCTATCTTATTTTCTGGAATGTGGCTCTGATGCTAGCTCCTTGCTATAATTCTAACTCTGGCTCTAGCTTTGGCTAGTGGCTCTGGTTATTGGCTCTAGTCCTTGGCTATGACTTTGGCTCTGGTTCTGACTTGTTTGTTTCCACAATGAAAAATTATGCTCACTTACTCTTAGCTCTAAGCAATCTCCAAATCCAAACTCTAGACTCAACATCCATTCCCATCTCCTTATCTACCTTGGGGATGGTCCATATTTGCAGTCATGAATCCAAGTTGAATGTTTGTCTTCTTGTTCAATGAAACCCCAATACACTATCATCACATAAGAAATCCTGAAGAAGTGTGGTTTCCTTCTTCAACTAGGATCGATTGCTACCCAGCATGGAAACAACTCTTGAGTTCCTACACATGCTTGCAAGCATACCATAGAGTTCTCAAGAACTCCTCTAAGGTCATTGATCTCCATGGAGCAATCTCCAACACAACTCCAAGATGTGGTTCTTTGAATGCAATACTAAACAATAAATAGATTTTGGTTGCCTTTAACATCAACCCATTGTCCATGTTATTGGTGTCATTGACCTCCTCTATTGTTATAGCTCCTTGGCTAGCTTCTATTCTTTGGATTGGAGATGCGGGAAACTCCTCATCTCCTTCCACCTTAAATCTCCACACCCTTCTCTTTGTTGTGTGGTTTCTAGGGTAAAGCTTTGGATAAAGTTTCTAAAAATTTGTTTCCCAATGTCCACTCAACTTGAAGTGGTGGAAAAAGTTCTTGTTGTTGCTCCAAGGACTTCTTGACATACTCCTCTCCATGTGTTGTTGAGTTTGTTATTGGATTGGAGAAGCATTCTTCCCATTCCTCCTCTAAAATAAATCTATCTTGTGGAATGTGGCTTGCTTCTCCTAACAATTTTCCACTTGAAGGCCTTTCTTCCCACATAATGAGCATGCCTCCACATACCAACAACTAAAATCATTATGGCCTCTCTTCTTGCATAAATGACAAACAAGGAATGATTTGTTTGATTAAGACCTCTTGGTCTTATTCTTATTCTTTCCTTGACTGATCTATATGATTCTTCTTCTTCTAAGTGATGGTGCAGGTTGAGTCCTCAGTCTCTTCTCATCACTACCCTTCTTTAATCTGCCACAAGAGTTATGAGGTGGTAGTGGCTACCACCTTTACTTATTTTGTTGTTCCTTCTCCTAATGAGTAGGCCAACTCTGGAATGTCTTTATCCTTTACAAAAATGGTCTTCATGGTAATGTACTTTTCCATTTTCCCATCAAAGCCTAAACCTTCATGCTTCGACCTCTGTGTAGCTACAATAGGGCTTAGGATTCCTTGACTTATCTTGCTTAGCCCTTATCCATCATAGCCCATCTTCCTTAAGAGTTTGGAACCAATGCCTCTAGTATTCTTTTCAAATTCACCAAGATTCTCTTGATAACTTTCTATGGAAGGTGAACATACCAAAGGTCTTGTTGTATCATAAATTTACACTGCCATTTTTTTTGAAATTTCGCAAAATTCTGCGATGAATTGCCTATCCCCTATCATGTAAAAGTTCCAATCCTTGGTCCAAATAAGTCTTTGCTATGATATACCTTTTCCTACTCATCGCTTTTAAAATATTTATCTTTACCCAAGGTTTTTAGAGGAGTTATACTTTTCTATGTGTGATCATCATATAGAGTTTGGTCTTACTTCAAAACCAAAGTCCTTTTATGTACAAATTTTGTCATTCTCCTAAACCTAACAATATCTCCAAAAGTTATTTACTTTGTCTAGAATATTTGATGTTCATGCCAAAACTAATATTTACATCATTTTCCAAATTCGAGAGTTATGGATAGGTCATTTGATTTTAAGAAAAAAGATGTTTAAAATTACAAGTTCACGCACTTTATTTATGCAACTCAATGTTTCTAGGTACATGTTATATTTTCGATAGTTTTTGATTGAGATCAAATGCCAACAATAATAGTATTGGAGGCAAAGATCCCAAAGTTCATAAAAGTTAAGCTCGATGATTCATATGTATTGTGCCCCCCCCCTAGTGAGCTCGACATTTAACAAAAGGGGGGGGGGGGGGGGGGGGGTGTCCGCAATATATCACCATGGTTTCAGGAGCATTGATGTGGTGGAAACATATGGATTGGTTTATGTATACTATCATAGGAATAATGATGGAGAATAGTATGAGCATATGAGAGCATTTCCTCTACTTTGCAGGGTCATGAATATCAGTGACAATATGAGCATGTTATGCAATTGTTTGGTCTAGTGAACACTTTATTGGAAAATGAAACTTAAAATTGCACATAGATCTTTTGTATGTCAGTACTCTTCCTCATTTTCTAGAGATTATATTGAGAGTTTTTTTTTTTTTTTTAACGAGAACGGTTATGTTGCATTAATCAACTTTCAGGAAGACCTGAATCAGAAAGTTACATATCTGAAGAAGGTTGGTGACCTCTAACAGTGCTGCCAACCTTCTTGTGAACGTCTTGGGAAACCCGTCCCATTTGCTTCTTGAGCTAATTCGAGAAGATGACAAAAATTGCATACATGAG
>ML785118.1:441271-455612 GCA_009831015.1 Picea engelmannii | reverse complement strand
AACTTTTCTCCATGGGGATTTGGAAGAATATATTTATATGCAACAACCACAGGGGTATGAGGTCAAAGGGAAGGAGAATTTGATATGCAGGTTGAAGAAGAGCTTGTATGGCCTAAAGAAAGCTCCAAGGCAATGGTATTTGAAGTTTGACAGGTTTATGACAGAACAAGGTTATAGTAGATGTCATTCTGATCATTGTGTTTATTTTAAAAAGCTAGAAAATGTAAGCTATATTATCTTTCTATTGTATGTAGATGGCATTCTTGTTGCAGGGTATAATATGCAGGATATAAATGTGCTCAATAATAAATTAGCTAATTCATTTTCAATGAAGGAATTGAGTGCCGCAAAGAAAATCCTTGGTATGAGAATAACAAGAGACAGGAAAAATCACAAATTGACATTGTCTCAGGGTGAGTACATAGAGAAGGTGTTGGAGAGGTTTAGAATGCAGAATGAAAAACCATTTAGTACACCTTTGGCCAACCATTTCAAATTAACTAAGGAAATGTGTCCAAGACATAGGAGGAGATAGAATACATGTCCAGGGTCCCTTATTCATCAATAGTTGGTAGTTTGATGTATGAGATGGTTTGTACAAGACTAGATATTGCACATGCAGTGGGAGTTGTGAGCAAGTATATGAACAATCCAGGTAAAGAACATTGGGAGGCAAGAAAGTGGATTCTCATGTATTTGAGAGGTACTGCTACTCATGCATTATGTTTTGGAGGTTCATACATTGTTCTACAGGGATATGTTGATTCAGATATGGCAGGTGATAAAGATAGCAAGAGAAGCACCACATGGTTTGTTTTTACTATAGGTGGAACAAAAATAAGTTGAATTTCGAAAATGAAAAAGGTTGTTGCACTTTCAACAACAAAAGCAGAGTATGTTGCTGCTACAGAGGCTAGTAAATAAATTATTTGGTTACATAGGTTTATGGAGGAATTGGGAAAGAAGAAGGAGAATAACATGTTGTACTATGACAGTGAGAGTTCCATTCATCTTGCAAATAACTCAACCTTCCATTTGAAGACTAAGAATATACAACCCAGGTACCATTTCATATGATCCATCTTGGAAGATGGACATTTGAAGTTGAGAAAGATACACACTAGCTAGAATCCCGCAGACATGTTAACTGAGGGAGTAACCAGAGAGAAACTGAGTTCCTGGTCAGTTTCAGTTGGTATTCAAGCATGAAGATGAAGATGAGAAATTTTCTAGGTCCAAGAAGGATCATAGTCCAACATATACAATAGAGATGGAGTTGTTGAGATCAGTTTCCAAGTGAGAGATTGTTGGTTGTGGAGCCTGATTATCTTCTTGATTTAGAGGTCTTTGTTTTCAACCATGTTTATACCCCATGAAGACTTTACACCCCAGAATAATGTACACTCCTCCATGCGGGGGAGTGCAGGGGGGGTTCTAGGGCAAAGCCCCTGAAGGAAAAATTGCCTTGTAAATGTATATTGTAATTTCATAGTAAATCTGGGTCGTTCATTATAAGCTCGTAGATCTAACTATATAAGTTATGTTGGGGGTTTTTTTCCCTAGAAGGAAACCCTCTTTTATGAGGGAAATTTATTGCGGCTATGTATCATTATTAATATTGTATTTTGAGTGAGGAGAATGTGAAAGAAAGAAGAGGAAGTTACAACGGGTATGTTGTAGGTTATATCCCTTCACTTGCTGGAAAATAATAAAGGAAGGACCTGACAATTTCTTTGGTGGACGTAGCCCACACTGGGTGAACCACGTATATCTGTGTCTCTATTATATTGTGTATCTTCTATGTTTTATTTACGCATTTGTTTTATTTTATTGCTCCATGATCCTGTTTTTATAACAAAATAAATATCCAAGAATTCATACAACCATTTAACCACTCCATAAGACAAATAGTTTCCTTGGAACCCAAATGAGAGAACTAACTTTTAATGGGGCTCAATATTTCATTTGGCTATCTTTGGTTACAATGCATTCTTGGCTTGTTGTCCATTCTCCTCCCCTTGGACAAAAAAACCCTTTGAGAATGAAATTGATGATAGAAATAGGGAGAGTTGGGGTAATGGGAAGGGAAACATGTTGACCTTTTGTTTCCCATTCCTCACTCTTTTCTCTCCTTTATTATTTTTTTCTCATTTCATTAAATTCTCATTTTTTCCTCACATTTTCATTTTTGCCTTATTTGAATTTACATTTACTTGTATTTAAGATAGTTTAGACAACCTTCACAAGTTGTAGAATTATCTTGTGAGTATCGAGTCTTACCCATTCATTTGGTTCGGATCACTTTGTGGTGAATTTCTCTATTGCATTGTGATTTTCTACTTATGAGTTTTTAAATAGTTGCTATGTAATTTTAATGGCTATTGTATTTACTTATTGAGATGAGATTTAATTCTTAGTCGTAGTGTTGGTGGTTTCTTTCATAGTTATAACTTTTTTGAGTAAATGAATAACTCTAAAAACTCAGTATCCTCCTTCGTTCATCCATTTTTGAGATGCAAGATCAATGGCTAAGATAACATGGCTATTAAAATGGTGTAGGGAGTTTCTAATTCATAATTTCTTGTTAAATTAACTATTGGAAGTAAGAAATTTCCACTGTGGTTTCCCATGGCTTCGATGAGTTTCCCGTTGGGTTTTAGAGGCTCATTTGGTTTCTTGTATACTTTTGGGGGCCAATATACAACCCATGACACACTAGGAAGTCATCCAATATCCATATGACAATTCTTAGTGTCTAGGAGGCCATGCATGTCATTTTCTTACTAGTAGAGGGTGATACGTGGGTTGTACATGTTGTACAACTATTTCCATGGTCGTCCTGCTCCATGGGGGTCACCCCTCCTTGTTTAGCATGTGGAGTGGTGAAGGTAGCTAATTGGGTCATCCTTTAGTTGATTGGACAACGATCACTTGTTTTTTTGTTGTCCTTGGAACATTTCTGACATGAACTCATAATTCAAACTTTAGTTTCTTTTTAAATTTTTTCACATGGGTTAGTGTATGCACTACAAGGAAAATACCTTGTAGCAGAGGTTATAGTGAAGGTTTTTAGCGTTACAAAATTGGAAAAATTTGTCAAAAAAACCTCCGCTAAAACATTTGTTTTTGGTAGCGGATGTTTTTGCAGAGATTATAAGGGAAATTCATTATAACTAAAAAAATCTAGGCGATCGAAGGCTTTAGTGGATGATTTTCTGGGTGGTGCGCTTCATGGTGTATACACACCAGTGCGTTCTCAAACTTAAAGTACCGGTGCTTACATTTCACCAAAAGCACTGGGGTAGTCAAAAAAATATTGGGGCACTGGTGCTCTTCTAAATAATAACGCACAGAAACCTTAATAATAATAATACACCGGTCGAGGTTCAATAATCGGGTCGAAAAGACGCTCAGCTCGTGAAGATGCAGACAAGACTAGGGATAACCTCTCACGCGCTCATGACAGGCCAGGAAGGAGGGGAGCCACAGCCCCCTCCCTCCCCGACCTCTTCCTTCCGCAAGCTTGTTGCAGGATGCAGCAAGAAACTTCCTCCGCCGGAACCCCCGAGCTTTGTGAAAAAAATGGACGCAGTACCTGAGATCGCTCTTCCCCTGGACCAGCCTATGAAGGTTGCCTTGTCTCTTTCAGATCGTGGACTCATCGGTCAGTTCACGGGCCTATGGCCCTCACCCCGTACAATAGACAACTGGATTCAATGGAACTGGAGGCCCCTCATAACAAATAGCGTAACTTGCTACGCGGTTGGGAGGGGTTTCTTCATTTTTGAATTCATTTCTCAGGAGGATAGAGATCTAATCTTCAGGAATGGGCCGTATTTCATGGGCACACAAGGTCTTTACCTGAACCGATGGTCCCCTAGCTTCGATCCAGCCTCGGAAGTTCCAAAAGATGTCCCAGTCTGGGTAAGACTCCCAAACCTCCCAATCCACTGTTGGAACACTTCGTCGCTCCAAGCTATCGACAATGGCTTGGGACACTACATAAACAAAGCAGATCCAAAAGACCAGTACTCCTGTGCACAGATCTGTGTGGAGGTGGATTTGGAGGTAGGCCTCCTAGAAGCGATGAAACTAACGGTAGGTGATTGGCAACACTTCCAGAAGCTCGATTACGAGCAACTCCCTTTCAAATGCAGAGGGTGCCACGAATACGGGCACTTCAAGCGGAACTGTCCAAAAAACCCAAGCACAGAGAAAGAAGGGGACGAAGGGTGGCAGTAGGATAGGAAGGGGAAGTCGAAGTCAAGGGGATTAAGAGGTGAAAAGCCGCCCCCAACAAATGAAAATATCCCAGGAGGCAAAGAAACGGCCAATATCTTCAATGCCCTGGATCAAGAACCTAATGGAGAGCCAAAAATTCTGACTCAGGCAGCCCAAGGAGAAGTTGAAGGAGGCATAAAATCCCCTGGGAACAGGAAAACACCAGAGCTAATAGAGGACGAGAGGCCAAATAAATCCCCCCCAAGGACCGGAGCGACTCAAGGCGAAGATGAAGAGGAAATCTCTTCCGGTAGCGAATCAGAAGGCGCAAGCAAAAACTGGGCCTCTCCAAAGAAACCAGGTCGAGGCCGGAAATCCAAGAAGGTCGAAAGAGACCAAGAAACCTACAAGGATGTCCTAAAAGGCGCCCAACCAACTATCAAGCAACTGATCAGTGGAAGGAAAACAATGAAGCTCTCCAAGGCCTCCCAAGGAGGCCATTCCCCCCCCCCCAAGGTAATCAATGAAGCTCACCTCCTGGAATTGTAGGGGCCTCGGTAGCAAGAGGAAAGAAGAAGCTCTCAAAGATATTATTAAAACCTCGGCAATGGACATCCTACTTCTTCAGGAGACCAAGATGAGTCAACAAGACTCTCTTAACGTTTCAAGAAACGCATGGAAAAACAACCATGGAATCGCTGAAAATGCCAGGGGCGCGTCAAGTGGCCTCTGCACGCTCTGGAACGCCACCAAAATAGATCTTCTCAGCTCAGACACCCGCATGCACTGGATCCACACCCTGCTCCTCCATAAAGACTTCGGTGTCCAGGTAAATCTCATTAACATTTATGTACCGTAGCATATAGAAGAAAAGATGATCTGTTGGGAAACTCTCCAAGACTTTCTACAGGAAAACGAGCTAGATAACCTCATTCTAGGGGGTGACTTAAATGTGACCCTAAGCCAAGAGGAAAAGAGAGGCGGCACTATAGTCAGAGACCCAGCCAGAGAATGGGTGGAGGATATTATTACAGCCTGGGAGCTAATTGATATAAAGCCGATCAAGGGGCATTTCACATGGTCTAACAAGAGATTAGGCCCGGGGCATATAGCTGCTAGATTGGACAGATTCCTTGTCCAAAGCTCTTACCTAACCCTGGGGTTTAATGCGGTTGCAGAAATTCTCCCTCACAGCGTATCGGATCACAAGCCTATCCGGTTAGAATTTAAATCAGAGCAAGGGCAGGGACCCATCCCTTTCAGGTTCAACCCATCCTGGATCCAGGACCAAGACTTTCTTAAAATAGTGACCAGCACGTGGACATGCAAAGTCATTGGATCTGCCTCCTATGTTTGGGAAGAGAAGCTGCGTAGGTTAAAAGTCGCCCTAAAAGTCTGGGCAAGAAGCCGCCCTGACCCAACCTCCTCACGTAGAGAGGCCCAAAAACTCCTTGAGCTACATCAACTAGAGCTGGAACGCAAGGAAATCACCCAAGAGGACGTACAACAAGAAGCCCTTTTATAAAGCAATTGGTTTAGGGCATGCATAGAGGAAGAGAGCTACTGGAGGCAAAAATCAAGAAGCCTCTGGCTGAAGGAAGGAGACAAAAATACAAGTTATTTCCACAAGCAAGCAGAGGCTAGGAAACACTAAAAAGCAGTCACAGAAATCCAAGTTCAAGACACTTTAATCTCAGATCCAGAAGGCATCAAGCAAGCAGCTTTTGAAGCCTTTTCAACCCTCTAGACAGATCCACAAAGAACAGACAAAGACCCCCAAAGGTACCCCCTCTCCATCATTCCAGCGCTCATAAATGAGGAAACCAACCGCAATCTGTCAAAGGAAGTCACGCAACAAGAAGTAAAAGAGGCCTTGGATCAGATGAACCCGGAAAAAGCCCCTGGACCGGATGGGTTTACTGCAAGATTTTTTCAACATTGCTGGGCGATAATCAAGACTGAACTCACCAAAATGATAAGAAGATCGCAATCAAAAAGCAAGCTAGGAGGAAGCACAAATTCAACCTTCCTAGCCCTCATCCCAAAGGAGAAGGGAGCTTCCAACTTCAGTCGATTCAGACCGATTTCACTTTGCAACACTAGCTATAAAATCCTCACTAAGGTTATAGCAAACAGATTGAAAACTATTCTTCCCCATATCATCCCAGAAAACCAGGGAGGCTTCATCAAAGGCAGACATATTACGGACAACATCCTCCTGGTCCAAGAGGCTCTTCACTCAAGCATTCGATGAAAGGACAAAGGTATGATCATTAAGCTAGACCTTGCCAATGCTTTTGATAGAGTCAACCACAATTTTCTTTTTGAAGTTATGAAGAAATTTGGTTTTGACCAAGCTTTTGTCAACTGGATTAAAGCCTACATAATCTCACCTTGGATAGCTCCCATGGTAAATGGAAGAGTAACCAAATTCTTTCAAGCCTCTCGTGGGCTGCGGCAAGGGTGCCCCCTCTAATCCCTCCTCTATGCAATTCAAGCCTCTGTTCTAAGCTATCAGCTGAGGAATTCCCAAGCACAAGGCGCTCTGCAAGGTTTAAGAATCGCTCCGGGGGTAGAAGACATTAACCATGCTCAATTCGCAGATGACACTCTGCTCTTGGGAGGAGCAAGCTCAATCATAGCAAAATAGTTTAAGGAAGAACTAGAGGCTTACACTTCTATTTCAGGAAGCGAAATAAGCAAAGCAAAGTGCAAAATATATGGCTGGAATATCACGCCCAACGAAATGCTCGGGATAGCAAGAATTCTAGAGATGGAAGGCCATGCCAATTGGGATTCGTTCACTTACCTGGGAATCCCAATTTTTAAGGCCTCCCCAAGGGCCACCCAATGGATCCACCTAATTGACAAAATCAAAAAGAAAATTTGCAATTGGGGGGCGAATTGGCTCAATTTAGCAGGGAAAGTCATGCTCATCAAATCAGTGCTGGCCAGCATACCAATTTACCAGAGTTCAATGCTCCTAGCCCCTTGCTCCATAATACAAAAAATCAAAGCTCTGTAAAGACGTTTTCTCTGGGAAGGAGGGAAACAGACCGGAAGGAAACTGCACCTGATCAGTTGGGAAAACTCCTCTAAGCCTCTGCTAGAAGGCGACCTCAATTTTAAAAATTCGCGCATACATAATCTTGCACTAGGGGCAAAGTTGTTGTGGAACATAGTCTCGGGAGCACCAACATGGTGCAAACCGACTCTCTGGAAAAAATACTTTAGGGGGCTGAGGGAATGCTGCTTAGAAACCTCTCTCAAGCTCTCTAAAGGTTCCCCCTTTTTAACCCTCTGCAAGAAGGTCTTACCTCTCTTCATTCCTCACCTCACCTGGGTGCCACGAAACGGGAGAAAGACAAAATTCTGGAAAGACTCAATTCTAGGAGACCCCCCCCTTGACTCGAGGCAGGATCTGCGTTGCCTGGACATCTCATTTTGGGGCGAGGAAAAGCATCAGTCGTGGCAAGGGTGGGAAGTGAGCAATCTGCCGCCGGAGCTAGAAGGGTAATGGCGGACTCTCAAACAATGTCTCCAAGGGAAAGACCCTTTGAAAACGAAGGGGAAAGATAATAGAGGCTGGGGGAAGATGCCAAAGACTACTCCACAGCCAATGGCTACAAAATTTTGTGCAAGGTCCCCACTGTTCCAGAAAATCCGCTCATCTGGAAAGCGGTTTGGCGCTCAAAGTCAATCCCCAAAATAGATTTGTTTATCTGGACACTTGCCCACAATAACATCCTCACAGGGGAAGTTCTCCAAAGGAAAGGGTGGGCTGGCCCCCACTGGTGCCCCTTCTGCCAACAAGCCGAAGAAACCACCAATCACCTACTCCTCAGTTGTGCCTTCTCCAAAGAGGTTTGGAGGCTGACACTGGGGTCAGGGGCTGAGGTCAACCTGCCAGAAGAAACTAAAAACCTCCTTCAACACTGGGATAATCTGTACCCATTCCAACATCGAGACCAAAGTCAAGCTGCTGCCCTATGGAGAATCCTTCCAAAATTTATTCTTTGGAATCTGTGGCTGGAAAGAAATAACAGGATCTTCAGAGATAGAGCAAGGAGCGCACCCTTAGTGGCAGCCAGTATACATGCCCTGTTTGGAGAGAGCGTCCCTTACATATGTCAGATCAATCATCAAGGGAATCTAGATCAGGAGGAGGCCACTTGGCTGGAGAAGTTCAAAATTCGAAGAGTAACAACAACCCCATCCGTCACTCCAAGAGCCGAGCACTGGGAAATAAGAAAAGAGCAACAAGAGTTTGACAACTGGAAGCAAGAAAGGAAGGTTCACATCCTGTCCTTTAACGAGGCCTCCAAAGGCAACCCAGGGCTTGCAGGGGGAGGGGGGTTAATTGAAAGCCCCAATGCAGACATTATCATAAGATATGCCCTGGGTCTCGGTACTGAGACCAACAACATTGCCAAAGCCATGGCATTATGGCAAGGAATTCAGCAAGCCAAAGAACAGGGAATCCAAGAACTGACCATCATCGGAGACTCCAGACTGATAATTAAGGCCATTAATTGCCAGACACAAACGCAGAGTTCCAAACTCAATAATCTCCTGAGAAAAATCCGTCTTCTCCTTGCCAACTTCAGTTTTTATGAGGTGTTTCGCGTTCTAAGGAAGCTAAATGCTAAGGCTGATGTGGAAGCAAATAAAGGAGTTCTACTTGAGTCAGGAACCTTAATCCTCAATGGAATGGTGTCCAATGTGGAGATTCCATAAACCAAAGCATCACACGCGCATCCCCAGCAAGTGGAAGGATGAGTACAAGTTCAACAGGGGAATCGGCCAAGATCTACCAGGCTTTGCCGTTCCATTAGAGGATAGCGACAGGGGGTGGTACAACGATCAAGTGGACAACAGATAGGGAGGGGACATACGCTCCCCCTGCTCATACCTCTCTGCCTCTGCAGTCCAGGACGTAATCATTCGGGCCATGAGAAGCAAGTTTAAAACAGGACGCAGGTCCAAACCCGACTCATCTCTATGCAACAATCCATCTCCCTGCGACTTGAAGGAGCTAACTACACGATTCAGGGGAAAGACAAAATGATGGCAGCCAACACAAGTAAGAATCCGAGCTTGGAGGAACGCCTGAAGACCATGGATGCAACTTTAGAAAATCTGAAGCAGATGCTGCAGCACCAGTTAGACTTCCTGGAGAACTTGGACATGGAGGCCGACAGAAGGTTGGACCAACTGGAAAAAGACATATCCCTCACCAAAGTGGGTTTCTCTGAAGAGCTTAGCAAGCTCCATCAGGATCTTAAGAGCCCGCAAGACGAGTTTGAGCTAAGAGTCGAGCAGTTAGAGGAGAATATGGCTCAGCTCAACCGAGAATGGAGGACCGATCCAGAGAGCTAGTCTGGCTTTTACCCCTGCATCAATTCCCACCCCGAAGCATCTTGGCGTTTTGTATAGAGCCAAGGCTTTAAATAAGCCAGTTTTAAGCTAGAATTTGGTAATTATATGTGTATCTAGGAGCATTATTAAGCTCCTGTCAGGCAGAGGCTCAGTGAAGCCCTGCCATTTTGTAAACGAACTCGTGGCTCGCCCACACTTAATATAATTCCTCTACTCGTTTTAGTAAAAAAAATAAATAATAATACACCGGTCGAATCTATGATACCATGCACTGGTGCGTTACATGAAAAACCCGACCGGTTCATGAAATTTAGAATGCACCGATGCAAAAGTCTGATACAGAAGAACCGATGCGTCCTTTTAATTAAACGCACTCGAAGGCCGATTTTTATTATTACAATCATTGTGTTAAAATAGTATTACGATCAGTGTTGGTTCATTGTATTACAACACCGGTGCACATTTTATTACAACATCGGTGCTTTTTAACATTAAACATACCAATGTTCATTTTCTCTTTTTAGAAACATCGACCTGCCATAGTGCAATTATTGTTATTTTTTTATTTCATTGTTCATAAAAAAATTGACATATATATTATAATAGTATTCATATAAATTAAATTTTGAGTAGTGCATTTGGATATGATGTTTGTATTAATTTGTTATATCATTAGATTTCACATCTTTTCATTATAATATTTAATCATCCATACATTTAATCAATGACGTGACATTTCATAACAACATTGGACAACACAATAGAATAAAATAAAATGTATTTTATTATATATTAATAAGAGGCTCTTTGTCATACAAAATGGGACACTTATTGGTAACCCCTTGTCTTTCAATTGGGACACTATGTCCATTACATTAAACAAAAAGTCTGATTTTCACAGACAATTATTTCAAAAAACACAACAATTTGCATTGATATCCAAATATATTGATCATCATTCTTCGCTGGAACTGTTGTTAGTGCTCGAGCTACTTCCATGACTTGAATTATTTACCCAAATGTTTTGTTGATTTCCTCGATTGTTTTCCTCTTCTTCAAGTTCCATATAAAAAAATAAAAATAAAGTGTAATGAGTGTATCTACATTGGTGAGAATAATGAAAATTGAAATAAATAATATACATGAATGTAAATTGAAAAACAACGTACCATACAAAGAATTGAGTCTCAAATGATACACATTATTTCAAAACTAAATCTCATGCCTTCTGTCAACAACTCTTCTGTTGACATAATGTCTTTCAATTGGGACACTATGTCCATTACATTAAACAAAAACTCTGATTTTCACAGACAATTATTTCAAAAAACACAACAATTTGCATTGATATCCAAATATATTGATCATCATTCTTCGCTGGCACTGTTGTTAGTTCTCGAGCTACTTCCATGACTTTGATTATTTGGCCAAATGTTTTGTTGATTTCCTCGATTGTTTTCCTCTTCTTCAAGTTCCATATAAAAAAATAAAAAATAAAAGTGTAATGAGTGTATCTACATTGGTGAGAATAATGAAAATTGAAATAAATAATATACATGAATGTAAATTGAAAAGCAACGTACCATACAAAGAATTGAGTCCCGAATGATACACATTATTTCAAAACTAAATCTCATGCCTTCTGTCAACAACTCTTCTGTTGACACATTTCCATATTTGTTTCCTACAAGTTTTGTACCCCATAATAAATCATAGATGTAATATAAAGGATTTTTTTTGTTCCATTAATTATAAAATGAGAGAAGTAAAACAACATAGATACTTACAAATTCCACAATCAATTTTTGATATGCCAACATATACTCACAACCCATACTTAACCCAATGTCAATCAATTCTTTTGATGGCTCTTCTTTGTATGTTAGCACCTATTTCAATTAATTTAAGGATGGATGTTGTAAAACAACCTAAAATATACAAAAATGAAATATTAAGTTGTTATAAGGAAATACCAATTACTCACAAACTTTGCTATTAACCCTTTCCTTCCTTGTTGTCGTGTTTTATGTGCTGAATGGGTTCCATTTTGTTTTCTTTTCTACAAGAAAATACTTGAAAAATAATATTTAATGCTAAATTATTTATTTATATGTACCTAATAGAAAAATTCAATGATTTCATACATTTGAAGCACATTGTTGTTGAGATGTCTCCTCCTGCGATGCAATTATGTCTATTTATTTGACCATCTTCTTGTACACCTTTTTTGACATTTCTATTGACATATTTCAGATATAAGCTCGTTGATCCTTTGGGATTTTCAAAATCTTACAGAAAAAAGTAACATGATAATAAACTATTTTTATATTGATGTACAAAAACTAAATATAACAAAACTGATATTAATAAAGGAATGTTTTGTAGTAATATATACATATTTTAGAAAAACATTTTTAGGAATATTAATTTTTGAATGATTTTTTTGTTGTTGTTGTATGTTTTTTCTATTGCAAGATTGACATGTCTCATTGAATATTGCTCTGGAAATGCTTCTTGTAGTTCATATATAACCTCGTTCTTGAAATCATTGGATTGATTTCTGTATTGTAAGTGGAAAGTACATCTATACGTCCATTCCACTATATCCCTCATAGTTTTGTAAAAGTCCCCCCCCCCCCCTTTCCTTAACCTCCTACACCACTCCGGATGAGCTAAGGATCGATTCATCATCATTTACATCTTCTGTAATTTTTATTTTCGTAGGACGACATTACGTTCCTTCGTTGTTGGTCCATGTAGAACATTAAACATTTCTGAATTAATGGATTGTTTGAAACATGTTATCTAATATTCTTAAGTATATTATTTATGAAAATTTAAAAAAGAACTCATATTGAATAGTATTTTTCCATTCACCTGATTCAACCTTTTGCAATTTTTCCATCAAGCTTTTACACTTTTCTTCACTTACATCACAAAGAATCTTATCGAGCTTCCTCATTTTGTGTCTCTGCATGACCACTAACCAATACATATGATTTAAAACTACATATAGTTCAAACATATTAATTTTGTATAGAATTTACAAAGAACTTTCATTTTTTGATTTTTTGGATGTGTTATCACCGTGCCGATCAGAATTTTTGTTACTTGAACTATTCTCACACATTTTTTTTTTATCAATATACAACATGTACCATTCAATACAAAATCCATTAAATATATTTTATAAATAAATCACATAATTTTCAGCAAAAAAAATTCTGGTTTCTGGTTCACTTTAATAATATGAAAGCACTAGTGCGTTCGATACAGGAAACACATCGTAAAAAAAAAATAAATTTTCAAATAATACTTTAAATTACAACGATGTGATATGTATTGATAACAACATCGTGACTAGAGTAAAAAAATAAAACAAAAAAATGCCATGAACGAAAAAACAACTGAAAAAAATTACACATCGATGAACGAATTTTGTTTTTAAAATTATGTTATATCATTTCCGGTGCGCTTTATCAGTAAGTGCACCAGTGCGTTATAGTCAAATCGACGCACCGATAACTAGAATTTTTTTTTTTAAAAATGTGACAGGGTCGAGAGGGTTTGGATCCAATGCAATAAGTGGTCCCCTTACATCACATGCCAAATTCCTTATGAATAGAAACACAAACCTATTAAATCTAAAATGCCTAAAATGAAAATCCCTAATTATGAAGTGATAGAGAGAGTTAAACCTTAAGGTGAAAATTTATAGTCACATAAGCAATAAGAAGCAAGGGTTTAAGGTAAGTATGATTTTTTATTTTATTTTTTTTCTCTTTTTGAATTTTAATTAAATCTAAATAGGGATGGAAATTGTGAAAAAAATTATTATTAAAATCAATAGTAAAATTTAAAATTTTTACTATGCAATGTTTTGAGTGAATCACAAAACCCTTCATATTATGATCTTTTGAATAATTTTGTTTCTCCAAAAGGGTTTTGAGTGAATTACCATACCCTTCAAATTCTGATCTTCTAAATAATTCCGTTGTTCCAAAGTATTTTGTTGCTCCATAGTGCTCCATGGTATGTCTCTCTTGCAAATTCTCCCCTGTAAATTTTGGCAAAATAATGAAATAGTGAATAGCTGAATACTATTTAAAGGACTTTATGAAAAGTGTTTTGAGTGAATCACCATACCGTTCAAATTCTGAACTTCTGAATAATTCTATTGTTCCAAAGTATTATGCTGCTTCATATTGCTCCCCTGTATGTCTCTCGTGCAAATTTCTCCCCTGTAAATTTTGGAAAAATAATGAAATAGTGAATAGATTATTACTATTTAAAGGACTTTATGAAATTATATTTTTGAAAAATAAGTTCTCGCTCATTTTTCAATTGTAAAAAAAAAACAAAGTCACATTTTTTTTAAGTTTTTCGAAACATCGGTGTGTTTATTAATATAACACATCGATGCGTTTGTTTATACAAATCATCGGTGCGCTAAATTTTTTGGAGCACCAATATCATATAATTCTTTTTTATTTATTTGAAATCTTGAGAATGACACAGTTAGTAATTAAATGCCTCGGTGCTTTATATTGTTATAAACGTACCAATGCATTTTGTTTAAATAAGTGCACTGTTATGCTTTAAAAGTTATCTGAATTTTTATTTGCACACAAAATAGTATATTCATCTTAAATCATCTTTTAGGATGCATCAACATAACTTGCACTACTTCATAGTATACATTTTCCGCTTAAAGTCATCTTTTTTTTTTTTTTTTTTTTTA
>ML785118.1:420163-441261 GCA_009831015.1 Picea engelmannii | reverse complement strand
TTAATGTCTGGAGGAATCAACAACTAGTTGGGCACATGCTCGCGTTACACGTGGCCGTGTTATCCAACTGCTACCACTATAACCTCCAGGTGTGCCCACGAGGCCCCATACACGACACACATTGTAAGTCGGGGGGAATTGAACTCGAAACCTCATGGAACTTCATTTTCACGACACTTGCCAATTGAGCTGCCCCCCTGGGGCCCGCTTAAAGTCATCTTATTCTTAAAAAAATGTTGTTGATTTTGCTCAAATGCAGGGAGAAAATATTATAATATCAAATGGCCAATTCTTCAAATTCCATCCCATTCCATATTGTTCAAAGTCCATCACAAAATTCTCCCTTTCCATCTCCGGAAAGTTCATATTTTATTTATATTTCGATTATCTAATTGAATTTATTTTTTTATCCATGTCAATCTGAATAAAAATATATCCAAATTTGCAGGATCTTGATTCATAATCGAGTTCAGATGCATAAAACATTCCATCATTTCAAAAACATTGGAAGCTCTTATCAGGAGCAACATACCGCAAGAAGTTGGTAGATGAAAATGGACAATCACTTTACCCTGCCAATTGTAACATGCCATCTTCCAGCCGCAATCCTGGGTCAACGATGGTAATAAATGTTTGATATAATGTAATTTGAACAAACCAATTGCATTGTGCTTACTAATATCATTGATGTACTGATGTTTCATATTTTTGAAATTAGGATTTTGATGATGAGAAAACTACCTATCATCTTCCATTACACCCCACTAAAATGTCAAATAGAGAGAAGGATGCAATAAGAGCACAACTTGAAGAGGAAACATAACAAGAATGGTTGAATCGACTACCTATTCAATTCCCATTCTGTCTAGATTCACCAATTAGGAATGACTACAAAAATAGTAGTTCTTCACAAGTTGGAAATGGAGTCAATCAAATAGAAGTTGGTATGGATGATTATTTACAGGATACGACTACCATGGAGACAATGTTGTTAGATGCATTCCAAAATGATGAGCTAGGGGATGATGCTCATATCACATAAACCTTTTTCGAAAGCCTAAACTATTCTTCCACCACCCCTCTCTTTGGACCTAGTCATCCAAAGTCTACCCAACTGGGGACAACAATATTACTGTACAACTTGAAAGAAAATTTTGGCATGTCAAATGCATGTTTCTCGGTAATATTGAGGTAACTGACCATCGAGTCCCTTATATTTTGAGAAATCTTGTCACACAATCAACATTAAAAATGGTCAATTTTATGAACACTAAATGACATTGTACATTTGTATTCCCCACTAATTACAGGTTATTAAAAGATAAGGTTCTTTCGAGTGATAATGTATTTCCCGGTAGCTACGAAGAGGCAAAGCAAATGTTGAAAATGTTGGGTGTTGAGTACATATCATATCATGCATGTCCGAATGATTGTATTCTAGATAGAGGATAATATGCAGACAAAGAGATATGTCTAAAATGTGGGCATGACATGTACTATAAATCAAATAGAAAGGGTAAATCACATGGTCCTCCTCATAAGATATTGATGCACATGCCTATAATCCCAAGGATTCAAAGACTTTTTTGTTGCAAAGAATTAGCTATGTTGCAGGGATGGCATGCCTTGCACAGAAGTGAGTCGAGAGTTATGTGAATCCTAACAGATTCAATAGCCATGGAGCATATAGAGGATACATGGCTCGAAAAATTCAAGGATGAAGTACGAAGTCTACGAATCAACATAGCCATTGATGGCATCAACCCATATTCCCTCCAAAACAAAAACTATTATGTTTGGCATGTAGTAGTGATCAATAAAAATATCCCCCCATGGTTGTCCATGAATAATGAACATCTTATATTGGCTCTTATAGTCCCTGGTAGAAGACAAGTGAATAATATGGATGTCTACCTACAACCATTGGTAGATGAATTGAAGGAATTATGGGAAGGGATACATGTATATGATGTTTCAAGACCCATCACAACAGAGATGAGTTTTATGTTGTATGGAATATGTGCTTACACCACACATGATTATCTAGGCTTAGGATTTTGCTCTGGTAAATTACATGTTTATTGATTTGTTTATTTACGTAACAATATTTTTTGGCATATTTAATTCGTTGCGATTGCTCTGACCTTAAACACTAATGTGCTCTGTATACATTAATAATTTCATAGGTCTTATAACAAAAGGGTATCATGGATGTAAATGTTATGGGCATTCTTTGAATGCTAGGTGGTCCAACCACCTACGAAATCCAGTGTATGACTGCTCTAGGGTATTCCTCCCAGAACAACACCCTTATAGAAGAGAAACATACACTTTCATTGGTTTAGAGAGAACCCAAAGGCCTGCAAAAATGACACCAACAGAATGGCTTAGAGCATATGAGAGAGAAGGAGAAGGATATTACATAAATGTTCGATTCAAATGGGGAGCCTATGTTCGATGATCCAAAATTCTTCAACAACTATGTTGATAAATTTATCATTGGGATGAAAAGTAAATATTTCTTTTATGAGCTCCCATATTGGGAGCATCTTAAGATTTCCCACTTATTAGATCCCATGCATATATTAAAAAATGTTCCATCTTCTTTATGGAGGAACATATCATCAAAAGAAAGTGACACATTGGCTGTTAGGAGAGATCTTATTTCTTCAAAAACTAAAAAGAAACATTGGCCAAGACAAGAAAGTAGAGGAGAGGTTGGTCCCTCTTGGTATTTCAAAGAAGGTGATGTCCCATTGATTTTGAAGAAAAATGATATTTCTTTCGAAAATGAAGTTATATTGGGTGTGAAGGTGCCTTCTTTATATGTGCCTTCAATACGACACAACTTCATTGTGGAAGACCATTTTTAGGGGTTGAAATCACATGACCATGATTTGAACCTTCTAAGAGTACGTATGTCAAAAACAAGATTTTATTATTTGTTTGTTTGTTTGTTTTTTCCTTACCGTGGGATAAAATTTAATTAATTTTGTATGTGTTTACTTTGTAGTGTCATTAACCTCTACTTGTGCATGGGTGTGTGAACCATGACTTACCCTAGGACCTACGACGTTCCATATTTAAAATATTTTCATTTTTACGTTGGATCACATCAAAGGAGATTCATATGGCTAGCATTCCACAATGGCATCAAGAGACAACTGGGATTTTTTTTTTTTTTTAAATATTTGAGAAGGAACTGCTGATAAGTTTCATGGAATTGCAGGTTCATCTTATAATTCACTTAGTAGATGAGGTTGAATTATTCAGAGTGGTCTCTTTTTGTTGGATGTTTTTCTTAGAGAGGTACATGAAGAAATTGAAAGGATTTGTTCAACAAAGGGAAAAACCCGAGGGGTCTATGGAAGAGTGGTACATATCATATGAGTCTTTCTATTATGCTAGTGAGTACAACAAGCAGATCGAAAACATACCAGGTGCGATGATTTGGGATGGCGAAAGGGATGAAGGAAAAAGAGAAGGGGATCTTCTCCAAATGAATGGAAAAAGGCACTTGATAAAGAGTAAGTGACTTTTTGTTTTTCAAATTTCTACATAGTAACTATTCACTCTGAACTTCATAATGTATATTTTGATCTCATACGTACTATATTTCGGTTTGATTTCATGAATATATACATCAACGAATTCAAAAATTGATGCTATAAATAAATTCATTCTTTACAATTTAGAGGCAACACAATCATGGGTCGCATTGTACAAATAAAAGAGGAGGAAATGGGATAGTGACAGGAAATAATTAAAATGGTTGAATGGTAGAAGCATGGCTTATCCTGATCATTTAAAAGAAAATATGTCAATGATATGCCCCAATAGTTGGGTTGCTGACCAAGTCAGAGAGAAATACGGTGCATCCGGTCGTTACCCGTGTGCTGAAGAGGATGCAGTAAACATAGGGATTGGGTGAAACAACTCTGTAATAATATCTTTGTGTAATTTTTTAACTTCATTATGCATATTTGAATTGTAACATCTATATTTTATATTTGATTGGTCGGGTTATTAGACACATGACACTGTGATTTTTTCACTTTTTTATAGGTGCATTTGTTCTCATCTATGTGGGAATATGGACGTCATTTTTGCACATAGGATGTCAATGATGGACACATGACACAAGATTGTGGAGTGGAAGTTGAGTTCGACCAATCTATTCATGCTAGCCATCGAGATCAAAACCTAATACAGGGGAATTTAGGTTACGTTGGAAAGATACAAGAGATCATTTAAGTGGAATTCACTTCTTTCCAATGTGTTATTTTTAGGTGCAAGTGGTGGGACACCCTTGATCGGAATAATGTAAAGAAAGATCACAATAGTGGGTTGATATGTATCAACTCTAGAAATATGTGGGATGAAGCTAAGGAGCCTTATGTCTTCCCAAAACATTGCAACTACGTGTTTTTTTACCCAGATGTGTTGGATAGGGATTGGTGGTTCATATTAAGACAAGACTCTATATCAAAACACATTTTTGAGAACAATAATGTTATCATGCCAAGCGAGGAAGATAATCAGGGTGATGACAACAAAGAGTGATATGTACATGTTTTATTTAATCATTTATATAGTTGTTGTATCTTTTTGTCATATTTATTTCGCTAATTATATATTTTTTATTCAACTTGTGACAGAGGAAATGGAAAGTTAATTATAACAAACCTTTGAACAATTTTAGTTGGTTAATAATCAATTTGATGTGTAATGTATTTGCCTTTCAAATTATTCGTGATTGCATGGAACAATTGATTGAAACATAATTTTATATTTTTATTTGAAGATATTTATATGTCGTTGCATGTTTAATATAAAAGTTTAAGAAATATTTTCATGATAAAGCCATAACAACATGTTTTTAGAAAAAAATTTCCAAACATTTTATAGTTGGAATTTTATATAATTGGCAAGATTCGCAAAGGTTTTTACACTCAAAACTAAGTATTTCCAATTGTGAAATCTTGATAAATGTCAAACCAGATGAACTTTTAATGGGATATGAAATTATACTTTCTCCATATAAAGTTTTATGATGTTGAAACCACTCTCAAACATATTGGAACAATTAATGGAAATGGGAACATTTAACTAAAATGCTAGAAAAATCTTTTCCTTGTAGAAGAAATATGTCAAGTTTGAAGTATTTAAGAATTTAATATTACCAGTAATTGCCAAAATACACATATGAGGTTTTTTTTTTTTTAAAAGTCCTTAAGATGTTAGAAGTTTGACCCTTTACCAACATGTTATTGAAGCATTGAGACCTAAAAAAGAGCTTTCCAATACATTGTTTCGTTGTCACAATGGTGTTAGAATTCTGATGTGTATAGAAGGTGGCATTTATCCATTTACTAACAATCCTCTTACCCTTGGACACACTCAAACACTTGTATAAAGCACTTTGGTTAGTGATATGACTTTGATCCTTAAATCTCTTAGGGAAATTTTAAGATTTGCATTATATATCCTTGCTTGAGCATTTGAGTTATGAATATTTTAAACCATGCATGAGTTATTTAATTAATTTTTTAAATTATAATATGCAACGACATATAATTTTATAGTTGGGAACATGTTTAGATATTGAATGATAATATTTTAATTTGCATAGTTTCTTATTTATCCTAATAATCTATGTTGATATTAGAAGTAATAATATGGTTGATATGCATGTTTAATAGTACAACATTTTTGATGATATGTTAACATGATGATTCAAAAACTGAGTTTATGTTCATGTATTTTGTAGATTTAAAAGTAATATCATATAAAAATGTGGTTTATAATTTAAAAATTAAATTTATAACATGTTTTTAAAGAACATATTAATGCAACACCAGTTTAAAAATTAATAACTAAGCTTACAATGACATTAATGTGAATATTTCGAAATATAATTGTTAGATTGTGAATATTTCGAAAGATAATTTAATACAAATAAACATCATGATGATAACCATCTAACAAACATAAACATCATCTAAAATACACATTTAAATTTGCTAACATCATCTAATTATATATACCTCTAGCACATATAAACATTATTAATTATCTAGCACACAAATCTAATATCTAACAAGGCATCATCATTGTGATCACATCTAATAAAACACAAGCATTGTCTAACATCATCATCACACACATCTAATAAGCATCATTTAACATACACATATATCAAGCACATTTAACAAACATATCTAACATGACCTAACAATGTACACATCAACATCAACATATAAATTAATTAAGTACATCATCACAATCAACAAGAAAAATAAACATCTAATGAACATTGTTATAACATACAAATCTATCAAGCACATTTAACAAACATATCTAACATGACCTAACAATATACACATCAACATCAACATATAAATTAAGTACAACAATATGAATAGAAAAAATGCTCTCTCTCTCTCTCTCTCTCTCTCTCTCTCTCTATATATATATATATATATATATATATATATATATATATCATGAACAAGTCAAGTAATTGCTATAACATATCTGGTCCAGCCAATGTGATAATCATATCTACAACAATAGTGGAAGACTGGTCTATAGTAGAATATGATGGATGGTCAGGAGGAAGTGGAAGATAACGCGATGGAGGAATAGGTGTTTCCTGCTCATCTAGGTGAGATGGAGGAGGAGGAGGAGGAGAAGGATCATAACCACCCTCATCAGTCGATGGGGTACTGGACGAATGAGTACTAGAGGAAGAGTGTGTATCATCGACATCCCTCCTCACTGCTAGTAACCTAGTAGCTATGGCGATATGACACATAAGAGACATCATTTTGTGCAGCATCTCCCTCCAAATCTCTAAGAGAATAGGATCTTCTTGATGTCTCGCATCAACACAGGGAAAACTCCCACCTCAACCAAAAGTGCACAGAGTTGGTCGCCCAACTCTAACTTGAATGTAGTATCCGGCCTACGATGCGTGTTGTTGGGCATTAATTTTATTCTATTATTCAAGACAATAAAATGAAACTAGATTAATTAAAAAAAAACACTAATATTACCTCTAGCATATGGTGGCTCATCCAGTGTGAAGAGGATGTTTGGACATCCTTGCCAATCCAACCCCGTGTAAGGACACGAAACCATCTAAACATGTGATGGGCCTCACTGGCTAGTAGCTCCAGTGCGTTAGTGGAGATCCTGGCTGAAAAGTCCGGCTGGCCCCTGTTGGGAATCACCTCACCCCACATGTACATCCACACCTGATTCATTGTCCTAGAAGGTTGATGAACAAAAGTAGGCCTTGTCTCTCGAAACTTCTCAAAAAATAAACAAAACAACTTTGAAGTAAAAGGGAAGTTTTCCCTCCCATGTATCATAGCTCGACATCTATCTAGAGCTATACAAAACTGCCACAAAAAAATGGAAGACCATCTAATACATAGTGGCCTCTGTCCCCATCTAATACATTGTGGCCTTTGTCCCAAAGAATCAACATAATACAAAAGAGCATAACTAATGCACTTCCCATCACTGGTAAACTGTGCAATGGTTGTCAGTAATAGTGAGAGGCGCCTAACCTCCTCTGCACCAAAATAAACGATCTGTAGTTTTCCACCAGACACCTAAAAATCAAATGGAGAAAGTACATCAACCAAAATATATCTCGGAGATTACATGAGTTGACTCTCTGTTGCAACACCGACTAAGACATCAGAGAACTAGGGAAAATCATCCCCTCTCCTAGATAGCCTAGTGATAAAATATATATCCTCCTTAGTGGGCTAGTACGACTGATTATGACTAAAATGGAAATATTGTTGATGGAAATCCCATCGATGGATTAGCTGCACCAAGAACCAAAAGTGCCCATTCAGGGATGTAGCCTCCTCACAGTACTTAAGGAGGTCTACATTCCTCAAGAAGACTTGTGTCGTTGCAGTAATAGGGCATGGGTACAAATCCCTCTCCCTCTCCCTCGCCTCCCAATATCGTACAACATTGTACAAGTCAACCCTCTACTCCTTCTCCTATTGTTTCTCTCTCCATTGATGTCTCTGCATGATCAAAATATAAAATACATTAGCTTCATACATAAAACATAAATACAAATTAGTAAATGAGAAATTTATTTATAAATATGGAAAAACAAATTTCTTCAAAAAATAAGAAATTTCATCATCGATGCACGCAAAAAAGAGTCAAGCACCGCCCATGGTGCGTATATTACTTGTGAGAATCATCTACAGTGCGCACATGTAACATAACACACCATATAAAATTTGTTATATTATTTTATGCGGTGCGTTGTATAACCTTACCACACCAGTGCGTTAAGGTTAACCGACACACTGCCTAAAATACTACAAACTTAAAATCCTAATTCATTGTAAAACCATTTTTAAAAGATTTGTTAGTGTGATGTGTATCCTTTCCCGACATGCACCGATGCATTACAGGAAAGAAGACGCACCACACCAACAATTTTTTAAAAAATATTAATTACGGTACTTTGGTATTTAGGCTCTAATTTTTTACGACGTTGCATTGGGTAATCATTAATGCACTGGTGCATGAGTTTACCAACGCACCACATAAAATGATATATCTAATTTATGCGGTGCGTCATTTAACGTAACACCCAGTGCGTTAAAATTGTTTCGATGCACCATGAAAAATCAACTATATTATTTTGGGCAGTGTGTTGGTAAAATTATGCACTGGTGTGTTAAAATTTTCCCAATGCACCGGCGCGTTAAAATTTACCCAATGCATCGGTGCATAGAGTTTAAAAACACACCGTCGAAAAAAATTAAGCATGGTGTTTCAGTGCACCCTGTAAATTTTCAGGGTGCAGCGTCGACGGTGCCAGTTGAATGACTCGAACATATCACACACACACACACACACACATATATATATATATATTTTAAAAACAATGGAAATTTAATTGAATTTTGAATTTTAATCCGCTAATAGTTTAAGTTATAAAGAAATAAATTTCCCTATAAATTTCCTCGTCGGGGAGGCATGGTTGCCACGTAGTCCAAAAAACCAAAATTTCCCACCGTTTGGAAAAATTCGAAAGCCACACACTAAGAAACAGATGAAAGGAAGAAAAGTAAGGGAAGCACCAATGGCAAGGCACTTTAGAGAGGCAAATGTTGCACCGGTGCTTGAGAGCTCTGCAACATAGAAAAGGGTAAAAATGAATTTTATGGCCAGTATTTTTTTTTTATTTAACCCTATTATGGTGCGCTTGATTATTAGACGCACTAGTGTGTCATTATTTAAGTAATGCACCAGAGTATATCTTTTTTTAAAATAAACCTACCACAGTGCAACATTTTTTAGAGCAACGATGTGCACTGGTGCGTAAGTATTTAAGTAGCGCACTGTAGTATATATTTTTTTGAAATAACCCTACCATGGTGCGTCATTTTTTCAAAGCACCAGTGCGTTCATAGTAGAAAATGCACCGATGCATTATGTATTTATAAAATCCCCATAAAAAAACATTTACTAAAACCTCTTCCCACTCGCCTCCCCTAGTGTCCTCCACTATAAACAAATTTTTGGGCTATTTTTATAGGGGCTTCCGCCAAAACCTCTGCTAGAGGGTCTTTTCCTTGTAGTGATGGGTTGGTGAGAGTTATATTATGAGATTGGTCAAAGGATACACATGGATTTCCTTTCCTCTATTAACATTGTTTAACATGGTCAACATACAATGAGTATTGGCAAATCTTCATTTGTGTTAACAAGTGGTGTTTTTAACTTCATGTGAGAAGAATATTTAAAGGAATCATGGATGGTCGAAATTGTATAAGGTTCTGTATTGGGGAAGCAGATAGGCTATGATCCTATCAATTTTATAACATATGGTATCATGGAATAATTTTGAATGTACTTGTTGATACCTATATGGTAATCACCCACAATGACTATAGGAGAAGTGGATAAGAACTATTGTTAGGCCTCCAGAGAAGTAGAGGACCAACAATGATATTGGGTCATCATGGAGAAGATGAAGAAACAAATCCCAAGGTCAGGTTAGATTGGTTAGAGCAGAGCATTTCCACACTTACAATGATGATAACACAATTGTTAGTAGTGAATGGGATGGAAACACCTTTAACAAAGACTTAACATGAATACCAAAAGGATAACTTAGAAGAGTTCAATAAAAAAGAGAAACTAGAGTTAGATCTCAAGACTAAGATAGAGATGGGAGAATGGAACTATATTGAAATGCAAGTGCCTTTTCCTGTAGAGGCCAAGGTGGATGTCAAGCCTTGTGATGGAGAATTTGATGTCATTAAAATGAAACAATGGCTACAATATATGGAAGTGTACTTCAATGTACATGAAGTCACCAAAAAGTGGAGGATTTCATTTGCTAGATTAAAGCTTGAAGGCCATGCTTTGGCATGGTGGGAGAGTGATGCAGTAGGCATAGCACTGGAAAATGATCCACTGATAATCGGTTGGGAGGTGTTCAAGGACACGATTAAAGAATTTTTTTACCCAATTGGATATGAGGAACATCGATAGATTGCATGGCACTAATGCATGGAAAAACATGGGCAATCAGTGTAGGAGTTCACTACATAATTTAGGAAGAGAGAAATATAGATGGTCATCTCTCTAAAAATTCTAGATACGTCGATAAAATATTTGGGAGAATTGAATTCTCAAATTAGGTGACAATTGATTTTGTTTAATCCTAATAAAAATGATGAATCAAGTGTTCAAGCACAATACCTTAAAGGAGATAAGCAGAAGAAACAATACGACATGCACAAGCAAGAAAAACCACAAGAGAAATAGAGAAAATAAAATAATAAGAAGTGGAATGAAAAGAAGATGGTGGCACCAACACAGGAAGTAACCTCTTCCATCAAGCAATGTAAGGATTGTGAGAAAAATGGGAACACCAAGGAAGATTGTTGGAAATTACACCCTAAAAAGCACCCCAAGAAATTTCAGAAGAGGAACAAGAAGAAGGATTTGATAATTGCAGATCCTAAGGAGAGGGTGGATAGTACCTCATATTTTGAAGGAAACATTTGTTTTACTACTCTTCAGAAGGAAGAACCACTGGTTGGTTGTAGCCACAAGGAAGAGAAGGATATGTTAGAGTTGCTCTACATCAAGATCCACATGAAACAAAGTAAGATAGACCACTTATTTGATCTTAGTTCTCAATATTCTTTGATATTTGCATAGTTGGTTGAAAATCTTGGTTTCGAGACTCATGACAATCTACGGCCATATCCTTTGGGTTGGTTAAAACAAGATGTAGAATTGAGAGTGGAAAAACAATGTAGATTCAAGTTTTCCATCAAATATAACTTTGTGGGTGAAGTGGTAGAAGATGTGGTTTCGTTGGATGTGTGTGGAGTAACTTTGGGAAGATCATACTTATATGTAAGAGATGACATCTTCAAGAGAAGGGCAAATAATTTTAGGATTGTTAAGGATGGAAGGGCATATGCCATAAATGCACATAAGGGCAAATCCAAACTCTCTTTTGTCAATGCTCTTCAGGCTAGAAGAATCATTGAAGCATGAAGAAGTTTTTTTTTTTTTTTTGAGACAAGGGAAGTAGCAAGGTGAAGGTGGTGAGTTGGATATGAATGAATCCTTGGAAGGATGTAGTGGAAAGAAGCACCATCAACTACAACTACTAATTGAATCTTGCAGGGAGGTGTTCCAAGAACCTCAACGAATGCCACTTAAGAAAGAGGTTGAAGAGAAGATTCAATTGTTACCAAAGCCACCACTATCAAACATTGGGTTGTATAGGCATCCCATCATTTAAGCAGGCAAAGTTAAGAAGCAATTGTAGTAGTTGTTGGAGCAAGCAGTCAATTTCCATGTGGTTCACCCATCATCATGGTGCCAAAGAAGGATAGTAGCTAGAGAATGGGAATTGACTATTGTGCCCTAAACAAAATTACCATCAAGAATAAATATCCTCTACATGGGATTAATGACTTGTTGGATCAGATATAGCAATCCAATCTCTTCATGAAGTTGTACCTCAAAGCAAGCTACCATCAAGTGAGAATCAAAGAAAAAGACACGTGGAAGACAATGTCCAAGACAAGAAAATGTTTGTATGAGTGGTTAGTGATGCATTTTGGTTTATGTAATGCACCTGCAACATTCATGAGACTAATGAATGATGTTCTATGTCTTTTTATTAACTCATTTGTAATAGTAAACCTAGTTGAGATATTAATCTTCAATAATACATGGAAAGAGCACATATCACATGTGACATAGGTACTAGAAATGTTAAAGATGAATTAATTGGTTGCAAATTTGAAGAAGTGTGAATTCAGGAAGGGGTCCTTGATTTATCTTGGAGACATGATTTATGGAGGAGAGATAAGGGTGGATATAGACAAGATCATAGTCATTATCCAATGTCCTATTCATGCTAGCTTGACAAATGTTAGAAGTTTTATGGGAGTAGCTCAATATTTGAGGAATTTCATTACAAATTTCTCCATAGTAGAAACACCATTGCACACCATGACCACCAAGCAGAAGAGATTTCATTGGGGTAATCCATAACAAACAACATTCATAGACTTAAAGAGGAATATCAACAATGCTTTGGTCCTTGCTATAATACCCCAGGTCGAGCCCCTGTGAAATGTACTAATGTTTGTAGGCTGGTGAGCCGAGTGTTGATAAGATGGTAGGATTATGTGTTATAGGCCAAAGATCCTGGATGCTAAGGCCAATAAGCCCGAATTTTGTATTTGTAATTATGAAAATCATTAATAAAATTTATACATCGTTGCGTGTAGACCGACCACAAAGAAAGAGGGATGGGGGACGAAGCTCCACCAGGTAGGGAAAGGGATGGGACTGAGAGGATAGGAAAGAGGGGCTAAGCTAGGGGGTTTAACCGAAGGGAATATTATAATATATTCCTGAAAAATGAAAATATTAAAGTGGGGGGGGGGTGGGGGGGAATAAGTCCAGTTATCCTAAGTTCATAGGGAAGGGAACAAATTCTAAATGGAGTGCATGCAGCTCCAGGAAGACAGGTGTTGACCTGGGCACATGCATTTAAAGCTGGAGAGTCAGCTCGTTGGGGGGTTTTCGCTTCCCATTCTCCCATTCTTCGCCTAACTCGTTTGGCCTCCATAATCAACCCCTGCATCTTTCATGCACCTCTGAAACTAGTAACCCGTGAATATGACCTGTGTTTTCATGTGAAGCACAACATATATGCACTTGCCAGAGCTGTGTTGTGACTTATTGAATTGTGGTTGCTGCCATCCTCTGAGTTATATTGAGCCTTTCTATTGTCCTCACTTACTGGAATTGAGTTGAAGCTAGTTTAAGAAGCGGGTTTTCAGGCCCGTGGTTGAAGAGGCAGGTTGTCAGGCCTATGAGAATCTCTCTCAAGGTGAGAGAGTTTGCTCGGAAGTGATTTTCTCCTAGAGAGAGTTTAGCACCAGCTACGGAGCTCTGAGAATTCCTGATCCGACCTGTTGTCAAGAACCTAAAAGGGAAGTGGAGCAACCGATGGACTATGGAACAATGAAGGTGCATATTCCCAGGGTGGAACAACCATGTGGGGAATGAGATTCTGTGAGTAGTAGGCATAAGTAGGCTCTTAGAGAGAATCCTTCCAGTTTCACTATGCAATTTTATGTAACCTCAGCCCCTCTAGGAATCCTTTGCCCTGGGAGGATCTTAGTCCCAACTCGGGGGTGACCCACTGCTGAGCATGATGAGTAGCATGGTCTAAAGATGGGAGGTTTGTGGAAGGTCCGCATGCAGTTGGTGGTCTTCTATTAAAAGATAAGTACCACTTTTATGTTCATTTACATGTTGTGTATTTGTACATGTGTTATAATTGATGAGTAATTCCTGTATATGTTGTATGTGTAGGCTTACTATTATTTCCACATTAATATGTGTATTAGTAGAATACATTGTATGTTTATGTTTATATATATGCACATGATAATTGTCATTTCTATGAGGTAGTATGTCCTGGCCTAGGTGGCCAAGATGTGTATGATGTTTCCGCAAGAATCTTTGTGTGGCATAGGTCAACAGTTTATGGTTGGGTATGCTGCAAATTGGTATTAGAGCTAAGTGAAGTGTCGGAGTAGTGGCATTTCTCGACTTTTTGGTGGCTGGGGATGTTACAAAATGGTATCAGAGCGAAGAGAGACATCCTGTAGTGATGTTGCTCGACCTGTTGGTGGCTAGGAACTTTAAAAATTGGTACAAGAGCCAAGGTTTCAACACTGAGCCTAGATGGGTCATGTTAGTGGAAGCTAAAGAAAAAGTTCCGGGAAATAATTGTTGTCGAATTGGACAAAATTGAAGTTTAGAGCCTAATTTTCGACATTGAGCCTGAATTTGACCGTGTACATGGTTATGGAATTGAAAGCTCAGAGCAAATTGTTGTTGAGAAGGACAAAAATTTGAATTTCAGAACATTCCAGAGCCCCAAGAGAACAATTGGACTGTGTCCGGAAACACAAGAGGTGTAACAAGAGAAGGGCCGAATCCCGAAACTCTAAAGTCTTGGAGGAGATCTACACTATAGATCCGGGGAGAAACCTTACCGTTAGATCAATCCAAGAGAAATAGGTAAGATGTGTGGTGAAGAGTGGATCAGAGCCATCATATCTACGTGCAAGTGGTTGTGAGCCGTAGATCTCATGACAGATCGTAACTTTGGAGTTCGGCGGTTGGGAGAAGTGGGGTGTGTTGGTGCACAAACTTCCAAAGCCCGAAGTCCCGAAGCAAAAGAGCAGAAGTGGTGTGGCAGGATGGTGTCACCAATGGTGACGTGGACCTTCCTATACATGCCACATACCACTACCTTAGTTGGTGACATCTGTACTATGTGGACCCAGAAGGTAAGGAAGTTTGGGAGTCCAACATTCGGAAGAATTGGAGTTTGCGAGTGTAGAATATTTCGAACTCCCAGAGTTCCGAATCCTCGAAGAGCCAAAGTAGTGAGCCATGATGACGTCACTTGGAAGTGGAGTGGAACTCTCCTATACCACCATGTGCCCCCACATGGAATGTTGACAACTGTACTATGTGGGCCCTGAGGTTGCATAACATAGTTAAAGCTCGTCGGGCCCACATTGGTGCTGATCACGATACATCAAGATCGATGGCCATGAGGCATTGCGGGGACCTAAATTGCATGGGATTTAATTTCCCAGGGCGGTATCACAATCCAAACCATGGTTTTACTAGGGGGTTATGTTTCAATGTCAGAGGAATTGCGGGACGAAATACAGGTTACTCCAAACCGCGGATGCATGCCCCTGCAATTTGAAAGGCATTAAGTGATGTGACTATTCGATATCTTAGTTCAAGTACGAAAACCGTGGGTCCCAGCAGATGCATGGCACCAGTTGGGAAGTCAAGAGACTTGACACTCTGGAAGGATGGTTCATAAGGAACGAAAGGAATAACCCTCTGAAGTTTCGTAACGCCAAAGTGACGTGACATAATAATGTCACCAAAGGTGACATGGAAGTGTTTGGAGATTAATGGTTCAAGGTGTTGGGGGCGTGTGGATGTGAAATCCTTTGAAGTACTGAAGATCCGAAGCTTCAAAGTTCTGGAACTTAGATACCTAAAGTTCCATAGTGGGTTTCAGTCATTGGATGTTGGGTAGTTGTGGACTGTTGATCCACCCTACTTTGCGAGTTCGTCAATCCAGAACTCCGAGAGATTTGTTGTAATGTGCTTTGAAAACCTCTGAAGCCGGAGCCCAAAGTTCCAAGGCTCCGGATAAGTGCCCAAATCATAAGTGCTGGGTCACAGCCATGGTCACATGTGAACCAAGGGCTGAAGAGAAAGGGGTTAGCGCCCGAAAATTATTGCAGAATAGAGAAGAGCTCATAAAGAAAAGATCTGCGGGGATTCTTGATTGATCGAGAACTGCAGAAAATGGAATCTGAAAGTTTTCTTTGAATCAGATTGGTTTATGAATACTGTGGAATTTTTTAAGGACCAATGGCCTGACAAATTTCGGTTGATTGCACATTGTGTTTGCAGAGTTAACGATTGTCAGAATTGAACCGAATTGCCGCATAGTGCAGAGAAATGGAGGAGGCACGAAATGATTTCAGTTCAGAGAATGAAGCTAAAGGAATGGATGCCCATTTGGGATTTGAAGGATCAAACTCCAATGGGCATGGAGAAGAGATATATAAGGAAGGAAACATGATGAAAATCATTGAAAGATTGCAGAAATATGTCCAGACTCACTGAGAAAATAACATAAAGCTCATGAAAGTCAGGGAACAACATGGAGAATTCAACATAAAGTCGATACAGAGCCTGGAAAGGATAGAAAAGAAATTGGATAAGGAGAGTGACTCTAGTAAATCAGGAAGTCACAGGTACCCTGATGAGAAGAGAAAATCAAGGAGTGTTGGTAGACACCATCATCACTCCCAAGGGCACTCCAAGTGGAGGGCACATAGTAGTTCAAGCCCATCCCCTACCAGAAAGCATAGGATATCTGGAGTGGATGAATTGAAGGGTGATATGAACAATATTAAACCTCCTACGTTTGATGGAGAGCAACAACAGGAGGAAGATGTAGAGATATGGCTTCTTGGCATGAGGAAATATTTCCAATTGTAAAATTACTCCTCTCATGCAGAAGGAAGAATTGTAATGTATCAATTGAAAGGAAAGGAATCCATGTGGTGGGATCAACTTGTGCAGGTGCAACACATTAAAGAGAAAACATGTTACTTGGAAGGAATTCAAGAAACACTTTGAAAATAAGTACTTAACTAAGAGATACTATGACATAAAGATGAAAGAGTTCTTTGAACTCAATATGGGTAGCATGACCATTGATGAATATGAATGAAGGTTTTTGGAATTGTTGAAGTATGTCCCTTTCATCAAACATGAGACTGTCAAAATTCAAAGGTATCTGAGTGGACTGCCATCTTCCATCAGTGACAAGATCCAGTATGATGATCCTAAAACTATGGAAGAAACTATAAGGAAAGAAAAATGCTTATATGAGCAGCAAAGAGAAAATCCCACTCTCTGGAAGGCTTGGGAGGACAAGAAGAAGTTCAAGAAAGAGCAGAGGCAGAAGGGAAACAAACCCCCCTTTTTCAGAAACAGTCCTCAAGGACAACCATCTTTTAGAGAGCATAGAATCGCTGAGGTAGGGGGACAAAGGCCAAGGCAGACGCCCATTCAATGTTGGGGCTGTCAGGGAGGACCCAAGTATAGAGATTGTCCCCCAAAAAATAGAAAAATGAGAGTTGTCCATAATGTTCAGCAAGAAGAAACAACGAAGGACATGGGAAGTAGAATACCAAGGATCTATGCAGCCCTGGACAACAAGCAAGCTAAGTTTCAATCACACATGATTGAAGTTGAAGGTATGATCAATAACCATGCCTTTACTATTTTAATTGATTCGGGGGCTAGTCATAGTTATATATATATTCCAAGATGGTGGAAAGTTTGCATTTTCCAATAAACAAGCATGGAAAATCTTGGTTAGTGCAGCTGGCTAGAGGATCCAAAAGAAAAGTTACTGAAATGGTTAAGTCATGTCTCATGGACATGAGTGGACTGTGCACAAGGGAAGATTTGAACATCTTACCCTTAGGTTCCTATGATTGTATAATTGGTATGGACTGGTTGGACCAACACCATGCCATTTTAGACTGCTATAACAAGGCATTCACTTGCTTGGATGTAGAGGAAGGAAATCAGAGAGCAGTCCAAGGAATTCCCAGAGTAGTTTCTATCAGAGAAATCTCAACAATGCGGCTGAAGAAGTGCTACAGGAAGGGATGCCAAATATTTGCAGCCCATATGGAGGAAGAATCTAAGGATAAAGTACCCAATCTTGAGGATCATGCAGTCCTAGAAGATTTTGAAGATGTGTTCAAGGAGGTACCAGGATTACCTCCAAAGATAGATATTGATTTCTCCATAAATCTGATGCCTGGAGCAACTCCAATGTCAAAAACTCCTTACAGAATGAGTACACTAGAGCTGAAGGAGTTGCAAATGTAGCTTGAAGAACTTTTGAAGAAGGGGTGTATACACCCAAGTGTGTCACCTTGGGGTGCCCCGGTCTTGTTTGTGAAGAATAAAGATGGGACATTGAGATTGTGCATCGATTTCAGACAGTCGAATAAATTTACCATAAAGAACAAGTATCCTTTGCCAAGGATCGATGATCTCTTTGATCAATTGAAGGATGCCAAGATATTTTCAAAAATAGATCTCAGGGAAGGGTACCATTAGGTAAGGATAAAGGATGAAGATATCATCAAGACTGCCTTCAGAACAAGGTATGGTCATTATGAATTCACAGTGGTTCCATTTGGGTTATCAAATGCACCTGTTGTTTTCATGTGCCTAATGAATGGTGTATTCAAAAACATATCTAGACAAGTTTTTCATAGTCTTTTTGGATGACATCCTGGTGTATTCCAAGTCAGAGGAAGAGCATGAACATCATCTGAGGATCGTGTTGCAGGTGCTAAGAGAGCACCAACTATGTACCAAATTGAGCAAGTGCTCATTTTATCAAACCAAAATTCACTACTTGGGGTATATCATTTCAAAATATGGGATAGCCGTGGATCCTGAGAAGATAGAATCCATTAGAGAATGGTCAGTGCCAAAGAATGTGACAGAAGTCAGATCCTTCATGGGTCTAGCTGGCTATTATAGAAGGTTCATTGCAGGGTTCTAAAAAATAGCTCACCCCATCACTTCCTTGCAAAGGAAGGGAAATAAATTTCAATGGACAAAAGAATGTGAGAGAAGATTCCAACAATTGAAGCAACTTTTAGCTAGTGCTCCAATTCTGAATATTGCAGATCCGAATGAGGATTTCGTGGTTTGCACAGATGCATGTAGGGAAGGAATGGGAGGAGTCCTCAGCCATAATGGGTTTGTAATATGTTATGAGTCGAGAAAATTGAAAGAGCATGAAAGGCTCTATGCCACTCATGATTTGGAGTTGGCAGCCATTGTACATGCCCCGAAGAAATGGAGGTAGTACCTCATGGGAAGGAGGTTTGAACTGAGGACATACCATAACGGTTTGAAGTATTTGTTTGATCAACCAACCTTAAATTCTAGGCAGAGTAGATGGTTGGAATTCCTTTGTGAGTATGACTTTGATATCAGACATATCAAAGGAAAGGAGAACAAAGTGGTTGATGCACTCAGCAGGAGAGTGCATGAATTGCATGCTACAACCATCAACTTGTATCAGACGGATCTTCAAGGCATAATCTCTGAGGTTGCAAATTCATATTTGCAGTACATGGAATTAGTAACAAAATTGCAGCAAGGTAAAATGCAGCAGAAGGTTGAGGATTATGAATTGGGAATTGATGGAATCCTTTGGTACAGAAACAGAGTCTATGTACCCAATTCTTCGGAATTGAGGAGAGAAATTTTAAAAGAGATGCATAATGTGCCTTATGCAGGACACCCAGGATATCAAAAAATAGTGGCAGCAATCAAGAGCCATTACTTTTGGCCATGCATGAAGAAATAAATTGCATATTACATAGCTATGTTCTTAGAATGTCAAAGGGTCAAGGATGAGCATAGGCACCCAACTGGGTTGCTACAGACATTGCCCATTCCTCAATAGAAGTGGGAAGTGGTGACAATGGATTTCATCACAGGATTTCCCAGAACCGACAAGCAACATGGTTCCATCATGGTGGTGGTGGATAAGCTTACGAAAGCTTCCCATTTTATTCCATTGAAAACCACTCACAAGGAAGCTAATGTTTCTGATATCTATATGAAAGAAGTAACATGATTGCATGGTATTCCCAAGACAATTGTGTTTGATAGAGACCCAAAATTTACCTCAAAGTTTTGGAAGGGGTTATTGAAAGGGTTCAGAACGAATCTAAACTTTAGCACAACCTATCATCCCTAGTCAGATGGGAAAACATAAAGGGTGAACCAAGTTATAGAGGACATGCTAAGGATGTATGTGATGGAAAAACCATCTAAATGGGAAGACTACCTACACTTGGTAGAATTTGATTACAACAATGGGTATCAAGCATCACTGAAGATGAGCCCCTTTGAAGCACTTTATGGAAGAAAGTGAAACACCCTAGTAAGATGGGATAACCCAGCTGATAGGGCAATGATTGGGCCAGAGTTGCTCAAGGAAATGGAAGGGAAAATGTTGAAGGTTAAGAAGAATTTGAAGGCTACCCAAGACAGGCAGAAAATTTAGGCCGATAAGAACAAAAATCATGGGGAGTTTAAAGTGGGTGATCATGTTTTCTTGAAAGTAAAAGCCAACATAAGTTCCTTGAAGATGGGAAACTGTTCCAAGTTGGCAGCCAGATATTGTGGACCATTTGAAATCCTAGAAAGGATTAGACCAGTTGCTTATATGCTTGCATTGCCTGCATCCATGACTATTCATAATGTATTTCACGTTTCATTGCTCAAGAAGTATGTACCTGATCCTAATCATGTGATCAATTGGAATGTGATTTAGGTGGAGGAAGAAGGCACCTTGCAAGTGCATCTGGTGCGCATATTGGACAGGAAGAGAAAGCAACTCTAGAATCGAGCCATAGGGCTTGTAAAGGTCCAAGTGGACTTGGTACGGTCCTGAGGACACGACATGGGAGCATGAGGATACTATGCGTGTAGAGTACCCACATCTTTTTGAAGATTTTGAAATCTTGTTGATATTATGTAAATGAGTTGCTGAGCCCCTGTGAAATGTAATGATGTTTGTAGGTTGGTGAGATGAGTGTTGATAAGATGGTAGGCTTATGTGTTATAGGCCGAAGATCTTGGATGCTAAGACCAATAAGCCCGAATTTTGTATATGTAATTATGGAAATCATTAATAATATTATACCTCATTGTGTGTAGACCGACCACGAAGAAAGAGTGATGGGGGATGAAGCTCCACCGGGTAGGGAAAGGGATGGGACTGAGAGGCTATGAAAGAGGGTCTAAGCTAGGGGGATTAACCCAAGGGAATATTATAATATATTCCTAAAAAATGAAAATATTAAAGTGGGGGGGGGGGGGGGGGG
>ML785118.1:309528-420113 GCA_009831015.1 Picea engelmannii | reverse complement strand
TGAATCTGACCTATGTTTTCATGTAAAGAACAACGTATCTGTTCTTGTCAGAGTCGTGTTGTGCCTTATCGAATTGTGGTTTCTGCAATACCCTGAGCTATATTGAATGTTGCTATTGTCCTCACTTGCTGGAATTGAGTTGAAGATGGTTGAAGAAGCAGGTTGTCAGGACCGTGGTTGAAGAGGCAGGTTGTAGGCCTGTGAGCAGCTATCTCCAGGTGAGAGAGTTTGCTGGGAAGTGATTTTATCCTAGAGAGAGTCCAAAACCAACTAAAGAGCTCTGAGAATTCCTGACCCGACCCGTTGTCGAGACCCTGAAATTGAAGTGGAGCAGTCGATGGACTTTGGAACAATGAAGGTGCATATTCTCGGGGTGGAACAGGCATGTAGGGAATGAGATTTTGTGAGTAGTGGGCGTAAGTAGGCTCTTGGAGAGAATCCTTCCAGTTGCATTGTACAATTTTCTGTAACCTCATCCTAGTCTAGAAATCCTTTTCCCTGGGTGGAGGTTCATGGAAGGTCTACATGCAGTTGGTGGTATTATATTAAAAGATAAGTACCACTTTTATGTTCATTTACATGTTGTGTATTTGTACATGTGTTATAATTGATGAGTAATGCTTGTATATGCTGTATGTGTAGGCTTCCTATTATTTCCACATTAATCAGTGTATTAGAAGAATATGTTGTATGCTTATGTTTATATATATGCACATGATAATTGTCATTTCTATGAGGTAGCATGTCCTGGCCTAGGTGGCCTGGATGTGTATGATGTTTCCGCAAGAATCTTTGTGTGGCATAGCCCAACAGGTTATGAATGGGTATGCTACAAATTGGTATCAAATTGGTATCATATCTAAGTGAAGTATTTGAGTAGTGGCGTTCCCTGACCTGTTGGTGGATGGGGATGTTACAAAATGGTATCCGAGCAAAGAGAGACATCCTGTAGTGACGTTGCTCAGTCTGTTGGTGGCTAGGAATTTTACACTTGCTATGTATAATTTAAAACAACCATTTGAACTAGAGAGCGATAACAATGAATATGCATTGGGGGTAGTGCTTATGCAAGGAAGAAGATCGTTATGTTATCATTCAAAGTTGTTTCATGGAGTAGTACTAGATAACCCAACATATGGTAACAATATCTATGTAATAGTGCAAGCAGTGAAGAAGTGGAAACATTACCTATTTGGGAAAGAAACCATCATACACACCAATCACCAACCCCTACAATACCTACAAATTCAAAGAAAGATGAGACACGTAAGACATTATAAGTGGTTGGGATTCTTGAAACAATTCCTCCTACTGATTAGGTACAAGAAAGGAGCTACAAAAAATTTATTTGATATGTTTTCATGACCTCTACTGAATAATATTATAGCCACTGGAGTGATCATGCAACTTGATCCCTTCACTCATGAATTGTTGAGTGGAGACTATGATGGAGGTGAATATTTTATCGGAGTGTAAAAGCAATTAGAAGAGATATCAATCATTTCCATGGAAGGAAATGAATACCACCTTCAATGTGTACTATTGTACAAGTTGGAAAAATTGTGCACACCACATAGTATAAGGCTTCAGTTATTGAGGGAATCTCACACTTCCAAGATCACTAAAATTTTTGGAGTAACAAAGATAGTGGAAAATTTTCAGAGGTACATGTCCTATCCAAATATGTAGGAGTAGGAGGTGATATTTTCTAGAGGATATGTTTTGTACGACATAATTAAGCCAAGCAATATAAATATAGGGCTCTATATTCCACTACCACTACCAAGCATGACTTGGGAAAACATCTGCATGGACTTTGTTGGAGGGTTTACTATGCCCCACAGAGGCCATGACTATTATTAGGGTGTTATTTTATACTTTTGAATGTAAATTATATATGGATTTTATGAAAGTTTCAACATTTCGAGTGGGCACTCCACCCAATACTTTAGACTTCAATAGTCCTTGATGATGGGTGGAGTGTCCACTCAAAATGTTGGACGTTTAATAAAACCCATACACAGTTTACATCTAGAAGTCTAAAACAACATTACGAGGAACAATGAAAACATGCACACTCTGATTTAGACACTTAGGAGTTAGTTAAGAACAACTTGGTCTAATGTGTCTTTAGTTAAGTGTGTTTCTTTATTGTGTTTCCTTAGTATGCATTATTATTCATTTGTAGTTATGTAATTTGACAGTCACAATATGTTCTAGACATAAAGTGATCCAACAATTCATATTCTCCTTAATACTAACAACTATATTGATTTGTGGTTTAACACACGATTTCTCCATGATATTTATTTAAAGAACAAGGGGGATCATTTGTTGATGATCGATTGTGATAAACTCATGTAAAATTATTTTCTTTTGCATTAATATATTGCATCAAGTGGTTATGTTGGTTGGGTCCATGGACCGTTTCCCTCTTTAAGAGTGTTAATGACATAATACATTAGCGTACTAATATTTGATATGTTTTTGTGAGAAATTTATTAAGTTATTTAACCTATGTGGAAATATCCAGTTTTTTCAAACATGGTTTCAGAGCCCATATGAAGACCTGCTCCCATTATTGATCGAGATCTTGAACCTGTATCGCTACATGCATCAAAATATTTTTGGGTTTTACCATTTTTTTTCATTTATGGGTTAAGTGGGTTGTTTCATTACACCCAAAGTGTTTCTTTCAATTTGAAACACTTTTTGTTTCACCCGAAAAGGTTTCCATTTACCCAATATACGACCATTTTTTTCAAATTCGGAGGTATAAGGTTTTGTTACACTTTTTTTTTTTCTAATATTGTGTTAATATTTTGTTTTTTATGTTTATATTTATAGTTTGGTACCTAATATTGTTTTTAGTTACCTTTCCTAAAGGACATGGGTATACTGAATCCACTAGTTCATTTAGTTTATCAATCTAGGGTTCTGTAAACTTGTGAGGCACTATGTGTTGTATGTATAGAACAAGATTCCTTAATTGACTGAATCAAATGCACATTAACTTCTAAATTATATTAAAAAATAAACATGTCCATTCCAATTAATCAAAATCCATTTGTATACTCTAGTGTAAATTTGAAATGACAACAAACAAAGCTTTGAAGTTTACAAACACAAATTAACTTCACTACAATTTAAACAATCAACTAGCTCATATCACCATGATTCCAAATCCAATTTATGGATCTTCCCAAGGTGATATTGTTAGTGGTTTAATCATGTAGTAACACTAACTATGCTTTGTAATTAGATTGTAATCATAAGTGGTTCCTATTTTTATAGCTAAGTAATCTGCAAGAAACAAGAATAAATATAAAGGAAGAAATATCTGCTAACGAATAAACATACTCTAAACATAATTAAAAACTACATGATACATATACGACACATATACAAAGAACATACAACATATTAACTTCAGAGTGTCCCCCCTCTAAGGGTTTAGGCTATGTGCTTATGCTACATAATCAAATCATGCACGTTATGTAACAATCATGCACATACAAGTTGAATTGAACATATCTATTGACTGATAAAAGAGTATTATAATGACAATAATATGTATCAATACCTCCACCAGAGTGACGACACTCTTTTTTTATAGAACAATATAGTATATTTTTGTTTGAAATAGAAATAAAAACAACCCTATGTTTATGGGGAGACTCTCATTTAGTTACACATCAAAGCTTGGAGTGTTGCATTTAAAAGGTGATCACAACCTCCTTAAAACTAAATTATTAAAATAATAATAATAATAATTGTTAGCACTAGAAGTCACCTCCGGATTGCATCGAAGGTAAGCCCAGTACCCATCAGGTTATATGTCACGGTTAATGGATTTAAAGAGGTCAAATGGGGCAGACTTAAGAGAATATCGTTTTAACTCAGAAAACCGGGGCAGTATGCACAAGCAAATGAGGTCTTGATCAACTTCAGCCAGTAAGTTGTAGTAAGGGTGAGTAGGAGGAATAAATTGAGGAGAAGATGTAAAGGTATGCTCTGGACTCAGGTCTTCCAACAACCTAAAAAGGAAAAACTCTGAAAACAAGATCCTCTTGAATTCGAAGTTTCAAGAAACTAAAGAGCGTTAAAACAAAATTGCAATAAAAAATACATCACAACATAGCCATAACAATCCAAGTGAATCCTTCAATCATGGACACTTCAGTATCAGAGGAAAAACAGATGGAAAAGGAAGCTGACTTTCATTAAACAAGAAGTCTCACGTCAAATTACATAACTAGATAACCAAAGTTTTTCAATAAAATTTTACAATACGGGAGCCTAGCTCAACCATCGACCATTACAAAATATCAAAAATACATACATATACTAAAAAATTCTCCCAGCAGAGGCGTGCTCAAGCTTCTCTTCTAATTCCATACGTCTATGTCTTCTCAGGCATACTGCGCATGCCTTCCCCTGTCAGACGCAATCTCTACTATGTTATTCCTTTTTGGCTTTCCATTTATGCGGTGAGACAATGTCTCAATTGCCGCCTCACTTTCATGAACTGTCTGCATCGGGATTAGGATGGGCCTCACTCTGAACTTCACCATCTGGAGCTTTACTGGATGCTTGCAGGGAGGACTTGGTAGGCAGACGTGGATGCTGATAATAGGGAGCTGACGAGATGATTGGGACTGCATGGGCGCCAAAATATCAAATCAGACCCCTGACTTAGGCTAAACGCCATTTGTGGGTTTCTAATCCCCTTTTCTCGCATTTTGACCAAGGTGCCACTTCCTTAGGGAAAACAACCCCCCTTACAATAATACGTGTTAACATTAGGCTCCATGGGGGATAAAGTCCTCCCTGCGAGGCTCTATGATCTTTAGTAGTTCCAGTCGCCTTATGCATTGGGCTATGGAGTCAAGATCAAAACATTCTGTTGAGGAAATACAGGCCGACAAGAAAACTATTCTGAAAACAAAATCAAAACACATGGGCTCCAAAGGAGCTTATTTATGTACATCCTAGACTAATTATTTTTTACACAGTACTAGGTGAATGAAAATTTCCACCATAGCCACTCAAGCAACTTCCTAGTTGTGAATTTGTTTACTCTGTTAATGATTGATAACAAAGAATGCAACCATGACAACCGAATGGTTACATTCTTCAGCTTCCCTCCTAATGATGAGGTCAGGATAAAGCTGGGTGGCTTCAGAACATGAAGAAAATACAACTCCATGTATTCCTTCATAGGCTCATAGGACAAGCGACAAACTCCAGAAAATTTATAACATGCAACCTTCTCTGCTACACAACTGCTCACACATTGTTGGATTTCTCTAGCAAGCTCAGGTGGGTGAGAGGTTGATGCAAGTTGACTGACCTCAGACGATGGCTTCTCACTTACAGGCTTTGGACATGAGATAAACTGCCCCTTTTGCTACTTCTTTTCTTCTTTGTCTGCTTTAGTAGCCCCTATGATGATAAATCCTTCCACTCTGCAACCCCATTCTATTTTGGGTTGTGTGGAATAATTTGTAAGACACCCAACCCCCTTAAATACCTTTTCAAGGGATGGGGGATTAAAATTTCACTTTTCCTCAAACATCTTCATGCCTCTTCATGAGGACACCATCGTCTTCTACTTGTTAATTTATTGCCAACAAATAAAAATTTGCTAAAAACTAAGCTCTGGATCGAAAGTTATGGTATCTTAAATATTTAGGGTCGTTATTGGACTAAGGCCTATTTACTGCCGTGTGGCTCCACATCACCTATTTCATCTGATGTTGCACTGATGTGTCGTGAAATGTCACCCTCTAGCGAAGATTTGGCTGCTGGCGTGGCACCTGCCACCAAATCCACCGGGTCCTGACCTTCCATGTGCTCAAAATTTTTCCCTCATTCTCTTGATACCTGATTTAACCAAGTGTTGACACTTTTCCACTGGGACATTGACACATCGGGACCTTGGGACGTCGACCATTCACATTTCACATGGCACTAAAAGGACCGATCCTGTGTCGAGCTGGCACCTCACGCACGTGTCCCTATCACATAATGCCACCTATCTTGACCATGGCATGACATGTGGTCATCGTTACCTCATGACATGTGGTACTCGTTTTCCTCGCGAACCACCTTCTTGTTATGTCAAGTTCAGCTTGAAACATGGCACAATCACCACATGACATGTGGAATCCCATGTGGATTGACGAGGTATACACATCCTAACTGTACTCCAATATCACCCAATAGGACATTGACACAAATCTGTCGAACATTGTTTTGGTTACATCATCTGACATCATCTTGGGACATCAACCCTCGAGACCTCGTCCCTTCTACGTTTTTCATAGCCCCAAAACACTCGATTCCAAATGAGCTGGCACCTAGGACACACAACCCTATCCATAACCGACCACATCTCTTGATGCATGGACTTACCACTATATGCCACTTGGCATGACACATGGAACTCATACTAGTCAACACATGGCACCAAATTATTCACCCTGGATTTCTTCCTAAATATTCTAGATCAACAAGATACATGGCACCACCATAGTGTGATACATGGACTAGCATAGTTGCACATGTCATCATCATGCCTAGGGTTTGACCAACAGGATGATGACACCTGTCCATAAAACATTGGCTCAATGATGCGGTCTGATGTCTTCCGGATTCCACTCTCTTTGTGTAGTACCTTACGGGAAAGGGTGGAACCTAACCCCTAGGAACCATGCCCTATCGGGACATTAGACCACCGATCATAAGACATCGAGACTTTCCCAACATGGTGTAAAATTTGAAACACCTCCGATTCTCGAGATTACGAGATGATTAATTAGGGTAATATCATAATTATGACTTTTGGGCCCTTGTCTACAAGATCTATGACTAAGATATCTCTCGTGGGTAGATATGATGACTATCGTTTAGAGGCTCCCTTCCAATGGTCTTGGCCCTATGTGGGCCCACATTTAATTTCTCCATGGCTTAGACGATGACAATTGTCATATCCGTGACCCTGGTGGACCAAGGTCCGATTTAATTTTCTAAACAAAGATCAACGGTGGAGATTTTTCCCTCGTGTGGAATCTAAGGAGGAAATGGGTCTCCATTAGTTGACTGCAGATATTAGGACCTCGGATATTTACCGATCTCATGTAAACTAAAACTCCCCAAGGTCCACCATCCGATGATCATGAGATAATTGACTAATTAAATCCCCAAGATTACAAGACAATTAATTAAATTAATCCCCTCAATTACGACTCATGGATTTTACAAATATTTATGGATTATATATGTTGTCTTCCCAGATTCAACATGTCATATTTTAAGGTGCTCTTCCAAAGGCTTAATCCTAACCTAGCCCACTCTTTTTCCTTTCAAAAAACTAGAAACTGACTCCTACCATCCTCGAGACATGCTAGTTGTCATTTTAGCATGACACATCACACCAACGTCGCTTTCCTTCTCCTTGTGCTTATATGTGATAAGGGTATGGAAGGGTTGGAGCCCTACTCCTTGGCTCCCAAACACCTGATACGATTGAAGGATCATTTCTCTCCCATCCACCGATCCAATTGTAATTATTCCTCTGTGACTTAGATGATGAAAAGTGTCTTCTCCGTGAATTTGACGTTAACTCTCTCTTGAGCTTACGTAATAGATCGATAGTAGACAATTTTAAATCATCAATCCAATGACTATGAGTAACGAGTCCCATATGATGGAATTTGACACTTATCCATGAGAGTATCAAGGTTGAAACTAAGATTCAGAACCCTACTCTTGGCATCAACATGTCGAGAATTTGTCATAGTCTTCCCACCAAGTATATCCCTGTACTTTGGGGTCCGATATCCCGACTAGACAATATGATCGATGGTTGGCATTGCTATAGAAAATTTTTCCTCACCCCATGAAAATTCTTTGGATGGACTTTCCATGTCCCTATGCAGACTTGAAGTCCCCTTTTTTTACCTTCCAGAGCCAAAAAATAACATTTTTCCACATATACGCGTCCTACCAGTTAGACAAGAAGCTTATATGCAGGTTTCTCCACTACAACCTGCGTACATCAGGTTTGGTGCTCAAAATTAAAAAGTATGTCAGGTTTCCATGTCACATCACGAGATCCAAGATCCTCAAGCTTCCATTTATTGGAAACACTCCAACTCGACCCTTCAGTTCCATTTGAAGGCTATAAATTGATCCATATCCAAGCCTTGGAAAGAGAGAGAATTCAACTTTTGAGAGCAAAGATACTCTGGAGAAATTTCACTTCACATTGAGTCTGCATCTCTTCATCCTTGAAATTATGAAATCATTGTTCAACCCCCAAGATATTCCTTCTTTGTGATGGAGAACCTCATTATCTACTTTGTTTTAGCTTTCCTTTGGTGGAGTATTGAAGTGGTGGAGTTCCATCTAGAGGGAATCAAATTTATAGTATGGGAAACCCCGTGTACAAAGTTCCTTCATCTAGGGGAAACATATATCCTCACCTGAGTAACCCATGTCATGTCACTTTATCTTCGCAAGCGGCTTCTTCGATGATGATTCCCTTACAAACCTTGATGAATCAGTTTGGAGGAAGATACTATATTGCCGGAAAGGGCCATGGTGTATACTAGAACCCTTCCTAGACCGCAATCTCTCAAAACCAGTCTTTCCAGAAACCTTGGTCTCTGATGCAACAACCAGTCATTGCATGTCATGCTAGAAGCACAAGTCCAGTCAATGCGAGTCATATTGGCATTATATCACGAACATCTGCTAGTAATGTTGGAGATAGGTCAATAACTTCTGCAAGTCATGTTGAAGATCAACAACCAACCGCTGCAAGTCATGTTGGGGGCACAAATCTAGTCACACTACACATACATCACCAACCTATGCAAGTCATGTTGGATATCTGTGACTACCCTCTACAAGCCATGCAGAGAGCATGTCACCAACCAATACAAGTCATGTTGGGGGAATTCATATGATTGAGAAGCCTCGACGTATAGGACGTAATCCCAAGTTCCTTTGTAGACTTTGCAAAGGAGGTCACCTAACTTGCTTGTGCCCTACTACTGTTGTGGTACAAGAAATGTGGTCCTTTCATGGGGTCCCTTCGGGTTCTAAGTCATCTTTGGTTTCCCAAAATTCTAATCCTTCTTTGGTTGATACAACGGTCATGCCGATGCAATCTTCGGTTGACACCACTCTTGTTTTGGAGAGTGATGCATCTCTTAACCATGTTGTCTCTCATCTTGTTCAACCAAAAATCGTTCCGATGAAATATTCGGTTGACACCAATCCTCTTTTGGAGATTCATGCATCTCTTGACCATGTTGTCTCGCATCCTATTCAACCAACAGTTGAAGAAGTGGTCATGATAATGAAATATTAGGCTGATCCCACTCTTCTCTTGGAGGGTGACAATTCTAAGTAAGTGACAGTGATGATGCAATCTTTGATCAATTCCACTCTTCTTTTGTAGGGTGATGCGTCTTTCAACCATGTCCTTAGAATTTCTAGTCCTATACCTTCTTAACAAGGCAGCATTCCACTCTCTCTGAGTACGCTCCCTACAAGTCCTAGGATGGTTTCCCTTGATTTGGATAATATTGTAGAGCCTCAGATTCCTTCTCTGGAAGGATCCTCTGCAATTATTTTATCCTCCTTGGCTTGGAAAGTTTTGGGTTATCCCAAGCTTGAGTTAGATACATATTAGTTGCTGACTTTTGAAAGAATTCCTGCATGGGAGCCCTGGCCTCCCCCATGATATGCTTCTTAGAAAATCATCCTTGAGTCTTAGTTAAGCTCTTTTCAAGACTCCTTAAACATGTAAATATTGTCAAGTGAACTCGTCTCTTTCACACTCGTTAAATGACTTTGAAAGGACGTCTATTTGGTGTAAGTTTAACCCTTTTTCGGACCAAGTAGACTACTTACGAAAAATGAACACTCTAGTCAACATTGGCTAGAAGAGTTCTCTTGGGTATTATTTTATACTTTTCAGGCCTAAGGGACTAAATCTACGAAAAAGGACATTATTTGGAGTTAAGTTGTAATCACATTCCATCCTCCTGCTTGAAATATTGAGCCTGTTGTTGGTTCTCTCACTTTCTCATTATAAGCCTCTTACCTCAACAATTTTCATCACTAGACAAGCAGAGCCTCGTTTATATCCTTTGTTGCTTGACACCCTATACCCTAAGAGGAAACATCCCCCTGATTGTCCATGCCCCACATGCACTTTATTTCATTGAGCATAGGTATGTTACATTGTTTGGAGCTAGTTTCTTACTCATGACACTCGTTTCCTTTCCTGTATCATAGCATTTATTTTCCCATGAAAAAAAAAAGATGGGCGAGAAAATAATATTATATCATATCGACAACAATCATGTCTCCTTTGAATAAAGCACAAAATTTTGAGTCCATTGTCATCCAATTTTTGGGTTTAGCATGACCTTAGGAAGATCATATCATTACTTAGAGTCTACTCCTTTGACTGGTTATTCTTCCAGTCCACATGGAGAGTTTTTCGATTCCTCCTGCATCATGAAGATTCATCATCAAGTATATTTTTCATGAGTTATCCATATATCTCATGCTCTGGTTCAAAGGAAGTCTATAATCCTGTGTCATCCATTTCTCAGAACTCTTGACTTTGCATGTCGGCCATACCATCAATTTGTCTCAGAGTCACATGAAGTTGTAGTCCTACCACGCACCCTGGTCCTACTTTCATTATGGGTAGGTAACCTTGAACCCAACGGTCGAAATCTCCTCATTGGTCGCTCACTAAGGGGTTTCCCTTGTGTTCAACGACAAGGAATCTATTCACACATTGGGATTCATGCAGTGTCTTGGATGCCATTATCCTTATTGGTGGGTTCCTCTCCTTTTTCGGTAGTCTTCCTTATTGGATGTTATTCAGAGGGTATTTTTCATGCAGTACTTGCATCTGGTGCATGTGAAATATGCATAGGGTCATTGGTTCGTGAACATCCTATTCGTCCGAGCTCCTCCTAATAATCAAGATACTTATTTGTACCTCATGCTGACTGATGAGAGATTCCCTAATGCTCTCCTTTCAACGTGTCTCCTTCCATTGAATTCAACTCATATATTATGGAAATGAGACCTAGAGTCCTTTGAGTACCTAGAGGCTTGCAATCATCAGTGGCAGTTTCTCTCGCCATCGACAGTTGGGAATACATCAATGTCTCTTGATCGATGGATTCTTCAAGTGTTCGATCTCAACACCCTTATTAACACTTGTAAGAATGTACCCAGTTCATCGATACCTACTTTCATTATCGATAGGTTTTCTTGCGTTTGTTAACGATATACCTTAATGATCGGTAATCAAATGAAGTCTCATTGTGTTCGACATCAACTCCTCTATTCACATGATGTAGACTTGCACTTTCGGCGGATAGTATAGAAGACCTCGAGCTTACAATAATAGTATTCCTATTATGTTGTTGTCTTTCATTGGACCAGTACCTATATGACTTTAGTGATCATTGGATATCAAATTGTACTCCATTGTCTTCAAATTGATTTTGAGACTGGATTCCACTAGGCCTTGTTCGTGACTATGAAAACCTATGGCATGTGTCTACTTTGCATTTCCTAATTCATGGCCATGAACAACTATTTGGTATATTTCCAAATGGATTTGTAGTGTAATTCAGATTGGCGGCCATGTGTACAAAGTCATTATGGATTGTAATATTCTCATGAGTAACTACCACTTCCATCCGAGTCTCCATTACTCCACTTCTGACAATTATAATGTATTTAAGCCATCACAGATACTCCTTTGACCTCACACATTAGGGGGAATCTATATATCAAAAATTTCCTCACCCAATGCAACTTGCTTGGATGGCCTTTCCATGTCCCTATGTAGACTTGAAGTCCCCCTTTTTTTACCTTCCAAAGAAAAAAAATAACATTTTTCCACATATACGCACCCTAACAGTTAGAAAACAATCGTATATGCAGGTTTCTCCACTACAGCCCGTGTACATCAGGTGTGGTGCTCAAAATTAAAAATTATGTTGGTTTTCCATGTCACGTCACGAGATCCATGATCCTTGAACTTCCATTAAATGGAAACTCTCTGACTCATCCCTTCAGTTCCATTTAAAGGCTATAAATTGAGCCATATCCAAGCCTTGTAAAGAAAGAGAATTCAACTTTTGAGAGCAAAGATGCTCTGGAGAAATTTCACTTCACATTAAGTCTGCATCCCTTTATCCTTGAAAGTATGAACTCATTGTTCAACCCCCAAGCTCTTCCTTCTTTGTGATGGAGAACCTCATTATCTCCTTTATTTTAGCTTTCCTTTGGTGGAGGATTGAAGTGGTGGATGCCCAACTAGAGGGACTTAGTTTCTTGGTTCCGATATGTGTCGTTACAAAAGTTTGTCATCTATATACTTCTACTGATTATTTTAATAGAAATACTATTTTCGCGTCTAATTGATATCTTGAAAATATTTGAATTATTATTCCATGGGCGTATTTTTCATGTCTGTTAGTGGATTATGCTAATATATATGCTAAAATTATATATTATCACCATATTCTTGCATATATTGGTTGTTGAGGACAAGTTGCAGGCATTAAGCTTTGAGTTGCGTGCTCAACGATGGCCTTCATCGAACGTCTATACGAGGTAGGATATTGACCTTGTCTTGTTATAATTTCATTTATATAGCATACTTGGGATTATAGTTGATTTATAAGCGTCATTCTGTCTGTTTTGGTTTACCCCATGCCATAGAGAGATTTTCCTCATAACATACATACAATCACCCGTTGATCCAATGTTTATGATCCGTCGTTGTTGTACAAGCATACTTCAATGAGATAGAAGCTTGTCTTTAGATGGACAATATCTATTCCATCTTTGGAATCAATGACTATTGAATATCATCGCTCATATAGTGATGCAAATACGTAATTTGGAATTGTTTGTCCTTAGTAACAAGGCAGAGGGTTACAATTTGCTAAGTCAGAACAAGCAAAATTCCTCAACCCCTAGGACATTCCAAAATAAAATGATTCATCAATGAAATAATCATTCAATATGTTTGATCGAGCTTACAATAAAAAAATAATAAAACAAATTTTCAAACATTAAATCCAGTTGACAGACATCTGCACTCATGAATACGTTTACAAGCATAAATTTTTCTTTCATACATTATATAGAGTATATAAATACATATCTGTTTACACGCTATAGCCAACCAACTAACTATGGGTGTTTTCCTTTCCACCCAACTTTAGGCTTTGCTTTCTTAGTAACTTTGGTAGCAGGCCACCCTCGTGCCAAGCCATGATACCACCAAGGAAATATTTTTCAGGTCTTGAGATAAGTTTAGTAAGTGAAGGCCACTCTTCTTCACCTCACTACTGGTAGGGGAGTTACCTCACACCCACCTATCCCAGACCCCATCGAGGTTTATCAGATACCCTCCCAGTATCAAGCTCACAACTTTCTCAACTCAAGTCGGGTTCTTGGATTCTCGAACCAAGTCTCAAATCTCCAACTATTTTATTTTACTATGTTTTTGCACGGTCAACCGTCTCCTATGGAATATGAACTCCCTGGAGTTCATATTCCTTCACCCAATCCTACTCTCTCCATTTTTGTGTCTGGTCTCTTCTATATTCCCTCGTTCCCTTCTCTTCCATGCATATCTTTGGAAGGTTCTCGACCTGTACCATTTCTTCTGTCATAAGAAAATCATGGGTCAACCATAGGGACTCGGGGTGATCTCCCTTGACATCCTCTAGTTGACAACTTCTATTGTCCTAGCCAGGTCTTCCCATACCTATATTCATTGAGGGTGGTTGGTTTCCCAACCACCATCACTTCCTCATTAACTTATTTGTCTTGAAATATGGGATGAGGGAAAAAACTTATTATTTCCAAATCAAATATTTCAGCAAAGGGAAAATTGGGTCATATTAGCATAATGAACCCCTCTCCAGGTTTCCTCACTCTTTCTCTTAGTGGTATCATGGATATTAATTTTAAGGCTTCACTCCACAGTCAGTTGTTGGCATTTTCACTTAAGTAATAATACAATTATAATGCTCATGTGCCATGGCATGGAAATCATTAAACACGATTAATTATATACTGAGGGAAACAAGGGTATTACAATCCCCTCCCCCTTAAAGGAAAACTATCCTCAGTGTTCTTTGCTTCTCATCAACACCTACCATGTCTTGTTCTTTCAGTTGCTTCAACATAGTTGTTCCTCTCTCTTGGTCTAGTCCTTTCCCAGACTCTTGTCATTTATCACATTCCTACAACAATTTCAAATAACAAGCATATTAATCACAATGTCATGCATAAACATTTTATTGTTGTTCATAATTCAAGAGGAAGAATTTAGATATCAACACAATACTTATCTGTGAATTTCATGGATCCGCATCCACATGGCTATCATATTTTATTGGCTCATTATTTTCCCTTTGACATTCCCATTGTGCTCATGATTCCAATCAACAATTTATAGGAGTCATCGAAGTCTCCTCTTCTTTGTGGTCACTCACCCTCCAAGCCCAGGCTCAGGCATACCCTTCTCTACTATAAATACCTCGGGCGATCCATCTTTCCTTGCCAAGGATTTATCACACAAGAAGAGTTTCATAGAATTCATCGATTCTTAAAGCTGAGACATCCCTCTGACCTGCTCTGTCGAGGCATCCCTCTATCCCGTGTTACCTCAACGCGATATTCTTTTATGGTGATCATGGCTTATCACTAGGTTTTCATGTCATAACAATAGCCTTTTTCCATGCTTTCCAAGTTTGAAAACCATCGTCTGTCCCTCCAGGAAAGATATATGGTATCACCTATATCACATGTATACAATAACTATGAGATACAACATCAATTTCAATCGAATTTTCTTTCAAATATGTTAATCCAATATTTTCTAATTACACATTTTCATTTTCAGATCTGTTCCACAAAGGAACCAGATTCACAAGTATGAGACTTTCTTCTCATATCAGTTTGGCTCATCGCGCATTGGTCTTCCCCATGGGCTTATAACACTACCTTATCCAAGACCTTTTCTTCCCATAATTCCAACTTCACACAACCAAACAAACTATTAGTTTCTCATGCACATATACTTTCTTTGCACCTTCATAATGAAATCACAAATAATTCTTAAATTTTGCATACAAACAATCAAAACATTTTTATTTATTAAATAAAAGGAATTATCTTTCCTTACACATACATATTTTTAGCATACCAATCCTTTCAAAATGTATTCAAGAATCACACATAATCTAACCAATGTGCCAATTATCCATGGCCACATTGTACACATAATTTTGCCTTACATCAATTTTAGATTACCACATTTCATGTTGGGTACTTTTCCATAGTGAGCTGGAAATCATCCAACCTTTCACCTTATGGATTCTTTATCAACTTCATTGCTACACCAAGAGTATGCTTCCTGCCATGAATTTATCATAACCTTAGATCAACACAACATAATATGAAATTATGAAAATTAAATTTTTTCACATGATGCGTCCATGCATTCTTTCCTTGTTGGTAACTTGGGTGCCTAGAATCATGGCCACCCAATTATCTCTTTACCATTCTACAACTATGGTAGGATATTGGAAGGCCCCGTTTCCATGATGGCATTCCATTACCTTCCCTCTCATGCAAGCATGCATCTCCTTAATGCATTCAATCAACGTGTTTCTCATGAGAACTATGGTTCCCAATCATTCCTGATTGGTCAATGCATTCATGACACTTTGTTCATGAATTTTCTTGCAAGGATATTAATCGTCCTTAGAAGCCATAGGCTCATACCTCCATCATTCATGTTCTTCTTCCTGAATCTTAATGGCACACAACAACCACTCAAAATCATTTTCATATTATTAAAATAATAAAATATTTTAGAAGGGATTCTTACCCAATCCCTTCATACCTTATTCCACATAGGCACGAATGCTCTTATAATTGTTCTAGCTTCCAACACCATTTCTGATATTGCCTCATCGGTGGTGCTTTATGGGAACTCCAAAGTCCCTTCATTAATATTTTCTATCAACAATCCTCTTCCATTTATCCTCTACTAGAGGTTATCTACCATTGGAATCTATCCTTTCCCAACAAGTCCAATCATTTGCTACACATAACATACATCATCACATTCAAAATTATGGCAATTGTCATGTTAAATAAAATGTGTATTTAAATTAATAATACATTTCAGATATGCCCCACATATCTATATGCACTCTAACATATTACCCTTGATGTGCTTACTAGTGTATTCATAAAAATATTTTTAGTTGTTTTGGTATTCTACAACCACCATCATTCTCATGCCTGAAGCATTCACATATGATATCATATCAGTTTTCTCATCCCATAGAAACACGATAGTCAACAAGAAAGGAGTTACGAGACTATTCCCTTCTTTTTTTTCCAACTCCTTCTACACATTCTGAAATTTTTAGTTCTACCGAATTATTTCCAAGGTTTCACTATCTTTGCATAACATGGTTTAACTAGAAGTAGTTATTTAAAAATATTTATTAGTTTATCTTCCTTTGCTTTCACAACTTTTCTTTTAAATGTTCACAAATTTGTTAAGCAAATAAGAGTATTTGGAGTGAGGGAATTGTTCCTCCTCTTTTGCGTGAGCATCCTGTCCCTCTTGGAGTCTGGCTACTTTGTTCCTTGAGCATTTTCAACCAAGTTTCATCTTGGATTTCTCTAGTAAATCAACATGCTACAATAGAAATATTTTGGTTCACAATTTAGTCATTAACCAGTGCATTCTGCACATTTACTAATAATATTGGTTAACCTCATTTGCATGTTCTCTATTTATGCATTACATTTTAGAATGTAATCCGGGATTCTTATATAAATAGGCCTTGCATCCCACTATCCAATTCTCAAGAGTCATTAAGGTTACAACTCTGTCCTCATGACAAAGTTCTTTACATAGTTCCTTCATATGTAACTTCTTCAACATGCATCTTTCTTTGTTACATGTTCTTCACTATCTAAGATGACCTCAACCTCGATTCAACCTCAACTTCATTAATCTAGGGATTTACCCAATCTTCCATAAGGAATATAAACATGCATTCTTATTATGCATTCAGATTACACATTCAAACCAATATCTCTATTTTATCAACTTGCATTCACATTGTTTTTTCATGCACTTAACCACCTACATCAACGTACCGTGTGTCTACCACCAACACACTTCACAATCTCATATGCATATTTATTTAAATTTATTTAACTCATGTTTTGTCCACAATTATTCTCATGCAATTCTTCAAAGGCATAATCATGTTTCCTTCCATCATGAAAATAAAGTGTTCCTGCTCATTTATTCTTTCAACAATTTACTTTAACTTCTTTGAAGGGTGTCATACATCCCCCTTTTCAAGTTATCATCTAATTGAGACAAAACAGGTCCTTTGACATAGGGTCAACCATGCATTCATGGCATCATTTAGTCCAAGAAATCACACTCATTACCTCACTACCTTCTTACTCAGGTAGTCATACCATTCCTTTAGCATACATATACTTATACATCATACATTTTCATTTCTTTCACATTTCTATATCATTATTTCACATTTATTTAATCTTAATATTAGCCTTCTTTGATGAGAGATTACAATGAATCACTTGACAAGTATCATAGGTATATTCATAATTATTTTGTCCTCTTTTCATGATAGCAACCAACAAGAAATGACTCTTTCCCTTCTTCTACCAAAGCATTCAAGAATTCAGAAAATAAAATCTAGGTAATTACAACATTACCCAAGGAAATAAATTAACGATTCCAATCTATCTCCATACCTCAAACCATTATTGGTCAATAGACCCTTATCTAATAAATCCTTTTCTAGATTCCCTCGCACTACTTCTTGAGCATATTAAGACATACTTTTATGGCTACCATCCACCTATGGATGTTAATCTAACCCATTGGTCTTCTGAAAATTCCCAAGCATTTTCTTTACCATATTCTGGATCAATACTTCCTTGATCCATTAAAACCTCATTCTTCCAGAGGCTGTAGACAATCAACATCCTTAGTATTTTCATTAGTCATTCTATTTCATCCTCGGAAGTTAGTATTCCATCAACATCATCAACATTTACCTATGTTGCTACCATTCCTGCTAATCTTAGGTTATCGTCAACCAAAATGTTCCATCAACACATTATAACTTACAACCAACCACAGGTTATAATAAGTCTATGTGCATGTTATAAACATGCTCAATTGTTACCATATGCATTACAACATATCTTATCCACCAAGCAGTTTACCCATGCCTACACTGCATATGAATTCATGTTGTATTCTATTTACACTCGTATGCATATTAATGTTTTTATGTTAATAGGCATATACATACACATATAGATATTTAGCATGCAAGTTCATTGTTTGCACCTTTTCCATGTCCTTTACACATAATGGAATTTGTGACTTACTCTCAACCCTTCCTGAGATCTTACAGTCACTCATGTGACAAGTATTCTAGGGGTTATGTTTCCCTCTCTAGAGGTTATCTAATTTTATTGGTCTTTATGGAAGTGTCCAAGCACTCTTTTATTATAACTATGAGATCCTAAACTTTCTCATATGATTATATCACCTTACCTCTTTCATGGAGATTATCCACAGTCCAAAGGAATCCTTTTTATTTGTTTAACTGGGTTATTCCAACAACAATTTTTTTCATTAAAGGTCAAGTGAACCGACCTTACAAATTCCCATTAGTCCCCTAGTCGTGAGGAGTTATACCTATAGGGATTAGTATTTTTTTATTAAAGCAACAATTTATTACTACCAAGGATTATATCAATATGTATTCAATTCCTTTAAGGGTATTTTCCCTTATATAAACAACCATCATAAATTCCAGAGGCTCCAACTTCCCATGCTTAGAGGCAACATTACAATCACTACTTTATCCATCCTTTCAGCTTAAGAATACCTAGACAAGACTCTGCCATATTCAGTCGTTCACATTTAGGTTCAACCGTTGATTCTTACCATCATATTCCCACTCTTGCAGGGGTAGATATCAATCCATGAAGCAACACGGATTCTTCTGTTTTAGTATGGTATAATTTTTTTTACAAGAATTTCCGAAAAAAAACTTCAGTTCTATAGTCCTTATCCCTCAAGGAGCCTACACAGATGATAAACAATCATTTAGACACAGAGGAATTATTTTCAATAGGCTCATCTTAGCCTTAATATACCAGTCCCATGAATTATCTATGTCCCATCCAAGCCTAGTGTTTGAACTTTTTTATGATACCACCTTGTAAGACACCCAACCCCCTTAAATACATTTTAAAGGATGGGGTGTTAAAATTTCACTTTTCCTCAACCATATTCAAGCCTCTTCTTGGGGACACCAACTTCTTCTACTCCCCGAGATCTTTCCAACAACTACAAGTTTGCTCAAAACTGAGCTATAGATCAAAATCTATGGCCACTTAAATATTTAGGTTTGTTACTGGACTAAGACCTCTTTACTGCCACGTGGCACCCACATCACTCCATATCACCTATGTCCTTTGATGTGGAACTGACGTGTCATGACATGTCACCCTATAACACAAGCGTGGTTGCTGGAGTAGATGTTGGCATGACACCTGCCACCAAATCCATCGAGTCCTCGACTTATCAGGCCCTGACCTTCCACGCACCCAACTCTTTCCCATAATTCTCTTGAGACCCGATTTAATAAGGGGTTGACACCTATCCACCAGGACATCGACACATCGGGACCTCGGGACATCAACTATTCACATTTCATATGGACCCAAAAGGCCTGATTTGGTGTTGAGATGGTACCTCGCACATGCGACACCATCACATAATGCCACCTGTCTTAACTGTGGCATGAAACATGGTCAATGTTATCTCGTGACATGTGGAATTCATTTTCCTCCTGGACCACCTTCTCTTTATGCTTAACACATGGCATGATCACCACGTGACACATGGACTGATGTGGTATACACGTCATAACTATACTCAAAGCTCACCCAACAGGACACTGACACATGTTCATCGAGCATTGGTTTGGTTACATCATCTGACATCATCTCAGGACATCGACCATTGGGAGCTCAACCATTCTACATTTTTCATAGCGCCAAAATGCCTGATCTGAGATGAGCTGTCACGTAGGACACATGTCCCTATCCACAACCGACCACCTATATTGACGCATGACCCCACCCCTATCTGCCACCTGGCATGACATGTAGCACTCATACCACTCGACATGAAAAACCAAATTATCCTCCCCAAATTTCTTCCCAAATATGTTAGATCAGCATGACATGTGGCACCATTGTCATGTGATACGTGGATCGACATGGTTTTATGCATCATTTTCATGCCTAGGTTTTGACCAATAGGGTGATGGTACCTGTCCATGAAAAATTGGTTGGATGATGTCGTATGACATCTTCCTGATGTCACTCTCTTTGTGCAGTACCTTACAGGAAATGGTGGAACTTGTTCCCTAGGAACCATTCCCTATGGGGACATCGAACAACTGGAGGCCAAACATTGGGACTTTACTGACATTGTGTAAAATTTGAAACACCTCTGATCCTCGAGATTACGAGATGATTAATTAAGGTAATATCGTGATTATGATAACTGGGCCTTGTCTATAATATCTACAGCTAATATCTCTCTCACGGGTAGATATGACGATTGTCATTTAGAGGTGCCTATCCAATGGTCTCCACCCTATGTGAGCCCATGTTTAATTTCTCCATGGCTTAGATGATGACAGGCATCATCTTTGTGAACTCAGTGGACTGAGGTCCGATTGAATTTTCTAAACATAGATCAATAGTGGAGATCTGTCCCTCATGTGGAATCTAAGGAGGACACATGTCGCCACCAGGTGACCATGGACATCGAGACCTTAACTCTTTATCGATCTCATGTAAAATAAAAATCCCCAAGGTTTGTCGTCTGGTGATCATGAGACAATTAAATAAGTTAATCCCTGAAATTACGAGATAATTAATTAAATTAATCCTCGAGATTACGACTCCTGACTTTTACAAATATTTACAAATTAGATCTGTTGACTTCCTAGATTTGAAGGGTCATATTTTGAGTGTCTCTTCCAAAGGCTTAAGCCTAATCGAGGCCCACTCTTCATCCTTTCAAAAAACCATAAAATGACACCTACCATCCTTCGAACACGCTAGTTTTCATGCTAGCATGATGCATCACACTGGCATCACTTACCCTCTTCTCGTGCTTATATGTGATAAGGGTATGGAACTGTGGGTTGGGACCCTACTCCTCAGTTTCCAAATGCCCGATATGATCAAACGATCATCATTCTCCCATCCGTTGATCCGGTGGTAGTTAGTCCTCTTCGACTTAGATGATGACAAGTATCATCTCCATGACTTCAGTGTCAACTCTCTCCTGAGATTACGTAATAGATGGGCGGTGGAGATTTGTCAATCACCAATCCCAAGACTATGAGTATCGACACTTATTTGTCAGAGTGGAAATGTTGAAACCAAGACCTGGAACCCTGCTCTCGGCATGGGCGTGTTTATAATTTCTCATAGTGTTCCCACCAAGGATCTCCCAACACTCTGGGGTTTGATATCCCAACTAGAAAATATGATCAAAAAATGAAACACAACCCTGCATCGATCCAACTTTTATGATCCCTCATTGTTGTACAAGCATATTTCAATGGGATAAAATCTTGTCTTTACATGGCCAAGATCTATTCCATTTATGGAATCAACGAATTTTGAATCTCATCATTCATATAGTGGTGTACAAACATAATTTGGAATGGTTTGGCCTTGGTAACAAGGCAGAGGTTACAATTGTCTAAGTTAGAACAAGCACAATTCCTCAACCCCTCAGACATTCCAAAATAAAGGATTCATCAATAAAATAATCGTCCAGTATGTTTGATCGAGCTTAAACTAAAACATTAATAAAATAAATTTTCAAACATTAAATCTCGTTGATAGACATCCACACTCATGAATATATTTACATGCATAAATTGTCCTTTCATACATCGCACAAAGTATAGAAATACATATATGTTTGGCCAACCAATTGAAAGTGGGTTTTCACCAGATTTCCACCCAATCATAGGCTCTACTCGCTCAATAGTTTCGACAACAGGCCACCCCCATGCCAAGCCATGATACCACTAGGGAAATCTTTCTCAAGTCCTCAGAGAATTTTAGTAAGTGAAGGCCACTCTTCTTCACCCCACTACTGGTAGGGGAATTACCTCACACCCACCTAGGCCAGGCCCCATCGAGGTTTATCATATAACCTCCTAATATCAAGCTCACGACCTTCTTGGATCAATTTGGGTTCTTGGAATCTCGAACCGAGTCCTAGAGCTCACACTCTTTTTTGTTACTATGTTTTTACATAGTCAACCCTCTCCTCTAGAATCCAAACTCCTTGGAGTTCATCTTCCTTGAACCAATCCTCCTCTCTCCAGTTTTGTGTCTACTCTCTGCTACAAGCCCTCGTTCCCTTCTCTTGCATGCATAGCTTGGGAAGTTTCTCGATGTGTCCCCTTTATTTTGTTAGAAGGAAGCTCGTGGGTCAACCATAGGGACTCGGGGTGATATCTCATGTTTTTCTCTAGATGAAAGCTACTACTATCCTAGTCAGGTCTTCCCATACCTATATTAATTGAGAGTGGTTGGTTGCTCAACCACCAACCCTTACTCATTAATTGATTTTTCTTGAAATATGGGATGAGGGAAATAACTTATTATTTCCAAATCAAATTTCAGCAAAGGGAAAATTGGGTCATCTAAGCATGATGAACCTCTCTCCAGGTTTCCTCACTCTTTCCCTTAGTGCTATCATGAAAAATAATTTTAAGGATTCACCTCGTAGTCAGTTGTTGGAATTTTCACTTAACAAATAATTCAATTGTAATGCTCATATGCCATGGCATGGAAAACATTAAACATTATTAATTACATACTGAGGGAAACATGGGTATTACACAATTAGCTATCTATTGATTCCTATATCCTTGCAGAAACCCTCAAAATATTTGGACATATAATCACCCCCATTGTCCATTCTATAGACTTTGATATTCTTCCCAGTCTTGTTCTCAACTAGTGCTTTGAACTCTTGAGACCAACTAAAGACCTCATTATTGGTGTTTACAAAGTAGATCCAAGTCTTTTGAGGGAATTCATAAATAAAGGAAACATAATACACAATTACTAAAATTGATGCTACGGACATAGGTCCATAGACATATAAATGCACTATGTCTAGAATCTCCTTAGATCTATCTTCTCTACTTTCAAAATAAACCTTGGAAGTATTCTCAAGTGTGCACCCTCTGCATACTCCCTATTGCCCAATTTTGAACTATGGAATACATATGACTATCTCTCTCAAAATAGGAAACATTATATGATGCAAGTGCCCCATCCTCTTATGTCACAACTTACACTAATTGTCACTATTATGAACTAGGGCTTGAACAACTTCACATTGCAAGTTGCAACCTGCATTTATTTCCTTACCTAACCCATATCACTTGTGCTACTTCTAGGATAGATTCCATTAAATTGATGAAGACCTATTGGTTCTTGAACTCTACAACAAAACCCTTATCCTCCATAATTGAAATTGAAAGCAAGTTCTTCCTGAGACCGGGAACCAAAACAAAATCATCAATGTCTAAAGAGATACTTGGCTGGAGATGGAAGGGAATAGTACCAACTCTTTCTACTGAGTACTTGGAATCATCACCAAGCTCAACCTAAACCCATGAGTTGTGATCTTTTAGGATAGAAAAAAATTGTCTACATGATGTCATATGTCGATATGCCCCACTGTCCACATACCAAGCATCTCTCAGAACTTTACTAGAAGAAAGGAAATATGACATTGACAAATACTTATCAAACTTGGAAACAAATGCATGCATCTGATTTTCTTCAAAGGCTTCCACCTACCTCTATTGTTATCATGTTTTTCCCTTCTTCTTGTCTAGACACTATGATGCATAATTCCCATGCTTATGATAATTGAAACACTTGACCTTTCTCAACTCCATATTCCTTGGTGTTACACACCCATTTGTCGCACTACCAAGTGTTGCAATTAAGCATCACACTTTACTAACTATCTTAATTTCATCACCATGTAGGAGTGTTTGTCATAATCCCTAGACATGTTGGAAGAGAAACCTGCCATTTGGAGGTCGAAATACTATCTTTCACCTTGATATTTTGACCTTTTTTGAGTATCATCACTCCCCTGCCCATATGCAGATGAGGATGAACCCTTTTCATCACTCCTTTCTCAGTTATAGGGGAGCAATACTATCACCCTGTGCTCAGTTCTAGGGGGGTGATGAAGTGATTGCAACCATTATTCCTTATTTTGAGAGGTTTTTTCTGGGAGATTTCTTTTGGTTAGAGGTTGGTTCGAGCTACTCTCTATCCAAGGAAAGGTCAATATTGTTTGTTCAACTAAATAATCATTTTATCTTGTCCTCTCCTCAAAATTATCCTATGGTTGTTATGCCTGAACTCATATATAATAAATGGCATTCTTGGGTGAAAGAGAATGAAGAACTTTGGAGTATCATACTATTGGTCTTGTGACATTCAAAGGGTTGGAAAGGAGAGTTTGGAGGAGTGGTTGAAACATCAACATCAAGGTTTTAAATGCTTCATTACTTATTTCTTTTCCTATAATATAACTTGGCCTATTCCCCTCATGCTTATATTGTTCATTGTATGCATGCCTATTTTTTCCTAGTTCGATATAAATAGATCTATTTTGCTTAACAATATATTTTGGAAGAAAGATGTATTGATTTGTTCCTTAAATGATTTATCTTTCACCGAGAGCTCATAAATAAAGATCAAGGGCTAGAGAAACGAGGAAAACCGATGGAAAGGAGGTAGGTCATATATCTCATTCTTTCATCTTCCCTTCTTGTTTTTTTTGTGGGAATATAGAATATATTTAAGGGGAAAGTAGGGAACCATTTGTTACCTTCTGTATTGGATCAAAGGAGTATTGATCCAAGGGGGGTTTTACTTGTCCATAGGGGAAAAGTTTCCACAACATAAACTGGAGAAAACTAGGTGAAACTTTTCCACAACAGAAACTGGCGACCATACTGTGGAACGCGCATTTTAATCTTTCCTTAGTGTTTTCTATCCCTTTGAATTTTTGTTTGTTGCTTGATATTTTTGGATTGTATATATATATCATTTGAATTCTCCCATTCCATCATCATCATTAGGAAGCTTACTTAGTCAAGAACCCGACCCTTTCTCACATATGGGTGAGGTTTGTGTCTTTTCACCACTTTCCATACTTCATTCCCCCCTATAAGGGAATACATGATGATAACATCCTAATTACCCTCATCTCAGTGTGTTGGGGAGTGATGAAACCTTGATTATTGTCATCTTTCAATGTCTTGGGGAGCGATGAAACCCTGATTATATCCCTCTCTCATTGCCACCGGGAGTGATGAAACCTTTACCATCACCCTGTCTGCAATGTTACAGAGGCGATAATCCTCTATTTGAGTGGATTTTGAGCTTGCCTTGCCTCTTTTCTGTGATATTTATGTATCAGAACCTTATATCAGATTCCTTCATGCATGATTGTGATATGATTGATTAATGTTTAACAACTATCATATTTTTTTTGCTTCATTCAAGTTTCCATCTCTTGTCAAATTGTGAAGTGTACATGACTATCGACCTAGGTTAAATCGATCCTTTGGCCAAGTCTATGTCATCAGTAATTTGATCCTTATAAGTTGTAGGCATTCAAATTTCTATCCCCTTGATTCCAAGGCTTTGTAGGTGTTTTACTTGTTTTCTTTTGGAGTCCTTTTCATTGATTTGGGGATTGCATATGTTGCATTAAGCCTTGTTGTTGAGTTTCTTTCTCTTATCCTCTTGGGAAAACTTATGATCCCTTGAGTGCACTCCTGAACTCTTTGGCCTTGTTGCAACTTTTCATTGATCTTTGATCTTTGCTACTTGAATTTTGAGGTTTCAAAAAGTGGTTTTCCTTCACTTTACATTTTTGGGTTCTTGTTTGAACGTGTGTTGGAGGTGTTCTTGCATTTGAATTCTTTGAGTTCTTGTTAACTTTTTGAGTGCATGTTTTGTTTGCATATTTTTTTTCATGATCCTTTGCATTGTCATTGAATTATTTCATTTTTTTTCAAAGTAAGGAAGCAAAAAAGAGTTGTATTTGAAGTTATTTCATTGAATTTGAAAAACAAACAAAACAAAATCTTTCATTCTAGAGGGGCATGTTCAAGCTCGCACTTTAGAGAGAAGTAAATTGCATTGGGCATATGCATCCAGAAAAGCATAAGACTCTCATATTTACCATAGCTAGCATTCATCGAAAATGAAATCTTTTCATTTCATTTTTGTGCACGGTTTATAGTCGATCCATAACACCATCTAGTCCACTTCTGCTTAACCTATTGAGTAACAAACAATCATTAAAATCAATGAGGCACATAATCTAAAATCAATCAGAATTTTTTTTCTTTGATAGAAAACCAACAAGTCTAGGATTTTAGGGCCTTGATAGTAGGGTGGAGAGTTAACTCTTCAAGGACACAAGAACAAGACTATAGAAAACTATATAGTGTAAAATACAGTAGTAGCAATTAATGTTAGCCAGGAAAGCTCCTCTCACACAGGAGTCAAACACAAGGTCAAGTGAAGTGATCAGTTGAGATTTCCCCTCTTCCGTTCACCTAGTGGGCCTATCGCAAGTATGGCGATTTGAAGAGTGGTATATCCTTGGGGTGATGCCACTTATTCTTAGTTTTGGGTTGTGGATTTGTGTTCGTCATTCCCATGCCCATTTTTGTCGAATGTACCCCCCCCCTCGACAAATCATTGTGAATTGGTAAACATAATATCCACTTCAGCGAACCATGAGGGTATTTTCCTGTGGGATCTTACTTGCACCTTGGGAGATTGTTGCGTAAAGTTTATCAGAATTGTTTCTTGTTTCTTTGTTGATGGCCTCATATCCCATCTATGAAATATCTTTACTTCCTTTATCCATGTCACAAGGGAGATTTTTTCTTTCTCTTATCTTGTAGTAACTTTGGTAGTGTGTGTTATTTGACGTTTAGTGGACCCTAGGTTGAATCTGTGTCCATGGAAATATTTCATGAGGTTACCAGCCAAGTAACCCATTTTCACGAGGAAACTTATGCTTTTACTTGTTTTGGAAACGTTAGTCCTCCATACATAACTACATTGACTCTTCTTAGTTTCATTGTGGGGTTACCAATATGGTTGTTTTCCACTCCCGTGGTCCAAAATACCCCTGTTGTTTCGCAATAAATCTCTCCACCTAAATAACATCAACCTCTTGTTGACCCTTTTCTTTCTTCACCCTTCACATCTTCTTCCCTTTATTCTTTCTTTCCTGGTGAAATCCTTGATGCTAGTAACCAGGAGGATAAAAAGAAGAAGAAATGAAAGAAAAAGAAGAAGCAAAACAAGCAAGGGGGTAATCAACCAGCCACTGTCGTGAGTGTTGATAATGTTGGAAATCCTACCAACATAGGTTGCAAGGACAGATTCCCTTGCAATATTTGTAAGGGTGACCACCTTCTTAACCATTGCCCTAGTATTTCCAAGGTATTAGAAGTGTGGTCCATGGGTTCTCAACAACCTGTGTCGCCAGTCGCTACAATTCATGCTAGTGACATCCCATCAACCAGTGATCACAAGGTTGGGGTAAAAAAGGGTAAAGTTAGGATTCCTTTTCAATTATGCAGGGAAATGCACCTCACTTACCTTTTCCCTCCTATGGATGAACCTTCGTAATTGTTGGAAGAAATTATTGTTTCCCAAAAACAACCTCTAGTTGCTTCCCATGAGTCCTCTCCCAACCAACCATTGGTTGATGAAGTGGTAGGTTTGATTCAATCATCAATTGATCCCACTCTTCCCTTGGAGAGTGAAGTGGATACCACTCATGTTTTTCTTTTCATTTCAGATTCCTCTAGACAAGGGGGAATTTCCCCCATTTCAACGAAACCCCTTCCAAGTACTAAGGTCATTTCCCTTGATTGGAATAGGTTGGTGGAGCCTCTCCTTTCTTCTTGCATGCCTTTCCAAATCACTATGCAGGTTTTCGATATGATCATACATCGCACTATTGTTGATGAAGGCACTTTTGTTATCATTCTATTATCAACCACTTGGAAATATATGGTTTCCCCTTAGCTTATGTCGGTTACCCATCATTTGTTGGCTTTTAAAAGAATATCTAATGAACCTTTAGGGATCCTTCCTCAATTTCCCATCACCTTAGGAGGAAAAATTGTCTATATCGATGTTATGGTAGTCCAAGGCACCTTGGATTTTAATTTACTCCTTGGGAGGGACTATGTTTATGCTCTGAAAGTTGTCGTATCCACACTCTTTTGAGTGATTCATTTCCCTCATAATAGAAACATTGTAACCATTGACCAACTTTCATTCATTAATCATGATCTGACTTTCTACCATCTGAATTCCTTGAATGTTCCTTATATGAAAGTGATATACCTCCCACCACGGGTTAATTATGTGGTATCATGTCCTATGAATTCAACTACTAATGAGAAGGAGCCTTTCATTGTATGCTCGACTTCTTTAGACTCAGATCCAGTAGTTGACATGGTGGACTCTTCAATGGGGGATTTGGAGCCTAATCTTTCCTTTGTTACCATTATTGAGTCTCTTGACATAGATTATTGCTAGAGCATTATCCTTTCATCCGATGAAGACCTCTTGGAAGACATGGTCAAGGTTCATGAGCATAGTTCGATTTTTGTGTCAAGCTCGTTAAAAGTGAAATAGATAACCATGAGCATAGTTCACTTTCTGTGTCAAGCTTGTTAAAAAATGAAATAGATAACCATGAGCATAGTTCATTGTCCGTGTCAATCTCGTTAAAACATAAAATGGACCCCCCTTTAATTGAATCGAGTCTTCCACTAGATCTAGTACATGAACCTTCATTTCCTCTGCCAATGTCAAATGATCCTCTTTCTTCCACCCTCTCAGGTGAACCTATTACTATTAGTAGCAAGGAGTCTAATCAGGTGAAAAATAAGAGTTGGTAGACAAAACAAATATTGGGGGGCATGTCTCCATCCTTTGGACATCATGTTGGAGTTAAGCCGCTATATTATGTCGATCATGATGGAGGAAAAGTACCAACCTCTGGTTATCGTGTTGGGAAAAACCCACTAATGGGTATCACTCAAAGTACCAACCTCTGGACATCACATTGAGAAGAAACCCGTTAATGGGTATCACTCCGAGCATAGTTCATTTTTCAGTTTCAATCTCGTTCGAAAATGAAACCAACCCCAAGTATAGTTTCATTCTTTGTTTCAAGCTCGTTAAAAATTGAAGCAGACACTTAAAAAATAGTTCATTCTTTATTTCAAGCTCATTAAAAAATGAAGCAGAACTCTTATTGTTTGCTTAATGGTTGTGCTTGCTACTACTTCACTGCTATTTTTCGTCTCGATTGCTTATGGTCATTTCAATTATGCTTGACGCTAGTCATTTGTATCACGTTGCTACCATTTTTCAGTTACCCTATAGAGAGACACGTTGTTGTGAGTGATTCTCACTTGCCATGCCTACTTACTACACCCTATCGTAGTCATTGCTTAGAAGTAGTTCCTCCCATTGGAACTTAGTTACTTGACACTTGTTCTCTCTAGAAGAGCTTAGTCTTTGTTCTTTCTCGTGTTTGTAGATACATGAGAACAAGTTACCAAGTATACTTTTATCAGTTTTTCGAGCTCGTAAAAACTATACAAAAAAGGAACTCTTTGGAGTCTCCTTTAATATTTTTTTAGACTCTCTAAACATGAAAATATTGTCGAGCAAGCTTGTTTCCTTTTACACTGGTTAAAAGGATTTGAAAGGGAATCTATTTGGTGTAAGTTAACCCTTTTTTCAAACTGGATGGACTCATTATGAAAAATGAATACTCTAGTCAACATTGGCTAGAATATTTCTCCCTTGTATTGTTTTATACTTTTTCGGGCTTGGGGGACTAAATTTATGGAAAATAACACTCTTGGAGTCTCCTTTAAGTTCTTTTCAAAACTCTCTAAACATGAAAACACCATTGATTTTACCTTCTCTAGGATCGTAAATTATAAATTGAAGGACCCATATGGGACCAAACCTATCCTTCTTCATGTTCTTTAAACATGTGATGAGGGACTCATCAAAGATGAGCTATATCGAGCATATGTTATCCTCCTCAAGCTCGTTAAAAAACAAAGAGGTACTCACCATTCATGGTGGGGGGGAATTTGAGGGAAGTGGGTTAGGTTTTTGCTTGTATCTAATTCATACCAATCCTATGAGTCATTATATTCCTTTGACCCACCCGAAGAGTGCCCCTGTTATCGTCTCACTATGTTTTGGTCTATATCTCATTGAGTCAATGTTTCCAAGTTGTTTTTCGTGCCTCACAATGTTCAAGGAAAGTTTCAGCCCAAATCAACCACTCTGCAGTATTACCAACCTTCATCCTCGTGTTAGTTTGTGTTATTATCTTACATCACTTTCATGTGTCAGTTTCATGTCGATGATGGGGGACACATCATGGCCCTCCTTCGACGAGCCTGTTCATGTCATCTTCATCAATTTGTCTAGGAATTAGAGTTAGAAACCAGTTAGTACCTTGGAACCTGCATGCCCCAAAGGTAGGTATTCTTGCTTTCAACAATAGGTTTACATAATTGTCCTATGATCGAATGATTCCACGAATGTTCAACTTTAGCTCATTTATTCACATTTGTTGGAATGTACTAGGGTACCTTGGGAGTCATGTCATCATTGGTGATTTCCCTCACACTTGTCAATCATATACATCAATGAACAATAATCGAGTGGTTTCTACCATGTTCGACATCAACACATCTATTCACATGGTTACAATTGTACCATTTTAGGACCGAGACAAACACCCTAGGAACTCCTTAGGAACCCACCTCTGTTACGTGCCTCACCCAGGTTGCTATGGAGATTATTTGAGTACTTAGAAGATTCTAGTATGGCCATCATGTTTGAGACATCACTGATATATATGTTGTCATATAGATCCACTTTTTATTGGTTTGTGGCTATATTTTTGTCATATCGTAACTCCATTGTGTATTATTTCTTGGATACGACCTGATTGCATCATGGAAGTATGGATCTACACTGTATATTTGGTGGCCATATCCTTAGTCAGTTCTTTCATGGATCGACAATGTATTGGTATGCATCCATGCTTTGAGTTAGTTTATTCTGAGCATGGGTATTCCTACCTCAGGGATGATACATATATATTGTTTGATGTTTGTTTGCATCTTCTTCCCGACTCTTCTATTCCAGAACCCTTACATACATATTTTTGTAAAGTGTTTCGGCCATCACTCTCTTTTGACTTCACACTTTAGGGTTATTTTTCTCACTACCAGGTGTTGCATTTAAGTGTCACACTTTACCAAGTTTCACAATTTGATCACCATGTAGGAGTGTTTGTCATAATCCTTAGACATGTTGGAAGGGAAACCTATAATTTGGAGGTTGAAATACTATCTTTTGCCTTGAGTTTTTGTCCTTTTTTTAGTATCGTTTCTCCCCCGCCCCTATGCATAGGAGGATGAACCATTTTCATCACTCCTTGATCAATTTTGGGGGAGGGATATTATCTTCCCATGCTCAGTTCTAGGGGATTGATGAAGTGGTTGCAACCATTATGCCTTATTTTGAGAGGTTGTTTTTGGGATATTTCAGTTGGTTAGAGGTTGGTTTGAGCTACCCTCTATCCAAGGAAAGGTCAATATTTTTTGTTAATCTAAATCCTCATTTGATCCTATCCTCTCCTCAAAATTATTGTATGGTTGTTATTCCTCAACTCCTATATAATGGAGGCCATTCTTGGGTGAAAGGGAATGAACAAATTTGGAGTATCATAATGTTGTTGTTGTGACATTCAAAGGGTTGGGAAGGAGATCTTGGAGGAGCTTCTGCACCATCAACATCAAGGTTGTAAATTCTTAATTACTTATTTCTTTCCATATAATAAAACTTGGCCTATTCCCCTCATGCTTATATTGTTCATTGTATGGATGTGTATTTTTGCCTAGTTCAATATAGATAGATCTATTTTTCTTAACAATATATTGTGAAATAAATAAGTATTGTTTTTTTCCTTGCAGGACTTATCTTGCACCAAGAGATTAGACATCAAGATCAAGGGATTGAGTAGCGAGGACAACTGATGGAAAGGAGGTAAGTCATATATCTCATTCTTTCATCTTCCCTTATTTTTCTGTTTTCTTTGGGCATATAAAATATATTTGAGAAAGTAGGGAACCATTTGTTACCTTCTGTCTTGGATCAAAGGAGTTTTGATCCAAGGGGGGTTTCACCTATTCGCAAGGGAAAATTTTCCACAACACTTGGTTTTGAGGTCTCAACCCCTCCTAAAATTTCCCAACTCACATCCTTTGATCATTGCGCCCATTAGCCATGTTCTCTCGAATTTAAATGATTAAACATTTCCTATTTCGATGGATGATTGATGTCTAATTTCCTATTGGTTTTGAGCTATTTCATGTTGTAATCGTGATTGAGTGTGAAAACAAGCATGTCAAGTTTATTTGTGTCACGCGTAGTTTTTATTACGCTTATCACATTCACATGTGTTTTGTGCCTCTTGGTTCCTTAACTAGCCTTGACCATGAAAGTGCTATTTATTTGTATGTGGGTTGATTGCAGAGTCTACGAGACATAGACTGACTCTCAATTGCTTCACAAAAAATAATTAGTACTCCTGCCAGGTACTCAGTATTAGGTGCTCCAAAAGTCAATTGGATATTTTCACAAGATAATATCTCTCATATATTGATGGGTGATCTTAGTGTCAATGGATATATTTAAATCCTATATAACATGGTTGTCCCAGGAATTGACATAATTAAATTCGAGTGAAGAAGTAGCAAGAAAGGGGCCCGAACGTTTATTAAAAACTGCATTTGTTAATGATTTTGGGTATTATTCAAAGTGGATTTTTCACTTCTAAAAGAGTTCAAATATATGTTTTATAGGATTATGAATCCAATGCCACTGACAGAATCAAAGTTCAAGGTCCAGAAATGCCAAAACGATCGTCAATAATTTTTCATCAAACAACCTCATTAATCATGAAACTACTAAAATGCTTGAATGAAGTTGTAATCTCTCTCATTAGAAACCTCTCCCTATGCTCTCTTCATTGAAAAAAATGAAATCTCAATCATGCGTCTTATGGACCTTCGAAGTTACGGTAAGTTGCGTCAACTCCCCACCCCCCGCCTTTTTCAACATGATTAAACATCGACCAATTTTTTTAACCTAACGTCAATACACAATGTCATATTAAAAAATAGATTAAATGTGGAAAATAAATTAAAATGATTTAAAATAAATTAAAATAAAGCTTAATACAAGAAAAATAGTTTTAATTAAAAAAGATTAAACAAAATTTGATGTAAAAGGATTAAATAATATTTTTTAGCCAAGGGGTATATGAGGTTAAAGCGAAGGTATAAAACCTATTCACGTGAGGAATATGATGAGGTGGAAAGGGCAGTCCAATCAAAGTGATCACAAAGCATTAAAATAAGGGTTAAATGAAGTTGGACACAAATGAAGGTGTAGATATTTTAAAAGTCTCATGTGAGGAAAAGGATGAGGTGGCATAGGGACCCCTCTTAAATATTTTAATAATTAATTAATGCAACCCCTCCTACCATACGACCCCCCTTTTTTCTTGGTTGATCAACATATCCACTTCAAAATCTTGGATCCTCTTAACATTTTGGATCTCCCTCACTTACTGATATGTCGACGAATCTATTCCATCCAAGTGCCTACAAAACATGAAGGTGAAATGTGTGAAGTGGTTTGAAGGTAATTTAAAAAACAATTGTTTAATAATTAAACAAGGAGGGGGTTACATTGGAAGGTGTAGATTCTTAGTTCCATTTTTACATGTAATCCTGTGAATGAAAATGACGAATAAGACCTGATCCCTTGAGGGATGGATGAATAGAATGTAAGGTTGGATTCTAACCCAAATTATGAAGTATGGAAGAGGATAAATGTGGTGGAATATGTGTCGAGAAACTCAGGGCGTATTACCTTAGACATAAGTGGGGAGTGCAACCCAATGCACTAGGAAAGACCTAACTCCCAATTTTATTTTTTCCATAATGTTTGACTTCAAGCTCCATTTCACACATTCCTTATACCATTGCAAAGGTCTTTTCGTGCTTTACAATTTTCAGTTATAGGTTTCAGGATATTTCTCATCATTTTCCATATATATTCAAGTTTGAATACTGACATACTGTTAACAACCCAGGACCTGATAATACAACATTTCAATGGAAATGTTCGTGAAATAACCATTAAAGGGACCACGCATCAAACTTAGGGAAGTAGACTTGAACTTCTCACTCAGATTTCAATTGAAATCTTTATGTTTCAATGATCTTTTTAAAGTATGTTCTAAAGTTTTATGTATTGGTGCCTCATGTATTTTGTGATAAATGGAAGCCATGTATTAGTATTGAAAGAGGATCATACACAAAAATATGGATACATAGTTTGTAAGGGAGCGGACTATAGAAGTACATATTCTCTACATCAAGACAAGGAATATTCACTCGTACAAAACAATGTCTCCACAAATGTTATCTACAACAAAGGATGAGATACCAACACACAAGCAACAATCAACAAATAAGAATCAAGCTCAAAAGGAAGAGGATGAAGTACAATTCTCATGGTAGGTAAGTCCAAGACATAGATTCAAGAGAGACCCATAATGTCCAAATTATTCACCACATTGTATGAGTTGAACTAGGGCCAAAACCCATGACGTCCCACAAGCATTAAAGAATTTTTTTGAAAAGTGAATGTACATGATGTATGATATATTAAATTATGAACATTTCTATTGTCAATATTCCTTCATCATTACATAGAGGATAGGGACAAAAAGTATGCAAATGGAAGGTCAAGAGTTAGGAAGGTGAAAGGCCAACAATTAGGGTGAATTTCAATAAATAGGGGGGTTGTACTATAATTCGAGGCTTTTGGATCTTTGAGCTTTCATGTACTACTATTGAAACTTTAGTGAGGAGAATCCTTTTTGGCCAAGCTATTTTCTAGAGAACTCTAATTTTGTTGTTGCACTTGTCATGGATTTTTCTACTACCTTTTGTTCAACACTACAGTTGTGCAAGAATGTATCTCGTATTATGGACTATTCTTATGTGTTTCTGCTACATTTTTACTTCTATTATTCAAGAAATATTTGTCTGAATCTATGCACATATGACTGTAAATGATTGTTTCAATTCTAGACTACTTTGGGTTTACAATTATTTACTCATGTTCTTGTTTTTTTCTCTATGTGAATTACTTCCCGGGCCATTGATAGAAGCATGTATGGTTCTATGTTTACTTTATGGTTACCTTTAGTTTTGTCTCGACACATGCATCTTAGATTATTTTTATTTCACTCTTTATCTTAGAAACCATTTTCGGTGAATCGTCCACAACCGGTAAACTCCAAACTAGTAATGGATGTTGGGCCAGAATCTCGATGGGTTCCCTATTCCAAATGGTGTGAGGACTAATTGAGACTTCTCACTGAGGGTAACCCCACTTCTCACTTCTTGTTCTCTTAGTGGGACATTCCCATATAACAGATAATATCAGATAACATAGGCTTCTAATCCGTCTCAATATGACGCCACTTAAGAATGACACAACCAAACTACATGGCTACCATTGTTGTTGATCTAGGTCACACATACTGCGTCAACAAAATTTCTGCAAAAGGAGGGTCGGATGACAAGCCTGCTCATGTAGAGCCATTTCACTAAGATTATTTTAATTATCCCATGGTTCCTCTCCATATCTTTGTATGAGACCACTCTTTGAGTCTCTTGAGACCCTTAGGTGGCATCTCAGTTAGGACAATTGATCTCTTGTCAAAATTGAAATTTGATGGTGAAGGGTGTGTCTCTGTGTTCATGCCATAGATGATTTTAGGGGCTAAATTTCGCAAATGGGATAATTTTCCATGGTTTTTCCCAAAAAAAAATTCGCTAATTTCCATTTTTTCTATAAATGATTTACCCAAATTCCATAGAATAAAATTCTTTTACCTTAAAAATCGCCAAAATTTTATAGAAACTATATAAAATCCTTAGAAATTTGAATATTTTTACAAAACTATTGCCAACCATTTTACATTTTGCATATTAAGGACTAGTAAGATTAGCCTAGGTTTCTACATTTTAATATAAATTTCTATCCTTAAAATTATCCTTGGTTCATGCATCTCAATTAGTTTACCATTGCACGATAGAATCTTAAATTTTTTTAGGTAAATGAAATTTGTCGATTATTTATCCTCACTTTGGAAGGATGGATTAAATCTCAATATAGGACATTACCAACGAAATCAATACATAATTGGAAGCAATTTATGAAAATATTTATCACTGCTCATCTAAATTATGATTATGAAGAACTATTTAATGAACTTGAATAAATCCATAGGCTTAGAAATGAACCTGTGGATTATTTATTTCAAAGATTCATGCAAATTTACTCTAGATTTCCTGAAAGTGACAAACTCTCGGACTAAGAAATTCTCAATTGGTTTTCATATCTTCTCTCTATTTATGAAGGGGATAATCTTGAAAATGAAGAGGTCTTCGATCTACAAAATATTATTTCGCAGTGCTCTAATTTGGATCTACACAATGAAGATTTCATCACCTCCCATTTTGGAGAAATATTTTCAAACATACATACTATACAAGCCTACTCTTAGACATCTAATACTCTGAAATATGATTTCGAAACACAACATGAGGGTAATGTTTCAAAAGACGATTTCAAATTTGTATTGAACGAAGAATCAGTTTGTGAATCCCTTATAGATTTGAATAATAATTATCACTAGGAAACATAGAGATTATATCCTTCAATGAAAATCATTATTTGATAGGGGAATATAGAGGACACATGATTCCTAACTAGCACTCTGTCACTACAGAAGGGGAATCTCCACCAGAACCCTTAAAGATCCTGCGTGGGAACAAAGCAATGACATTCCTTTAGGAATTGTACCAATCATTTATCTTGAATATCAAAAGAGTCATGACTATGATTTGGTCTGTAAAAAATATCCTACTAAGGAAATCCCATCATTTCCATAATCTGAATATTTCTACTCCCTTTATATAAATTTGTTGGATAATTATCGCTTACGTGAGAATCCACCAACTTATCATACAGTAGAATCTTTGCATTCTTCTTTCAATGGTGAAATATTGAATGATAGAGATAAATACGAATTTCAATTTTTGATTAATCAAAGAACTATTCATAATAATAGTCCATACAGGGTGCAAAATTTTGAGGATACTTTACAATCAGAGTATCTAAAACATGATGAAACACAATTTGATTATGATAACTCCATATTTGATGATTATATTTGTATTTTAGGAATGAGTGCGAGCATCAATGTGTCATCCAATGATCATGTATAATTTGGAATTACTTATCTCAATGCACATATGTTAATGACATAAGACATAAGGAATGCATAACACAAAGAACGTCCAACGCCCTATGTGGAAATTAAAACAAATAGGCATCCCATAACCATGCAAGATAAAGGAAAAATCGATCTAATCCAAGAAGCACTGCCACCTAAATATGTTCTAGAATCACAAGTTAATATTCATGGATATACGCACCAATCATCCTTGGATTATGTTTCAATAATCCAGTACTCCTCAAATGATTTTGATGATGTTATAGGAGAAGGATTGGGTTCATCCTTTTCTCAACATTTCCCTCAAACTAATAGGTATCTATTGCTTGTTATTTTGAAACTACTTTGTGATAATTCAATTATTTGAATCAATTACATGATATCTTAATTGCACATACCTATGTCATGCCATACTACTCATGTAGACATTCAGGTAATCAAGTGGTTACATTATCTTTATGACTTCACCTAGCATTTGTTGAGCTAGTGTAGGGTATACTAGGAATAGTAATATCATAGTTTTTAATTCCATTTCTACTTTCTAAGTAAGATTTTTAATTATTTTGGTTTTTTAAATAAAATCCACAAGATGTTATTAGTTTTTTTTTGCAATTTAGGATGGATTTTTCTAGTTCTAGTTTCTTTTGCATAATATTTTTTTTCTTTTTTATTAATGCTTTTCATTTTGTTGTCTAACTTGAAGTTTGGCTTAGTTTTTGTTTGTCTTGATTTTCATGAGAGAACCATGTGCATAATCGTTCTAAAAATATTCAAATGGAATATTTACTTGCATCAATAACATTCACCTTAACATTGATAGATGGAAAGAAATAAACCAAGAGAGCACGACCATGAGCCTCTGAACAGTCATCTACTATAGAAGACATTACAATTTTGGAGTGATTGGAATAGAAAATTCATGAGATTCCAAGTGAAGAATCACAACCTGCAACACTGAATGCCTTTCCCTTCAAATTCTCGACATATGATCAGAGGAGAATGCTTAAGGTATTTACTATTTGATCTCTTTGTGCATAATCAACGAAAGAGAGTGTCCATTACATATGCTCGTGGCTTCACCTCCATTAGACTTTCCAGAGTATCATACCACATCTTTCTTATCCATGTACATGGAAACTTAGAGCCCTCCCATTTCTGCTTCCTTCTAGTTAACTTGGGTAACCCAAAGTTTGAATCAATTACCCATTATACAAAATAGACCAGTTTGTAAATATTTTAGATTAGGAAGAACGTCGAGAATGATAATCAGAAATACACTTTGAAGATCAACTGAGTACGCAAAGAATGGACCATAAAACATGCATCTTGTTCATTGGCAGAAGTGTTACCTGTTGGTTTGCAATTCGATGCTCAAAGAAATTCCAAGAGAGAAGAAGTTATATGCAGTCTTTTCCTGCCATTTTTCTTTTGTGTGTGTGGTGTGGATACTTGTCCTAGTTCTAGAGATGGAACCCATTCAAATCCTACCATACATTATCTATAACTCGGTTTCAAATAGATAACAATAGAAGAGGTTTTAACAACAACTTTATCTTTGACGGCCTTACTCATCTAGGAAAATCATCAAAATGCACTACCTTAGTGAAAGCAATTGATCATCACAGTCAAGGTCACCTGTTTCTCAAAAGGGAACCTCCACTGACCAAAGAAAATTCAAGGTAGTTGACTCCACTTTTCTACTAGCATCTTGGCCACAAGAATTTGGTAAGATTCAAAGTTGGACCTAAGGCATTCCATCAGGTATGGTTCCTCATTTAGTTAAAGCATTTCCTTTTGGATTAATGTTTCTAGCCAACTTGGACATAAGCTTCAGTTTTTGGTTTATGTCACAAAATCCCTATAAGTGTGTTTTCTTGGAGGAAATAATCTTAGTCCATCTTGCTTCTTAGTTAGATTTTGATATCCTAGTAGCTAGTTTACTACAAGGTCCTCAATACACGTGAAGATGTTCCTTTTGTATCTTTTGACAACTTATGGGAACATAAGATTGTTTGAAAAATGCACTTGTGTTTTGATACAAATGTATTATTGGACGTTTTCTCGTTGGTCTATAGGGATATACACAAATGGTTTCAAGTTTGTGGACTTAATCTTTTTCATTAAAAGGATGGATTTTTATTTTTCTTGAAGAATCCTCCAACTTTTTCCACATGGAGCAGTTGTTGTCCACACATTGAGCACTTTTAGAATGTAACCTATTTTTTTTTCTTGAAAACAAGTTATGATTTTTTTTGTTGGGATATGTGTGTTTATGCACGCATGATTGTTTGTGTTTAATATGTGATTGCATATAGATATCTACAGGGACAACATGGAGACACAAGTCCCCATCCAAGAAAATGACCTTCTTCACAATATGGGTCAAAACACCAAATGAATCTAAACAATAAGTCCCATTCAGGTCAAATATCCATTCAAAATAAGACGGTTGAACCTTTAAGTGATATTTTGAAGATGACATAGAGGATTTGAGTAGGAAGAGACAATGTCCACTTAAAGTGAAATGGTTAGATCCTTTAGTTAATGTTGAAGATGAAACAAAGAGTTTGATTATGAAAAGCTGTGTCCACTCAAAATGAAATGATTATAAATTCAAGCTAATGTTAAAAATGACATGGAGAATTCAAGTATGGACCTATAGGGAAACTAGAAATTAGATGGTATCTTGCCAAAAGGGGGTGTCCACTTAGAAAAGTTTATTCAAACTCAATGGCATCACACTATACCCGAGTTAGAACTAACTTTCCATAGTGAAAGTTGAACATGGGGGAAAGTAGGGTTTATAACTGAAAGTATTTGACTAAGATGTTTGATATGACGTGTGAGAGTCCCATGGATAATTTTAAGGATGGAAATTTATTTTAAAATGTAGAAACCTTGGCAAATCTTACTAGTCCTTAATATGCCAACTATAAATGTTTGGCGATATTTTTGTAAAAATATTTAAATTTCTAAGGATTTTATATAGTTTGTATAAAATTTTGGTTATTTTTAAGGTAAAATAATTTTATCATATAGAATTTGGGTGAATCATTTTTAGAATGGTGAATCTTTTTTGGGGAAAGAGCATGGAAAATTAGCCCATGGGCGAAATTTAGCTCCTAAATTTTTTCTTGTGTGAGACTTTGATATGTTTTTCTTTTAGACATGCTTGTTTTTTAGTATTTTGATATTGATTCCTCATGTTGTCTAGTAAAAACTATATTGGTGACCCCAAGAAAAGAAAAAAAGTGGACATATCAAAGCATATCAATGTTCGATTGGAAAGAGGGACATTTTTATTTTCCCTTTTCTTTTTGCACATGAGAAGACATTTCTATCCAAGGTGTAGATAAGGGATAGATTTGTCTAGCAGATGATATATCCTTAAAAAAATGGATATAATTGGAAAGAGAGAAGACAACAACATCGTATTAGATAGTAGGATGCTTTCTTTTAGTCTTGTCTCATCTCACTCGAGACATGAACTTCAACAAGAGTGCCCCTTGGGATGCAAAGAAAAGAAGGGGGTCATGAAAGATAAGAAATCACTTTAAAAATAAGAAAAGAATTGTTCAAGACATAATTTAAGCATAACTGGAGAATTAGATAGTAGAGAAATTGGATGTGTTATGGTGTTAGATTCTTATTTAAAGATGTCACATGGAAAACACAAGACGATTTTTAGTTGGGATTGTTGTGTGTACATTACAGGCATGGAATGGTGTTGAGTTTGGAAAACTAGATGGATATGGATAAGACAATATACATGTCCTATTTTAATGGTTTCAAGATTTGAAGAAGACACATTTTTAGAGTGCATTTTCTCTGAGCTCTGAAGTTCTCACTGTAAATATCTTTGTTCAATATTGATGTTTATGGTTGCTTAATATTATGTTGCATTGCATATATTTGTTGTTATTATATTACATGGTGGTGTTAACTTAAATTTAAAGTTGAACATTGACCAATCAATATTAATATGACATTTTACTTGAAATTCATTATCTAATAAGAAAAGAGAATTTGAGCAAGGTATATATCACCATGAAGTGAGTTAAGAAGTGGAAGGGTTTTTCTCTAACAAGGTAAAGCTCCACCTTGAGTTACTTATTTTTTCAAAATTTTAATGATCTGGTTCATCTTAAAAAGGGCCAAACCCCTCAAAGACAAAGCTCCATGGTCAAAGTTCCCATCAATCAAGTGGAACTATGAATTTCAGAAAAATTCTTGTCAAATTTGAGTGAAAAATTTCATGGAAAAATAATTAGAATTGTCCACTTATTAACTTACGCCTTAGACAATTTTTTGATCAAGTGGATAGAAGATGAACGAGTTAACTATTATTTTATGATCACAATTATTCAATTTTTTCATCAACATATAGTCACAAGTTTTCATTATCCAATAATTATAACAAATGTTGAACATAAATTTTGTGTCAATGATGTGATAAGTGCTTTACTCTTATAAGACATGAATCAATAGAATAAGGAGAAGTCTAAACATTATATGATTTGAAAATTTTCCAACTACCATCACTAGAATCCGAGAACATAATTTATGGTCAAATTTCAATATTTCATTGTTAAAATTACATTTTTGAATGAATAATGAATTCAACGCCTTCAAAAACCCTTATTGCACTCAAATTATGCAATCTCAACTACTGACATATACAATTCCAACAACTCTTTTGAATTTTTAACTAAATTTTATACAAGATCTTAAAAATATTCAAATTGTATCCTATTTAGCATACATTATAAAATACGATTCCTCCTTGCATACAAATTCTTCATACACTCTCTAAACCAACGATCAATTAAATATTTTAACAAAATTCTATTGAGATTATTAAATTACAACTTAATTCATGTTGAGGTTATCTTTTTTCCGGTTTCGGTTTCTTGTTTCTGTTAGAGGATGGTGGTTTGCAGAGCGGTTTCTCAAGAGTGGAGGGCTTGATCTGTTCGGAGCAGACATATCGTATTTTTTTCGGAGATTGTCTTTCATATAGTCCTTGTCCAGGTGTTAAAATGAGTGTATGAATGGAGGTATATAACAACGAAATTGTATATTATGAGGACAAACCTCATAAAGTTCGAGCATTTTGTGCTCAGGAGAAAGTATACGTGGGCACTTTCCCCTTTGGTCCTCGAGGTCTCCTTTTTGATATCTCAGGAAAAAAAAGTTTTTGTTTTGCTATTCATTGAGAATCAAAAGATGACTTGAAAAGTCAGAAGACATGACTACTTTTGTCTATCTCTAATAATATGCTGCTATCCAAACATCCTATACCAAAATAACATATGTTTTTGTCAGAAATAACATAGAGATCCAAAATATTATGATCTCCAAAACAAAACTAAATATTCTAAATCCATAAACAAATATCAAAGTCCTCTTGTTGAGATGAAAAAGTCTCAAGATGAGAGATAAAAAAATGAAAAAGGATCCATAGTTGACAATTGAATCTTCAATGACTTCTTCATAACTCAACCATTCAATTGGGAAACCGAGAGAAAACTTTGACAAAGAATATTCCATAGCATTGAACTGTCTGTGCACATGAAAACACTGGATCCAAACAATTTTTTTTTATTTCCAACATCTTCCTCATCCAATGCTGAAGATTTAAAGCATTCAATTGTGACTTCCGATCAAACTAGTCAAGTACAACTTTTGAGTCTCCTACCACCATAGGTCAAGAGACTCCACAACCCAAGTAATTCTGATTTAACATTTGTACCTGAACCAACAACAAGATGAACCTTAAAAGAATGTACCCCACTCAACTTGAGAAAAACTCTAGTACCACAGTCTCCTCTAGCGACAACTCCATCAAAGAAGCCTATTGACCTATCTCCAAAATAGACCGAGTTCAAGATATAATAAAAAATGTCCCCCTTGAAGGAACAAGGCATCTCCTTTACAACCTTCACAATCCTTAAACAAAGTTCAAATTCATTTCATGGACAATTTAAAAAAAAATCTTATTTATATACCACCAAATTCCCCATAAAAAAAAGAGAGGAACCATCTTATGATTTGGAAAAGCTAGAAACTAGTTCATTAAGTTATCCTTCAATGGTGAAAAATTCCAGTTACCATTTATTTTCAAGAGTCCACATACCTCTTTCTAGATTTGTTGTGTAATCTCACAAGTGACCATCAAATGTTGTGTGGTCTCTTCATCCTGTAAACACAAAATACAAACAGAAGGTATGATTCCCTGATACAGATGGATATCGGTGGCCACCCACCTTTTCCAACTGGTTCAAAACAGTTTTCTGACATTTTTGGCAATTTACTATTTTTAGCAGTTTTTACTTTCGGGACCATCTTGAGGGCCTAAATGAAGGTTTTTCGGTATTGAGCTCCTCAATGATAGACGAAGGCATATTGAGCCCCCAAAATGAATCTCCTCGACGATACATTTCCAACGGGCTATCACACGCCTAAAACGAAGATCGTATGCAAAAGTTACGACCTCGGGAAGTTGATGTACTAGCTTACCCAAACGGGGCTCACATGACTTTTGGCGTTTCATCTCCTAGGGTTAGGTTTTTGGATGTATAGGGTTTTTGGCATTCTTGCTTATTGTAAAAAGGCCTTCAGAGCCTCATTGTAACCTTCTTCTTGCGAATGCGCGCTGTCGTCACATCTCTTCTCAGAGATAAGCCGCCACCATTCCAGCAAGCTTGTTTCCACTGCATTTTACAGTTTCAACTTATTTCGTTATTGAATAGAAAACCAGTTTTACTGTATCTCTGTTATTTTGTGTTAAGCACCTGTTAATAATCTGTATTCATTTCGTTCTGCTCATAAAATCTGGATCATTCCCCCTCTACGCCTGAAATCCTCACCTATCAGAATACGATCATGTAAATATAACCACATGAAGAGAATGAATTTGATAGTAGCCTATAATTTCCATAGCCCATGAAACCACCACTCAGGTTCCACCTCCAAGTTCTGATCAACCAAAGCATTGTAAGTCGATTTTGTTGTTATGGCTCCATTTGACTGATTCCATGTCCAAACAACCGAATCCTATTCATTGCTGAGAGATATCCCACTACATATCAACATCGTTAAATAGGAATTCCACTTTGTTTCCAAATCTCCATCAAGACCAAGATCTACAGGAGCTAACCAATCCCAAGATCCAGATCCATTTAAACAAGATCTATGACCAATATGAGCAAGTGAAAATACTTGTAGAGGCTTTAAATACTTGTAGAGAGTTTGTAATATGAACCAAAACCAACAAAAGGGTCATGACCTACCAAAACCTGAGATCCATTACCAACAGACCATACAAGACACTTTTTCAACAATGGCAATGGATTCAAAAAATTCCTCCATAAGTTTGAAGCTACATAGAAATTGTAGTTCTCCAAACAAAACCAAAAGACCACATCTGAACCCTTAAGGTATTTCTTATTAATAGCTTTGCTCCATAAGCCTAAACCAAACAAATCCCTCCAAAAGGATTTAAGTGCTAAAGATTGTGCAAACCAATGAATATTTTGAATACCCCACCCCCAAAAGATTTATGCCCAGAGATCAAGTCCCAGTTGGCTAGATGAAACCTCGAGGGTTTCCTGGCTCCTTTCCAAGGGAAATTGGAGAATAGACCCTCGATTCTTGACAAAATTTTATTAGGAACCTTAGCTAAAGAGAACCAGTATATCGGTAGATTTTGAAGGATGAAATTTAATAAAACCAATCTACTACCCATTGAAATCCATCTATATGTCCAATGTCCAATACGCTTCTCAATCTTCTGAAGAATCCAAAACCAGTCTGAAACCTTATAATCATTTTATTTCAAATGGAACCTTAAGTATTTCAATCCACAATCCATAATGACTAAAGGGATTCCATAAATTTCTTCAATCCGAAGTAACTTCTCCTCATCAATATTGTTAAAAAGAAAGGAATATTTTTTACAGTTTACCTCCATCCCTGAATCTTGACAGAAAACAGTTAAAATATATTTAAGCTCGGACCACTCCTCAAAGGAACCAATCCCTAGTATTAAAATATCATCGACAAAGAACAAGTGAGTTATAACTAGACCTTTTGCAACCTTGATACCTGTGAACTTCCCTTCTGTGCAATCCTTCTTCACCATCCTGCTAAATACCTCCACCGCCAGAAGGAACAACAAAGGGGAAAGAAGACAACCTTGTCTTAAACCCCTGTAACTTTTAAAAAACTCTGTCGGAGAACAATTTACCAGAACAAAAAAATTATCACTTATGACACACCCCATTATCCACTGAACCACCTCCCATTTAAGTCCAATTTGAACCAACATCATCCTCATAAAACTCCAACTGACAGAATCAAAATCTTTCCTTAAATCCAACTTCAAAATTTGTGATTTCATACTTTTCGACTTTGTTGAATGCAAGCATTCATGAGCAATACCTACTGCATCAAAACAATTCTATCCTTCAAGAAACCAAATTGTTCCTCTGATAAACAAGAGGCCAATTTATCTTTTAACTTGAAAGCTATGATTTTTGAAATAACTTTGTATACAAAGTTACATAAAGCAATAGGTTTAAAATCATTGAAAGAAACCGGTTTGGATTCTTTCGGAATAAGAGCTACAAAAGTAGCATTCAAAGAACCACAAACCTTACCAGTAACCCTTGATTCCTCAAATGCTTCCAGCAAGTCTCTTCCCATAATATAAAAAAAATGATGCAAAAAATCTTGGGTCCAACCATCTGGACCTGGAATTTTATCCTTAGACATCTGCTCAACAATTTTTTCAACCTCTTGTAAGGTGACCTGCCTCCCCAATTCATTATTTTCCTCATCAGAGAAAAATATTGGGACTTCTTTAATCACTTGTATTTGTTTAAGGGTATCTTCCTTTTCCTTTCCCTTATAGAGATTTTTAAAATAGTTATAAGTTGCTACCCCAATATCGACCTGTGTAGACTATATGTTTCCTTCCAAATCCTGTATGTCCCAAATAGTATTGATTTTCCTTCGATGTTTTGAAAAGTTATGAAATTTTTTTGTATTCCTATCACCACTTTTTAACCATACAACTCTTCTTTTAAATCACCAAGCTTCTTCTTCAAACTTAAGAATCTCAAATTTCCTCTTTTCATATAATATTAGCAAATCCTTTTCTTCTACGATAAGAATTTGAGAAGGACACCTTATGAAGACTTCTTCCAATTTCTGGTCAAATCCCATAAATATTCGTGAAGCTTCTTTCTTTTCTCTTTATTTCATACAACCACTACTTCTTTCAACTTCTTGAGTTTTGTCACCATCAATTTCATAGCTGAAGAATCCTGCCAAGTTTCCATAGTCTTCCACGTTGTCCTCACCAGTACATTAAAATCATCCTCCAACAACCACACATGATTGAATTTAAAGGGACAATGATTCAAATCCTTTTGTTCATCAAATTGAAGCTAGACATGATTATGATATGTCAACACAGAGTTAATAACCCAAGACCTACATCTGTTCAGTCTCCCCAACAAAGTTTCACTCATAAGAAACATGTCATGTCTCTTTGATATACCATCATAACTAGAACATCCATTCCTCCAAGTTGGACTGATTGAACATGGAACAATATCCACTAGACCTATTGTAGCAAACAAAGAGGAGAAAAAAGAAGCCAATGGATCTGGCCTTGCATGATCCCCCCAAATCTCCCTAGAATAATAAGTAATATTTATATCACCTCCTATAATTAAGTTATCATCCCTTAAGAAACCACTACCTTCTAATGGATTCCAGAAAGAAGCTTTATCTTTATAAGGACCATAAAAAATTAAAAGTTTGATTGGCTTTGTAATATCCTCTATTGGGTTTCAAATGTCTGATGAGGGTTTGAATATTACACCTATAGATAGTCAAGACCTTCCTAGGGTTTTCCCAGTTGCTGGTCTAAATGACGGAAATTTTTGTCATAAAGATGCTGCCGAGGTTGTAGGGGGGTATTCCTCTGGGTTTGAAAAAGAGTTGGTTTGTGAAATAAAAGAGAAAAATATTTACGATACTATTTCTGATGGACAAAGAGTAGATACAGTTTTGTGTGATGTTGGTTCTCAGGGTAAGAAGGAATATTGTTTGGATTCTTCTCCTTCTTACAAAGAAATATTATCGAAAACCCCTCTTCAATTATATAATTGTGTGGAGGCTTCAAAAAGCATTTGTGACAGATTCAATGTTACAATTAGGAAGAGGCCCATGAAGAAAGTCTCCAAAAATGATTTAGGTGTTGTTGAGGGAGGTTTAGCACCCTTCAACCCTTCTTCTGATTTACTTCAAATTGTTCCTACTCTTTCCCCAAGGGCACCTAGAACTCAGAATCCCACTGATGGAGGATTTAAATGATAATTTTATACTTAAACTTGTGTGGGGTTGGGGGTGCCCCAAAATTGATAAGCCTAAAAAGGTTAATTCAGTCTGTTAGCCCTGATATCATTTTCTTTCAGGAAACAATGGTGGATAGTGAAAAAGTAAAAGATTTATTCATGAAGTGTTGTCCCAATTGGGATTGCGTGGAGGTTGATTCAAATGGACTTTCAAGGGGTTTAATTTTAGGATGGAATCTAGTGAAAGATGATTTTAAAGCTTATCAAATTTATGTTGGCATTTTGTCCTCGAGGTCTCTTTTCTGTCAGGACGCGCGAGGGATTTATTTCCTCTTATCTTGGCACAATTTTGAAGATATTGGGGCATGGGAGAGATTTTAATGCAACATATTGTCTCAATTCCCCACATCATGATTCCCCTTCTCCTTGGTATTCATCTTCTATTGTTATGCATTCTACTCGGGAAGCTCTGGATCTTGCGCCAATCTATACAAAGGAAGCAGATAATTCCAAACCCCTTCTAGGTGTTTCGAAAGGGGAAAAATAGGAAGTGTGTGCGATCTGGACATGACAAGGTGGAAATGGTGGTGGGTAATGACATCACGATATCCAAGCTCTCCAAGTTTGTGGGGAAGACCTTGGTGGGTCGCTTCTATAGGAAGGTAGTAAAGGCATAAGGCCTTTCCAAATGGTTGGAGATCAACTAGTGTCTAGTGCTTGGCTACATGCCAACTTTTCATATCCTAGTCCAAGACTGGTTGTATTTTATATTTCATTTTGAGAAAGAATGTGAAGAAATCTGCGTAATAAATTGGAGTTGGCACCCTTTGGGTTTAATCCTCCACAAATGGGTTTTGTATTTTGACCCCTCCATAGCTCTGGTGGAAAAAGTTAAAGTTTGGGCCATTCTACCAGGTCTCCCATTGGTATTTTGGAACAAAGAATACCTAGAAGCTATTGACAACAAGTTGGGAACTTTTGTATACATGGATCCAGGATGGGAATCAAAAGTTGACATAAGGTGGGCATGGATCCAAATCGAGGTGGACCTAAGAGATGGGATAATAGGCGAGTTGGACCTAGTGTTCGGAGATTTTCTATGGAAACATAAGGTGGACTACTAGTGACTTCCCTTTTGCTAATTCGTATTCCATGAAATGTGTCATCTTCAAGCTCAGTGCATAAGGTCTGCTCCTCCTTTAAGCATGAAGTCAAAGGTATGGAGAAATATTTTTCGAAGTCTCAGTTGGATATCGAAGCATCTTCTGGTGGAATTGACTTTCACTTGGCCCGTGATTACGAGGACCTCGCCAATACTTGGCCTCTGGAAGTGAATTCCTCCCCTCATGCCTCTTCCGATAAGTCTCCTCTAGATTTTTCTCCCCTTTGTTTCTTTTTCCATGAATCATTCATCCCCCCTGTGGAATTTATCTTCCCTGTTTCCTCTTTGGGGCCTAAGGAATGGCTTACCCCTCTTCCCATTCCCTCAAATCTCCCCCCTCCTCCCCCTTTACCTATTTCTCCTTTCCCATTTCCCCTGGAGCTTCATCCCTAGTCCAAGCCTTTCATGTCGGACGGTGCCTTAGTCCTAGATGTCTAGGAATCTAGTGCCTCCTTTATTGATAAAGAAGCCTCCTCCTAAAAAATGTTACTCTATGAGGTCCAAGACACATCTCAAGGAATATACGTCCTCTTTTGAAGGTTTATCCCTGTACCCTACCCAAACCAATCAGTGGGGCGTAAGTCCTTCCTCTGCAAATCTCATCAAAAAGTTGTTCTTGACATCTATAGAGGCAATTAGGAAACCATTTCTAGGGCCCTTAGAGAAGGGAAATCCATAAGAAACACCCCTCCATGATCATTCTCTCATTCAATGCTAGAGGGCTCAGGGGAACTCGTAAGAAACTAGCCCTCAAAAGACTCTTTCAAAGTCTAAGAAACCATGGGCGAAGGTTCCAAAGTCATAATTGTTTTGGCAAAGTGGTTAAAAAAGTAGCCCTTTATCATAATCGAAATTGTCGATCAGTTAGGAGGCCTACTTATGGGTTGAATCCCATATGTTAAGGCCTTATCCACTTCCTCTTTTCAATATGTGGTCTTGGTGAAGATGGATTTCAAAGACTTCAAACTTTCCATCAATGTTTTAAATGTCTATGGCCCCTACGCATAAAGGATTCATTTTTGGGAATCCCTGGTATCTTCTTGTGCTCTAGATGACACCTTTATCTTGTTGGGAGGGGACTTGAATTTTACTTTATCTTTAAGAAAGGTTGAGGGGGAAAACCCTTGTTGGGATCCACAAAGTGGTTTTTTTCCTCTTTCCTTGAGAATAATCACCCCCTTGACCTTGAGATAGTTAAATTGGAGCCCACGTGGAGGAATTTTAGAACAAATGATGAAGTGGTTTATAAAAGATTGGATAAATTTTTAGTATCTGAAAAATTAATGAACTATGGGTTAATGATGAAGACTTGTGTCTTTGCAAGTGGTGTTTCCAACCATTTGCCTATCTTCTTTAAGATTGAGGAAGGAGGGAAGACCCTGTTAAAGTTTAAGCTATTATTAGGTTTCCTTCAATTTACTAGATAATCATAGCATATATAGGCTCACTGAGAGAAACAAAATCACAAGAGTACACAAGCATTTATCCTGGGAAACCCTCAAGGGGAATAAAACCCGACAAAACTTCTTTAATATAGATTCAATAACCAAGTACAGTTTCAGAATAACTCTCTCTATACGAGAGACAAACCACCATGATGCTAGACCAGAGAATCCAATGCCAAGACAATAAACCAAACACTAGAGAATGTACTCTCCCAAGAAATACACCTCTCTCTCTTCCTTGTTCTTGCAACTGGTAACTGCAGCTTCCTTCAATACTTGCGCACTAGATGAGTGAGTTGAGTGTGTGTACAAATGAGTGGTTGGATTCCTTTATTTATACAAACTAGCAAGCACTGAAAGGAGGTCTCTCTTCATTGGCAGGGCCAATTTGTCTTCCTGGGTGGTTAGAACCACTTTAATTTTCCTAGGGGCTGACTTCTTAATTTGCATATTACAATTAGGATTTGACCAATCCGCAAAAGGGTATTTGGTCAGTTACAAAGCACGACATGATCAATCCACAAAAGGGGATTGATCTAATGAATAATAGATCAATAAAAAATAGAATATTCTTTGTAGTTACACAATATTTCAATAGACCCTAGAGGCCCCTTTAAAATTGAACCATGTATTGTTGGAGGAAAGTGATTACCGTGGGATAATAGAAGCAAATTGGGTCCATCTTTCTTCTAGTGATTCTCTCCCCCTTATGCACCAATTCGGTGAAAACCTAGAAAGGGTTAAGGAGGCTACAAAGAGGTGGTTGAAAATATACAAAAGCAAGTCACAATCCTAGTTGGAGGAGACATAAAGAAATATCTCCCATTTGTACAAGGAACTTTCCCGCAATCCTATATCAAGTCCCTAGCTTGATCAACTACATTCCATTGAAGATTTCTGACATTCTCTTCTTGAAAAAGAAGAATAATTATGGCACCTTAAAAGTAGGTCCACTTGGATCAAGGAGAGGGATAACAACACAATTTTTTTCCATCAATTCACGAATTATTGCAAAAACATTAATGCTATATGGTAAATTAAAGCGGAATATGGTTCTTTGGTCCATTCCTTCAGAGACAAATATGAAGAGAGGGTTCAACATTTCCACAATCAATTCCAGGAATCGATAAGGTGTTCGATTCAAGAAATTTTGGATGTGATACACAAATTTCACCCTATCTTCACGGAGGAAAAGAACCACTCCTTGACAGAGGAGGTCTCTAAATCTTAAGTACATGATACTCTCTTCTCCATGCAGAGAGGAAAGAGCCATGGGCCAGATGGCCTCTCTGTTGAATTTTTTGTTGGATTTTATGACCTGATCAAGGAAGATTTACTACAGGTGGTTAGAGAGTCCCATAGGTCTGGAAAAATGCTTAGCTCCTTCAATGCCACGTTCATAGATCTAATCCCAAAGAAGCAAGCTAGCACATATTTTGGGGAATATTTCTCGATTTTGTGTTGCAACGTAATCTATAAAATTGAGGCTAAAGTTGTATCCATAAGATTAAAGTCTCTTCTCAACGATCTCATGTCCGAAGATAAATTTAATTTTCTACAACACAAGAAAATCCACGACATCGTAGCAGTTGCTCAGGAGTCCTTCCATTCCATTAAAATCTTAAACCTGGAGATTACAGTCCTAAAAATGGACCTTTCAAAATCCTATGATCATGTTAGTTAGACTTTCCCTTGTTTGGTGTTATTACAATTGGGAATGGAGATTTCTGTAGTAAATTGGATCATGGGTTGTATCCAGTTGGTATCATTCGTCGTCCTCATTAATGGATCCCCATTAAGATTCTTCAAAGATTCCCATGGATTGGGATAGGGGTGCCCTCTATCCATTTTTCTCTTTCTTATAGGGCATAATCTCTTAGTAAGATGATATCATAATCATCTAGGACTAGGACTCTCTTGACATTTAGGGTCTCCAATCGTGAATCCGTCTCTCATATTCGCTTTGTCAATGATGTGTTATGATTTACTCATGGATCCTTGAGAGACATGTATGTGCTTAAATGTGTGTTGGACCTGTATTGAAAGGAAACCAGAATGTAGATCAATGAGACTAAATTTTTCCTGATAACATATAATGTATCAACTCAATATTCTCTCCAAATTAGGAACCTTCTCCACTTTCCTAGGAAAGATCTGGATAACGGTCTTTAGTACCTTGGATTTTCTCTCAATATTGACTCCTATCATTTCACTAAATGGAATTGGTTGATTAAAAATGTGGAGGAAAGGGTGCCATTGTGGGTCAATATATTTTTTTAAAGAGGAGGGAGACTATTGCTTTTGAAATCGGTACTCGAGAGTATTGCAATTTACTGGACCTTGATTGTTTCCATTTCCAAAGGATTATTTTTCAAAATTCGAAATGTGAGCTTCTAGTTATTTTTATTAGGGGCTCATAAGTCAAGTGGCATCCCTATTGTTAAATGGATTCAGGTTTCCCTTCATAAGGAGTTAGGAGGATGGGGATTTAAGAATATAAACTTGTTTGCTCGATCTCTGGTAGGCAAGAGTTTGTAAAGGCTCACACACAACAAATTCCTTTAGGGAAGAGTCATAAAATCAAAGTATCTTCATGGAAATTCTATGGAGGATTGGTATAGATAGACTCTAAAGTCATCAAAAGTTTCAATCACTTGGAATGCCTTGGTATCTTCATTCCCCTTGGTTGGCCCCTAGATTGTGTGGAAAGTAGGTAATGGTAGAAAAAATTGTTTTTGAGAAGACCCCTGGCTGGGATCGGAAAGCATCTTTCATTTCTCTAATTCCTTGTTGCATGTTATGCAAACATCATGAGTATTCTCCCTTGAAGACGCAAAATATCAAACTCCCCAACCTATAGGCAGGCAAGGCTAGAAGACAATTGAGGAAATTGGTCTTCTTGGGGTGGATTCCATTGAGTGGAATCGATATGATGGAATTGTTGTCTCCAATTACATAATATCAAGAGAGGACAAGTATGTCGTACTATGCTAGTCTAAAAACCCTCTTTCTAGGGATTTTACTGCCAAATTAGGATATAAAGTGGAAATGGAGGCTAAGTTCGTTGGTGAAAAGCAGTGGTGGTGGAGCATCCTCTAGAAGCTCAATGCTCCTTTCAAGAGTAAGATTAATATGTGGCTAGCTATCATTAACAAACGTTTAACTTGGGATGTTGGATTAAAAAGAGGGTGGTTGGTCCCTAGTAGGTGCACTTTATGTAAAAATAATGAAGAGTCTTCTAATCACATTTTCATTGCTTGTACATATGCAGCTCAGGTAGTCTCACTAGTAAAGTAGAGTTCAAATCGAAGTCTTCATGGTCAAAAGTGAAGCTAGAATATTGTTGCTTGTCTGACACTTCAATTAAATAGTACGAGGGGCTCCTATGTGTCCTAGTTCAAATTTTATGGTGGGTGTACAATTCCAGTGTATTAAAAAATCAAGAAATCCTGCCAGAATTTACTGCAATCCTTGTAATCAAGCTGGAAAAGGAATTTATGGTTGATCTCAAGGAAAAAACCCCAAGGATGATTTCAATGCCAGAACTGGACTTCAAAAACCCTTGGGGTTACTTCGAAAGTGCCAACCAGAGTCACCCTCCTTTATGTGGGGTCAAAGTGGTGATGTTTTTGAGCCACAAACATTACATTCACATCAGATATGTGCCAGGAAGAGGCACAAATAACAAGGATGAGTTTATTGTTCGTTGGACACTATTGGAGGTGGCAATAAAAAAAGGATTAGAAAAGATACATGTGTTGGGAGATTCCAAACTCATGATAGATTGGGCTAATTGCAAAGTCTCAGTGACATACATTAGTTTATCCTCTCTGCTCCGAGAGATCAAGCAAGCCATTCACTCCTTTGAATGGATTTCTTTCAAACACATTTATAGGGAGTTAAACACAAAAGAAGACTCTTTGTCAAAAAAGGCTCTTTCTCTCCTAGTAGGGGCTATGGGAATCTATGAGTTCGTTGATGGGGAGGAGGCTGAGTTGATGGAGTTTCAATTTTAATTTTCTATTGTTATGAAGACTGATTTTTTGTTTTTCCTACAAGGAATGCAGATAGTATGTATGTAATTTTTTGATGCCCGCAAGAACATAAGTGTTATTTTAGGCTGTAATTTTTGTAAATTGTTGAAAAACTATGAATGGATTGATGACAAGATAGAACCTTAAACGATCTCTTTTTAATGAGACAACAACATGTATATTCATCCCTCTTGAATATAAAGATTTTTTTCTTGGGAAAAAAAAGGTGTAGGCGATCCATTTTTTTGTTGATGAACATATTTGGACTATATTTATGTTTGAAACTTTTATTTATTTATGTGATATTTTATTAATATTTGATGTGAATTTTATGTATGAGTCATAAATATGTTGAGAATTACTTGATATTGTTGAATACTAGGATTGAGTGCATAGACTTATGATTTATTCTAATGATGAGTATACATGATTTGTATTGTTTCATTAATATATTTTGCATTGTTGTTGATGATTGGTCAAGTGTGAGAAGAAGGAACCATGAGTATGGAATTTCTAATGAGTCAAGTTATGTAGACCCAAGTTGGAGGTCAAGAGACTGTGTCTTGATTTGATTTTGATCTTGTAAACATGTCAATGTAACATATAATTTCTTTGAGCAATGCTATTTGATATGTGATGTGTGCAAAGATAAGAATTAATATATCCTAGTAATTTTACACATGGTTAAGGGTCATATGGGGGGAGACATGTGGATTATTGGGAGAGGAGTAGTGTCCCTATTCCCGCCTACTAGAAATTCCCTCTATGTAATGGGTTGAATATTGTGATCCCCCAAGAAGTTACACATTATCATGAGGGAAGACCACAAGTAGTCACTCACAAGGTATAACTGAGGGGTGCAAACTAATAATAGGTTTTCCTTATTCCTTAGTGTCCGTGAATCTCTCACCATGAGTAAATGAGATAGAGTTAATGTATCTTTCACCCATATTACATAGGTTTCCCCCAACAAGAAAGTGTGTGTACCTAAATGGGTTGGAGTAATCACAACTTCACCCATGGTACTAGTTATACTGGCATTGGTATTGTTACTAGTGTTAGTTGAGATCATTATTATTAGAAAAAATATAATTTATTTGCATAGCATATAGAAAGATATTTTAAATTAATATAAGTGCACTCATGAAAAGTATTATTCATATAGAGATAATTGCACTCATTTTATTAGAGGGGATATTTATAAGTAAATTAAGTTGATTACATTATGCAAGCTAAAAATGGAAACTAAATACTAGAGACATGCATTAATAAAATAAGTGATATCCTATTTTAGATGTTTTATTTAATAAAAAGGTGAATTATCATGTGCACACACACCAAAAGAGTAGAAAATGATTAGATGGGACATAAATGAGTAAAATTAGGAAAGGTAGTTGGGGGTTTGGTGAATATTATTCATTTAAGCTAATTAGTAATTAGAATTATGCATGGAAGGGACATATGGCTAGGTGAATAATAGGAATATTAGTGAATTAATAATTAGGAATTTTTCATGTCCCCGAGGTGTAGGACAGTCGGTGATAGAGTGTGTTGTTAAGGCATTCCGTGATGTTAAAGTCATCGGTTCGAAACCTGCGGGGACAAAAAATCCAGCCATGTTAAGGGTTGGTGTGGCTCAAGCCGGGTGTGATCCCCGGGTGATTTTGATGGCTAAGATGCCCCTGAGTTGTGGTTTCTCAAGCCACAGGCTAGTCTCACAAGTCACGGACAAACTATCAAACAAAACAAAATTAGGAAATTTTCATGAAAAGGCATGTGGCATTTTACACAAGTACTATAAGAAGAGAAGGAATATGGACATGTGATACACCTTATGCTCCTTAATATTAAATGGTTGTTCTAATGCTAAAAGTTTTCATGGTGAAATGGTGGAGAGTTTAACCTTGATTGTGCAAATCCTATTAAGGTTTTATTTTGGAGTGGAGACTCCATGGCTCATTGGTAGTTGTACAATCTATTGGTGAAGTGAGGAGGTCTTTTCTCCATTGTTAGCTTGTACACACCTTCGTACAACCCTTGCAACTCGAAGGTTCCAAAGGAAGAAGAATACCCTTAGGTTACAGTAGGGAGGTCAATCAATAAGCTTTCATACAATTGGAAAGATAGAAATTGGAGCTAATTATTGGATAAATATCTTGGAGGAAGCTTGGAGTTAAATACCAAAGAAAGAAAGACATCTACATTAATCTAAAAAGGTTATGTTAATTTCAAGTTCTATACATATTTTTTATTCATAAATTTCCCTTTGGGGTTTGGTTTATCTAGGTTTAATAGATCAATTCTCTTTGTTTTGTAAGGGTTAAATAATTGTAGAGTTATAAATTGTTTCTTCTAATAAATATAAACCTTTATAGAAAACCCCATCCTATTTGAATGCTTGTGGAATTTTCTGGAAATATTTTTCAGATTTTTTGTATATGGTTATAGAGTTGCACACACCATATAGAAAGGAAAACCATGTGAATTTTGAGGCATTTGTGTCTTAAAATATGAAAACCCTTACATGCATGCAAGTATCCTTAAGGAATATTGTGTGCATGTTCTATAGAGATATGTTTCCTCTTTCATGTGTAAAAATTAGGATTTTAAGGGAATTTGAAGGGTTTTTTTTTGGGTTTTCTATGTAGCATTGAAGAGTATAGTTAGGTGTAATTTAGAAGTGAAATAACCCCACATAAAGAGGCATTAATTCTTCTCTTTAATATATTTGCATTCCTATATTTAATCTTAAAGAGTCTCATATTGATTAAATCCTACGAGGCAGTTTTATTTTGTGTCTTGTTACCCTCTCTCATTTGAAAGAACCCAAGGTTATATGGGTTAAAAAAAATGTATTTATAGGAAGTATGCCATGTTAGTTTTTCCTACCCTTCTAAGAGATTTCTCCCTAGTATACAAAATGCATTTAAACATGCTTGGTTTTATCTTAAAAAAATCACTCACAACAATACAGGTGATGGTCGAAGACATTACCAATACAACACAACAAAAAGTATTCCTTTAGAATTAATAAGATTCATCAAAAAAATCACAAAAACTATGCAAAGTGGCTCCATAAATTTATGCGCAAGCTAACACTACCTATTTTGCACAATTTGCATGGGTTGCATGGTTGTTGTCGATAAGACTCGTGAAAATGTAGGAAATGACACATTTATGATACTGGTCGGGCCTCACACACTTCCAGCTCGGGTGTACCACAAGAAACCGCCCAATCCAAGTCGAAAATATAGCCTTGGGACCATTTAAATACTAGGGAGGTACCTACATGAGGCCTCCTATTCACACTATGAACTAGTTCTTTAAAAACTTGTATGGAACCTATAAATACAAGTGTTGGGTTTGCACCAAATAGAATAACTTTTATGTATTTTTATGTCGCTGGAATTTCTCTTCGATAATCCATGTTTCTCCTAGAAGCATTTTAGTATTCATAGTAAGGACAATCCTTCTCACCTCTTAAGAATATTGGTGGGTAATTCTTCACCATTGTCACATCATTGTAAGCGAGTTGGAGCTCTATTTTGGGGACCTCAATGGCCCTCCAAAGGAGGAACAGGGGACTCATAAGTCCCTATATTTCTCTAGGGTGCTATCAATCAAAATCCTTTCCATTGGTAACAATTTATTGTTCTTATTTTTAACTTTTAGTTGTATCTCATGCATGCTTAGTTTTGGTATATTTTCCCTTTCATTTTCTTTCTTGTTTACTTTATGGTTGGTCCACTAATTAACTAAATATTGTCTGTGTTATCTTGTTGGCTTAACAAGGTAGCTAAGTGTCTAGTTTTTTATCAGCCAAGTGGAAAAACCAGCACAACATATTGGAAATTCCGCAGGGGAGTTGGATCAAATTGCTCTGCATTTAAGACTTTAGAGCTCTCTTTCTCACTAATTTGTGTATGCAAGTGTTAAAACCGACCTACCCCAGCCTCCAAACTCAACAATTGGGCGTCTATATAAGAGAATTGGATTTGAATTTTCCTTCCCACTACAGACCTACATCTGCATGAGCGTCGAAGAAACAGACACACATTTATGCGCTATCTACACCATCTCTATGTATTCATGTTGTGCATTTCATGCAATCTGTGCATTGTGTGCAATTGATAGACCTATTACCCGTGTACAAATCCTTGTTTTCACTATTTGCAAGGATTTCTGAGGTGGTTCATCAAGTAGCATTAGATTTACATTTTCAACACTTTGTAAAGCAACAAAATCACAGCTAGAGTTCTTTCTTACATGGATAATTAGGTAAACATAGGCACTAAAAGGGATAAAAAGAACCATAATTCTTCCCTTTTTTGTTTCCACATGGATGGCCAATTGTAGCATTTGAATTCTTAGTTAAAAGTTTTTTTTCTTTGATAAACCATTAATTGCTCGGGACTAGGAACCAATTTTGACACCCCTATTATGCCCTTTCCCTCGCACCTTTGAGTGATCTTGGGAAATCAGAAAAGGGTATCTTAAAAAAATTTCATCTCCCTCTAGGAAAATCATCAATTAGGAGAGGCCAAAGCCCCCTTGGGAACCTCTTAGTTTGATTTTGATAAATTGAAATCAATCTTAAAAGTTGTAAAGGGCCCATACATGCCCATATGTTTCCAAACTTAGGATAGTTTCAAAGTGTTTATAAATCAATCAAACAACTTAGGGAGTTAAAAGAATTTATAAGGATTCAATGTACACATGATTTACAATCTAGGAGAAGTTTCAATTTTCTTAGATGAGACAACATCTTAGGGAGTTTAAAGGATCAAGTAAGGACCCATATGTCCACATTTTTAGTGATTTAGGGATTTTTGAATTATGCAAGGATTGTCTAAACACATTTAGTAAGTAAGATTAATCAAGATTTGTAACAGACTACACAATGTCCACATCTTAAAATATTGCACTATAACTTATTAAAAATCTTTTAGACACCATCATTTCTTGCACACAAGATCACTTCTTCACACACGAAAATTCTCATTGGATTCTTGATGTCAAAGTATGATCTTCTCCATGTTCCCACAAGCGATCTAGGAGAATCAGAACGACTCGAAACAACTTCGAAAAATTTATCAAAACACACCATTTTAATCAACAAGACCGGTTCATGACCCCAATCTTCTAGCCTATTTCATCTTAAAATCAACCTTTAAACAACTCATTTTAACCTCCACAGGAGGGGCTCAAAATAAGATTGTAGTATAAATTAGGATCTCAGGGGTAGGCATCCAAATAACACCCCATTATCATTTTCACATTTGAAACTTAGAAGTGGACGAAATAGGAAACCAAAAATCCTCCAAGTCAAGTGTTCCTACACCATAAGGCAAGGAGATACCCGTGAAGAGTCAAAGGTTGAGGTTTGATTGTTCTGTGCATAACTCCTTGAGTCACCCAACTCTTGAGAGGCTACCCAGCCCGTGATCCATTTCTTAGGTTAAAAATCTAAATGTTGCACTTAATCAAGGTAACTTAGTGGCCAAATCTAGTTTTTTTTTACCCAGGTGGCGGTTGTGGGATGCAATCACACCTTAGTTAGATTTTGAATGGATATTGGTAAATATCGTCAACACTTTCAGGATATGTCCCCTTTACCCCTCATTATAACTAACTATTCACACCTTCACTAGTTCCTCTTCTAGTGGATTCATGCCCCACTTTTGAATACTTTTGGAAGGCTCAATGCTATTTTTGAGAGGGATGACACTATGTCTTTTAGGACACATGCATTTTATTTTATTCCCCCACGCAGATAACACTTATCTACCCTACATTGTTTCTTGTTTGGTTGTTTTATGTATAATGTTCATTATTGATTACATGCAGGATTGAGTGATATTGTTACGATAGGTCAAAAACAAAAGAACTTACTCATTTATTTCTCTCATCACAATCCACACACACTTCTAGCTAGTCTAGAATCATAGGGGAACCACATAATCCTTGTCATTCTAAATGCTTGTTGAACCTACCTCCAATATTGGGATGTATTCCTAATTTGGTTGACACATTAGCTCAACCATCCCATACACCTGTGAGTGCAACATTTTTGGGATCGACCTTGCTCGATTCTACCTTCCTTGGCACCAACATCCCAACCAACCCATATACTAGTTCTCCTTCACAAGGAGGAGGAACTCAACCTTCCTATCAAGGAACGAGTTCCAAACCTTCCTCACAAGGAATCAATTCTCAACCACCACATACCATGGATGGAACACCTCCCAAATTTCCATATTTGGAATCCCCCAACATTCTAGATTTGACCAAGCTCACGAATGACCCCATATTACATGATGTTTCTTGGCCTAACATGCTCACCAAATTACCTTCGGACCTCCCAAAGTTTGAAGGGAAACCATGTGAAGAATCCACTAATCACATCATGACTTTTCATCTATGGTGCTCCTCAAATAGCATCATGGAATATTCCATCCATTTATGATTTTTCCAGAGAACACTCACCTATCTAGTTTCCAAATGGTATGTGGACACGAAATTTGGGTCCCACTCGACCTTTGAATCATTGGGCAAGGCATTCCCATATTTTTTTCAACTTCCTGTGCATCATGACGATAGTTTAGAGATTCTCTCTGAATTCAAACAAGCCATTGTTGTTCATATTTTGGATCATATCCATGAATGGCGTAGAAGGAGAAGCATATGCAAGTTAGATACCACCCCACAACAAATACTATATTGGTTCTTAAAATCACTAGTACCAATAATTGCCAAATATGTGGCCATCACCATGCCTCAAACTAAAGATGAAGCCATCACGAAGGCTCAACAACTTGAACTCATTTAATCTCAATCAAGGTACCTTTACACTGTGTTTCTAGATTCATTTCCCTCTATCCTTTGGTCAAGATAAACCAAGAGCATCACACATCATAGATGGGTTGATTGTCCATGGATCATTTTAACCCTTATGCTCAATTGGTACCNGGGGGGGGGGGGGGGGGGCATATTATCCTCGCCCCATCCCTCAACCCACTTTGATGGTCCATCCTACTCCCACAATGGGAGGACACATACCCGCACCACCAACAAACTAGGTAAAAGAACCACTTCCAGGTCCATTACCAACCCCTCCATGCAACTCCAATAGTGTGGGAGGGACATCAACATCATACAATCAATGCATGCCTCCTCTAGAAGGTAACTTGTATTATCCTTTCCCAGGTCCTCCTCAACCTGTTTCCCCACCACATGGACAACAACAAGTCAGTGTTAACTTTTTTCAACCTTCTCCTATCCAACAAGTTCAAGCCTTTGAATAGTTGAATACGAAAAATCCACCCAATAAATCAAAAAATGCTAAAAGGAAGGGAAAGAAAAAAAATAATGTCAACCAAGGACAGGGGGAAACCCCCCACAACAAAACCCTCTAGCAGGGGGAAACCAAAACAATGGTAACCAAAATCCATGAAGAGGAAATGATAATGGCCAACAACGACAAAGGAAAAATAATAATCTTAGAACCAATTTCCCTTGTGAATTATGTGGTGAATATGGACATTATACTCACCATTTCCCCCAAATAATTGATTATAAACGAATGAAGGAAGCCATAAACCCACAAAGACCCCCTGTAGGCACCACAAAATTATCTACAACCTCAAATAACAATGGTTCTACAGAACTCGATTCCTCATTAAGGAGTCATCAATACTTGGCAATAGGTTGTCCCTACCCCATAGAAAATAGGGCAGTACCCAAACCCAGGTCAAGCTCAACTTGGGAACCCTACAGATCATAGTATCCTCCTCACCATTGAAGAGGAAATCCTCCTTAAAATGCGTAGTTGTCAATACAGTATGCCCCTCGACTCAAATACAAACATGTCAGATGCACCTCAATTACCAATAGTTCAACCTTTGACAATTCCCCGTCCTAGCAAATAATATATCCCTCGAGCACCTTGCGCACTTATGCGTTGGAATGTACACAATCCTCATGCTAGGGAAGCTCATAGTTATATCCTTTTTGATGACTTGGCCCAATATTCTACAACCATGTCTGTATTGGAGGTTCTACAGACTTTCCCATCACAAAGGAAATCCTTGCTTTCAACATTGGTGGTAGTCGACCTGTCTTATTCTTGTCTAATCACTTTTGATATGGATAATATTGAACCATGCTTCCCCTCTTTAATTACTTTCCATATCTCAATCAAGATCAGAAATAGAACAGTTCATCAATGCATCATCGATGAAGGATCCTCCACCTGTATCATGTATAATATTGTCTAGCAACAACTTGGATCACCTTAACTTATCCCTTCTTCCATAACTCTATGGGAATATCATGGTCGTCCATCACAACTAGAAGGCCTCTACTAAAATGTTCCAATAGAACTGGGAAGCAAGAACATTCTTATATATATTAAATTCATAGCCACCCCTCTATATTGCAATATCATGTTTGGGCATAGTTACATGTATTCCATGAAATATGTGGCCTTGTCAGTATTTTGTACCATTCTCTTCCCCCACAATGGGAATATCATCATTATCGATCAATTAACACATTATGTGTTGATGATTACAATTGCGTGAGACATTCTCTAGGACACGGGCTGATTGAGTTGACTTGAGAGAGAGCCCCTGAGATGGGTGTGTGGTTCCTATTTGAGACAGAACTGGAACGTAGTGATGACCTCCTCCTTATAGAGAGTTGATATGCTGAACTCCATATGAATTTCCTGTGTAACGCAGTGAGAAAGGAGATCTACTGAGTTGGATGTGCATGTGACTGAGCACAAGGTGAACATGTGAATTCCCATGAGTTGGGTGCATCGTTATGAGACATAGATGAAGATGATGTATTAGCCTCCTCTGAGTAGAGAGTTGAGATGATGAACTCTAGATGAATCTCTTGTGTAATGCAGTGGGAAAGAAGATATGTTAAGTGGATGTGCCTATGGATGAGAACAGGTGAACGTGATCCTAGTGGTTGAGAGTTAGTGAGTGTGGTTCTCATGTGAGATGCAGTGAGATAGAGATATGGACATCCCTAAGGATGTGCCCCTAGTGGTTGAGCACTAGTGGGTGTATGAGATCCCTTGCTTTATTGTTCAAGAGTCAAACCTGCCTATAACCCTAATTGTAATGTAAAGGGTACAGGTCGACCCCACCTAAAGTAATTGATAATTAATGTAAAAGATAATTAATCTCGTTATTATTAATTATATTGTGAGTTACAGAGGTCGGCCATGTTGTGCCAATAGAAACTTATGTTGAAAGGTAAAGTCTAATATAGGTAAAGGTAAATTCCCCATTGAGGAATCATATCATTTGTGTGAGTTTGGAAATTTCAGCAAGTACATCTTCTTGGGAAAATTGCACACCTCTCTTGGGCACTAGTCTTCTAGGGTTTTCAAGCACCCTCTTGTGTGCTAGGTTTTCTTGGTGGTGATGGTATTTCTCTGGAATAATATAGCAAAGGATTTTGTTTGGTTTTCTTCCCTTGTTGAGAAGGGTTTCCCAGGATACTTCTTGTGTTCTTGTGCATGGTGTTTCTTCTTGTGATCTTGGTTACTGCAACAAAATTGCTTATGGTTTAAGTTAAATGATAAAAATGAATGAAATTCATGCTTAAACCTTTCTCATTGAAAAATCAACATGGTATCAGAGCATAGGTCTTGAAGAACCCATTTCACAAGCATCTACTAGTCTCCTCTCTTTTCTGCAAAACCGTACGACCCTCCTAGGGTTTCTAGAAAAATATGTACGACCCTCCTTTCTGAGGTGTTGCAGCCATTAATACTTGAACGTTGGGGCTAATTTGGGCGTAGGATAGTATGGCCTCCTCCAGCGCACCTCCAAAGACTCTCAGAGTGAAATTCCAAACATTTTGAAATTTTGTCCCTAGGGTTTCGCTAATTTCTGCATAAATTTTAGAATTAGGGTTTTTGCAACTCATTGAAGGAGCTCTTAAGATCACCAGTGTTCTCCTATCTTTCAAAATCTTATTGTTGGTAGTCATAAGTCCAAAAAAACCTAAAAGTGATAGCCTAGTCTAGCCGTTAGGTTTTCTAGATCAGTTAACAAGGGTTTGTGAAGAATCTAAAATTATGATGAACACAACTATGATGGAAGATAAGCTTGATGGATCAAGCAACTTCAAGTTCCTGGAAGACAAGACTTCAGAGAAAGGCTTATTGTGGGTGATACAAAAAGGTGACACTATGACTACCCTCTTCATGAAGATGTCAAGAGGACAAAGATCCGCCAGGTGCCATTGGAGAAATCATATCAGCACCCTCATGTATGCACTTGTATATATATTATTTGTATCATTGTCATGAGGGATATTGCAAGAGGAAGGAACCTTTTTCTGAATTCATGGATCCAGAGGATGTCAGTGCATTCAGAGGAACAACACACTGGAAGTGAAGACTCCAGGCTTGATTGTTGTAATTTTCATTCCTCTAACCTATATTTCTAAAGTTTTCTACATTACAAGTAGGTGTTGTAGACGTGACAACAATCCTTAATTTTTTTTTATTCTAGAGATGTACTCATTATTCTCCTTTGGAATATATTCTTGTTTTGGCTCCTCTTGTTTTCTTGTTCCAGACAGGTTAACAAAAAAGGAAGATGTTTATCCTTCAGAGGGAGTAACTTGACTCAGAGGGAGTCAAAACTATTTGAGAAAGAGGAAGAATAGAACCATCATTGAGGCAACCAATGCAATAATGCATGATCATGATCTTTCTATAATTCTATGGGAAGAAGCATGCATGACATAGTATATGTTAAAAACAAGAGTCTTCACCAGACTTTGAAAAACATAACTCCCGAATAAGCCTTCACCAGAGTGAAGCATGAGATTGAACACTTTAGGATATCTGGGTTCCCATTGTATTTTCATGTACCCAAAGAGAAGAAGTCCAAGCTAGACCCTTCAGGGAGAAAGGATACGTTTATGGGATAATAGTGAATATTCGAAGACATTCCAGATCGACATCCCTGGTCAGAGACAGATTGAGACAAGCATAGATGTTGTCCTTGAAGAAGAGATAGCCTTTCAAAGATCTAGATAATCTCAAATGGAGATTGACAGTGGGACAATACCTTTTCCCCCTTCAGCAGTTCAGAGGGAGACAAACATTATTCAGCTGATCCAATTGCTTCAATTGATATGTTCAGAGATATTGTAGTAGGGCATGAAAGTCCTGCCTAGGCTCACTCTGCAGGAGGCAGAGAAACATACTAGCCTCTCACGACACATCCCAAGAGAACAAAGAGATTTTTCGAGATACTCTTCATCCATGAGCCACATCATTGATTCTGAGCCTTCTTGTCATAGAGAAGCAATAGGAGAACAGGTATCGCAAGATTCCATAACAAAAGAATACCAGTATATCTAAAAACAATGATGTATAAGATATTTTTCAGAGAACAGAAGGGAATTCTGTGATGACTTCCAAGTGGATCTATAAGATCAAGCATGCAGCTGATGGAAGTGTCGAGAAATACAAAGCGAGATCTATAGCCAGAGGTTTCTCACAAACAGAGGGAGCTGTCTATGATGAGACACTTGATCCAGTAATATTGATACACTTCCATCCGTACTACCATCCATGAGTTGGAAACTACATCAGATAGATAGATTCTTGATGAGTTTGGGTTTCAACAAAAGTGTTACTAAACCAAAACTATATTACTACATTTGTGACGAAAGGTTGATTTTGATGACTTATTCAGGAATCCGTGTTGTTGGATACAAGTAATATTTGACTTGTGATTTCAAGATGAAGGATCTGAGTATGATACACTACTTCTTGGGACAAGAAGTATGACAGAGGACCGATGAGATTTTTCCTAAGTCAAGGAAAACATACAGTGGGAATATTAAAGAAGTTCAGTATGGCAGAATACAAAACCACCATGATGGATTTGAAGAAAATGAATGATGATGATTCAAACGAGATTGATCCACAGCCGATTGGATCATTGATGTATCTGGTTAACACTGGACCTGATTCAGGCTATGCAGTGAATGTGCCTAGTCAGTCCATGAGTCATCCGAGACATACGCACTGGATAGCAGTAAAGCATGTATTGAGATATATACGAGGCACAATTGGATATGACCTGAGATATGCATCCAGTGTGAACTTGATTTGCAAGATATGTTGATACATATTGAGCAGAGAGTGCAGTGGACCGGAAGAGAACATCCAGTTTTTGTTTTACCGTGAAGGTTGTCATGGTTTTCTGCTGAATCTATCACGAGATGGATTCTATGATTATAACCAGAGTTATGTGAATCTCTTTGAGAAACTTGTGTTTCGTGATAGATCGAAACATGTTGAGATAAAATATCATTTCCAAATACATGATGCAGAGGAAAGCAATACACATACCGTACCTTCCTACAGATGAATAGATTGCAGACACCTTCACCAAACTGGCTTGGTGAAGAATACCTCTCTAGTTGCGAGGGAGTGTTGATGACTACAACTAAGACAAAGTTCGAGTACTTTCGTGCGAGACTTGTCCTGATGAAGAATGCCTCCCTAGATGAGAGGGAGTGTTGATGATTACATTTGTTTGAGACATTCTCCAGGACACAGACTGATTGATTCGACCTGAGAGAGAGAACCTCAGATGGGTGTGCGGTTCCTATCTGAGACAAAACTGGAACATAGTGATGACCTCCTCCTTACAAAGAGTTGACACGATGAACTCCAGATGATTCTCCTGTGTAATGTAGTGAGAAAGGAGATCTGTTGAGTTGGACGTGCATGTGGTTGAGCATAAGGTGAATGTGTGAATTCCCATGAGCTGGGTGCATCGTTATGAGACAGAGATGAAGATGATGTATTAGCCTCCTTTGAGAAGAGAGTTGAGATGATGAACTCCATGTGAATCTCTTGTGTAATGCAGTGGGAAAGAAGATCTGTTGAGTGGACATGCATGTGGATGACCACATGTGAACGTGAACCTAGTGGTTGAGCACTAGTGAGTGTGGCTCTCCTGTGAGATGCAGTGAGATAGAGATATGGACATCCCTAAGGATGTGCCCCTAGTGGCTGAACACTAGTGGGTGTATAATATCCTTTGCTATATTGTTCAAGAGTCAGACTTTCCTGTAACCCTAATTGGAATGTAAAGGGTATACAGGTCGGCCCCACCTAAAGTAATTGATAATTAATGTAAAAGATAATTAATCTGGTTATTATTAATTAGATTGTGAGTTAGAGAGGTCATCCCTTTTATGCCAATAGACACTTCTTTTGACAGGTCAAGTCTAATATAAGTAAAGGTAAATTCCCCATTGAGGAATCATATCCTTTGTGTGAGTTTGGAAATTTCACATCTTCTTGGGAAAAGTGCACACCTCTCTTGGGCGCTAGTCTTCTAGGGTTTTCAAGCACCCTCTTGTGTGCTAGGTTTTATTGGTGTTGATGGTCTTTATCTTGAAGAATATAACAAAGGATTTGGCTGGGTTTTCTTCCCTTGTTGAGAAGGGTTTCTCAGGATACTTCTTATGTTCTTGTTGCATGGTGTTTCTTCTTGTGATCTTGGCTGCTGCAACAAAATTGTTTCTGGTTTAAGTTAAATGATAAAAAGGAATGAACTTCATGATTAAACCTTGCTCATTGAAAAATCAACATTATGAACCTAATCATTATGAGAACATAAACAATATCCTTCCCCTCATATGGGATATCTTTGATATCTTTCCAGATGTTGATGTCGGACCAGGGATTTTTAAGGATCCATCACTTTTGGGTTCTTATCAAGGAGATCCTCCTATTATATGTCCTACAGGTTTAGCTTAATTCTGTGTAGTGTCATTTGATGGTGTCGATATTGGTGATAAACCCTCTCCCGAGGAACCCCCACCCCAATCCCCCATGGAAGCATTTAGGGCATAACCCACCCTTGAGGAAACTATTTCACATTCCCCTCCCAAACATCCACCCATGAATGGATAGATACCTATTTGGAAAAAGGTCCCCTAGGCCATAACCCTAATACCATTTTTCTACCCACCACCAAGAGTATCAACATATTAGGTTGTCGCTACCCTTACCATACCAAATATGGTGATTGCTATACCAGTTTGGTACCTTGAACCACCATTTATGGTACCAATAGCATCTCTCCCATATCACACAGAGCCTTTACCCATGGAATCCATGGTTCAAACACCACCTCCTCCAGTTGGGGGCACCGATATCAACAAAGGGGGAAAAAATGAGAATGTGGCCACACCCCAAACCCGAGTCCAACCACCATGTTCTTTTTGCACAACACTCGGACACCCTATGAATATTTTACCTACACTACATGAATTATGCAATCTAATTCAACTTCCAAAATCGACAACATTACCCCCGACTCCATTAGTTGCAGCTCCCACTATTGCAAAAATTTCTTCCTCACGAAAGGAAGTTCAGTGTACCAACTTCACGTGTGCCATATGCTCAAAATATGGTCACTACATTCATCATTGCCTATCCCTACCCCAATTTTGGGAAACATTAGCATCAATGTGAAATAAATCATTGTCTAATCCCTCTCAGGCACTCCCCTATGACGCTAAATCTACTAACATTTTCTATATATCCATGTCCGTAAATGAACGGATGAGATGACCATGTGTGATATGCCACTAAATGGACGATTTTACGTACATGTTCCCTCTCATTATCGAGTACTGGGTTCATTGCACAACCACCTTTCAAACATCACTTCCTTAGACACCGACTACATTACCCTCCCAGGGTGATCCTATCATACCTACTTTGGCGCAAATAGTGTCACCCTTGGTACCTCCCACAATACATATACCACGAAGATCATAAGACTTTCCCCTGAATCCCCCAAATTCATCGGTAAGTCCCCCATGCGATCTCCTTTCTCCACCAAGTACATATGACCCACAATCATGTATGGATATATGGTGCATTTCATCTAGTGAGGTCCCCCCCCCTCCTCTTGTCGAACCACCCATCTCGATAGAAGGTTGTATTCAATCTTCCCCATTTTCTACATCTTCCATAGATACCAACACCATAAATGACTTGGATCAAACATTCATTGCCACCATGCCACACATGTATGTTCAAACCTTTGATAACTCCTTATTTTTATGCGTCTTTCAATCAGATGAATATATCTTAGAGGTCATGATAGCACCTGACTATCCTTGAGATGCCATGCATCACAAATATTTGTTCTTATCACAAGAAGCATTTCAACTCAAATTTGACACCCGTGTCTATGCGATTGAAACCAAAGACTTAATTCCCCCTGGACATCTAGATTGGTTCAAGAACCAAATCCCCACTCCAGACGCTTTTGAAGAAGGGAAAATGGCCAACATCTCCCCCACAATCAAGATAGACATCTCTATCAAACCTGGCATTGTCAAAGAGATCACTCTTGGTGTTGCATTCTCCCCTAAAGAAGTCACAACTTACAAAGATATATTTCAAGAGTTCAAGGATATATTTTCCTGGTCATGTACATAAATTCCTTGACTCGATCCATCCATTTTCAAACATTGAATCGATACATGGCTCGAGGTTACCCATGTCCGCTAAAATAAACGACTATTACATCCTTCCAAAGACATGGCTATCAAATCTGAAATCGATAAGTTACGTTATGCAAGATTCATATATCCCATTGCATACACTTCTTGGGTATCAAATCTTGTGCTAGTTAACAAAAACCATGGCACCATTTGGGTTTGCACTGATTTCAAAGACCTAAATCAAGATTGTCCCAAAGAAAACTTCTCTACTCCTTTCATCGATTAAGTTATCAATGTTTATGTTGGAAATGAAGTCCTTTCATTTATGGATGGTTTCTCCGGTTACAATCAAATATAGATTCAACATGTAGATCAATACAAAACTGCATCCAATACCCCATGGGGTACCTTCTCCTATCGTGTCATTCCTTTTGGGATTAAAAAACACTCGCACCACATTCCAACATGTAATGACATATGTTTTCCTTGATCTCTCTCACATCATTCTCACTTACTTGGACGACCTCACTGCTCATTCCAAGAAGCAATCTCAACATTTGGAAGACTTACAGATTACATTTCAGAGATGTGGCCAATATAAAATTCCCTTGAACCCTCTCAAGAGCGTTTTCTATGTCACAACAGGGCGCTTAATAGGATTCATTGTTTCCCAACAAGGAATCACAGTGTACCCTCTGAAAGTCCAAGCCATCAATGAGATTCCTCCCCCCAAGAATTTGTGCCAAATGAAAATCCTTCAAAGAAAATCCAACTTCTTATAACACTTTGTCCCAGATTACACAAACTGTGCCCATGTCTCTTTACACTTACTACTATGGGATATCCCATTATAGTGGGATCAACACACCCAAACTACTTTCTAGTCATTAAAAGACACACTCAGTAAATCCCCCTTCATTAGTCCCCCAGACTTTGATAAGGATTTCATCTTATACCTGTCCACCTCAAACATATTAGTCGCAGGAGTTTTAGTGTAGGTAGGTGATGACGGGCATGAACATGTCATTTACTACACCAAAAAAAAAAATTAGGTCCACCTTTGAAATACAATCATGAAGAAAATTGGCCCTAGCTTTTTTTCTCACAGTCCAAAAACTACGACATTATATTTTTCTTCCAACTACCAAGGTCATGGTAGATTTTAATCCCATGCATTACCTACTTAGTCAAAGACATGAAATTAACGACAAATTTTCCTGATGGATCGTAATACTCTAGGAGTATGATCTAGAGTTGACCACTCCTAAGAGAAAGAAGGTCCTTCTTCTTGCAGAGCTACTAGTTTGATCTCCCATCAAGATCCAAAGACCCCCTCGTCAACGAGAACTTCCCATATGAACACTTGTTCTTCATTTCTTCGGATGATCCACGGTACTGTGACATCCTTGTTTACCTATGAACACACAAATTTGGCCCTCATCTCTCCCTCTATGATAGCTGAATTATTTGCCACCAAGCCTTGCGTTATCTTCTCATTTGAGATGTTATTTATCGAAGGGGGGAAGACACCATTCTACATCATTTTCTCACCATAGAAGAAGAAAATAAAGTCTTGAATGAATGCCACAACAACACTTGTGGAGGACACCTCTTTGGTATGTCCATGACCCAAAAAGTGATAAGGGTTGGTTACTTCTGGCCCACTTTATTCCATGACTACATACATGCAGTCAAGTGTTGTGACAAATGTCAGTTATATGTGCATAAATCTAGAGCACCTTTATCCCCCCTACATCCCATCATCACAAAAAGCCACTTTTATAAATGGGGAATTGATTTCATGGCATGGAATCCCCCATCCAACAATGGACATAAATACATAGTAGTCACAATAGACTACTTAACTAAATGGGTTGAAGCTATGCCAACATTAAACAACATGGTCGACACCGCGACCTGATTCTTCTTTAACCATGTCATCACTCGTTTTGGGGTTCCCCTACAACTTGTGTCTGACCATGGTAAACATTTTGAGAATGAAGTGTTCGTCAAGTTGTCCTCCAAGATAGGATTCACTCATGATTTTGACTCCCCATACTACCCACATTCCAATGGGAAATTCAAGGTAGTCAATAAAGTCCTAAAAAACCATGTTACAACAAGCAGTGGATAAGCACAAAACCAACTGACATCACATGTTGTTTTCTGTTTTATGGGCATATCACACAAATTTCAAAACTGCCACTAGGTTCACACCGTTCCACCTTTTTCACATGGTCGAAGTTGTACTTCCCATCAAGTGTGATATCCCCACATTACATACCACAATTAAGATACTGCCAAATACCACTCATATGGAGCAATGATTTCTCACCCTAGAAATTTTCGATGAGGATAGACGATTCTCTTTGAAAAACAATGAGGCTAAGAAACATTCCAAGATAGTCTTTTACCACCACATCAACCTTCATTCACTTAATTAAGATGATCTGGTGTTGGCCTATGAATTTTCCAATGATACCTTAGGCCATGGTAAGTTTGAGTCCCTTTGGTGGGGCCCATTCATCGTATGACATTTCCTCACAAAAGGTGCATACATCTTGGCTCACCCCGAAGGAGCTACCCTCAAGGACCTTGTCAATTGGTTATACTTGAAGAAATTATACCCCTAGTTTAGCCACCCTACCTTAGGTTTCTTCATGTATATATTTTTAGTGTTTTTTCAAAACCACCTTCCAAATCATATGTCTGATTTATTTGTCCTTGTTTTAATAGATAAATTATCCATCAGATTATCACATTGGGTACGCAATTGGAGCTAGTTGATGGAATCAGAATATCACTTCGGAAACTTGGGTTATTTACACACCTACACATGTGCTACTGCACTCAAATGACATCTATATTGGACCCTCCACCAACAACCAAGTCGAGTATGTTGTTGTCATTGGTCTCCTCTCAAAGGCTAGACACCTTCTCATTCATCACCTTAACGTCTTTGTAGAATATCCCCAGCTCATCGTCCTTTAGCTAAACAATGTGTATCGAGTATGTGATCCATTCCTATTTCACAAATACTTGCAAGTTAGACTTCTATCTCATAATTTTGAATCCATTACACTCACACACATTCCTAGGAATCTGAACCAGGTTGAAGATCATATGGCTAATCAATCCCTAGATTGGCATTTATCACATTAAAATTCACATATATTTTAGCTTAATTCATCTATCATAAATCAAAATAATCCATAATCAAAGCATCGCATAACACATGTGCCACATAACAAAAAATTAGAAGCATCATCCAACATATATCTCACATATATATAAAGGTTCCATAATGTTTCACAAAAAATACAACATCTCCAACACCCATCGTTGGGCCCAAGTCTCAATAAATGTACTAAAGTGTCCAAAATGGGGGGGTCATAGCCCCTATACATCATAGTACAAAATCAAAATGAGCCCAAATCCACGTATATCATCTGGAACCTATGGTTCCCATAGCTCTAAAAACCCTCCTGCAGGAGGGTCCACTAGTGGATCCCCACCCGTGGGAGGCACCCCTCCTCCCGAAGGTAAGTTCCCTGACATAACTGCACCAACCACAATGATGTGATGCACCGGAGCTCGCCACTCAAGCCTCCCCCCTACACATTGTTCAAGGACCTCATCATTATGGATGTGGGGCCAACAGGCCTCGAGCACACCCCGTAGTACCCACTTGAACCTCTGTCATAACTCCTCCATCTCTCACTACAACTCCTCTGCAACATCTCTGGCAGAGGCTATTGATATTATGGTAGCTGTGGGAGGTATTTACCTCCACGTGTAAACCTGACGAGAATATGATATTTCGAGAAGCAAGAAGAAACCCTAATGAGTTGGCTAATAACCCTAGAAGACTTGTCGACTCAAAAAGATAACTTGTATTAGGTTATTAGCCTTCAAGAAAAGAAGTCAGACAGAAGAAATAATATATACTGAACAAACAGATACCCAGAATGAGAAGTCGGCCCAGGAAGTTAGCCAAAATTACTATAAATACAAGAGGCCAGTCTTCATTCTGGCAGGCATATCAGAATTGAAAAGCAACACTTGTGCACACTGCAGTGCCTAGTTTTGTGTGCAGGTTTGGAGGAGAGCTACCATTGTAGCTGCTGCATCTAGCAGATCACGTTTGGCTTGGACTATCTCTTGGTTAGGGTTTGGACTATCTGATCAACTTTTGTTGGTGAGATATCCATGGAGAAAGGTGCACTACCCTTTGTTTGGCTATCTAGCCTAGGGTTTTCTTCCAGAGTGATTCTCTGCCAAGGTTAAGGTGCTCGGAGGGTAGCTTCGGCCTATGGTTGGGTGACAATAGCGATATTGTCAATGGTAAAACGAGCACATCCATTATATTCTAACAGGTTATGGGCCCACACCTCCTTCATTCAGTCTAACCGCTGGAAGGAAACATAGCCAAGAGGATATTAAGCTCGTTGAATAACTGTCGCTAGGGTTTCTATCAGGAGTAGTCACCATAGCACTGTCGCTAGGGTTACTAGCAGGTGCAGTTGCATAAAACCTAATCCTCTCGTTGAGGCACCTTAAGTGAAGGGATTGACCTAATTTCTAGATAGATCAGTGCGCCCTAGCCTAGCACATCTCCTGGTACTCTAAGCAAGCCAAGACGTCAAGTTTGAGTTTTTGGTCATATCTAGGGTTGACCAAGTCAAAGCAACCATGAGTTACTCTATGAAGTCAAAAAACAAGTTAGATGGAGCTTCTAACTTTAGAGCGTGGAAGACAAGCATTGACCTCATCCTTGCCAAGAATAAAGTGTTGGATATCGTGAAAGGAAAGATCGTGAAACCAGAGTTTGAAGAAGGAAAAGAGAACCGCAGAACGTTGTAGTTATGGAGAAGTTCAAATACAGTGACATCAATGTTATGAGTATCATAGTGTAATCTATAAAAGACCACTTGACACCCTACATCTCCCATCTTGACTCATCGAAGAAGATGTATGATGCCCTAACAAACCTCTTCTCAGTCAGAAACATTGGACAAATAATGAGTCTGAAGAATGAGCTCCGCGACATGAAGATGAATGATGATGACATCATAGCATCATACTTTGTGAGAATCTCTTAGTTAAGAGATCAACTACAAGCTATTGAAGAAATCATTTCAGAGAAGAAATTGGTAAACATAGTACTCAATGGTCTTCCCAAGACGTGGGATGCATTTTCCACAAGCATGAACACAAGGAAGGAGTATCCTACATTTCAAGAACTTTGGACTTGCTATGCTCAAGAAGAATCCAGGATCAGTGAAAAAGAGAAACCCCAAAATAAGTACGATGATAAAGCCTTCACAACAAGATTCAAGAATTTCAGGAACAAAAGGAAGTTTGGTTCAAAGAGGAAGACAGATCAAGAGAAAGATATTTCAGAAATACAATGCTTCAACTGTCGAAAGTATGGTCACTACAAGAATCATTGTCCCGAGCTAAATAAAATGAAGGAGAAACATGAAGCATCAGTTGCTGAAGAAAAAGAACCTACAAAGAAGACTAAGTTGGATGAAAGAGACTTCTTCTTCTGAAGGTAACACTACTCTTCTTATTTCTTGTACATATCTTGTTTGCATAGTCTCTGTACATATCTTGTATATATATCTCTTAGAAGATAATATGTTTCAAGAAGAAATATACTTATGGAAGAACAACAAGATAAGGATTGCTATCATTATACAAGTCATATAATACACATGAAAGGATGAAATACATCAAACAAATCATGTGGAAGATATTACAAGATAAGCCGAAATAAGAATCAATCATGAAGAGACTTAGAAGAAGCAAATATAGAAAGAAGTCAACAATCAAGAGAAAATTGGAGAAAAACTTATGACATTTTACATAAGAACAATAAGATGGAAGCATGGACTCTGTTAGACAGAGGGAGCCGATTATATGCACTTATAAATGAAGCAAGGATTAGGAGGGAGCTAATCCTATGATCCATTGAAGATGATGAAATATATATATCCATGGTAGCAGCCATGAAAGACAGTACGTGTTCAATTCAACCTCAGAAGAAGTCTTCTTCAAAGAGAAGCCTTAAAGTACCCCCAGTTGTCCATCCACGTCCGAAAGGAAGAAATGGAATCTTTAGGGCATGGAATCTATAAGAAACTCCATGGACCGAAGAGCTAAAGAAAAACATGAAGAAGAACATGAATATTCCAAGAAAGAAAGAAAAGCCAGAACAACCAGTCATTGAGAATCACAAGATTACCATCCTACTCACTAGAAACAATCAAGCAGAGGAACTAAAAGTTGTGATGAAGAACAATGTATATATGCAAGCATTGCAAGATACAAAACTAAAGGTTCTCCTAGAACGAGGGAGAAGACCATGACAATTACTTGTTCCAGTAAACTAGACATACCTCTACATGAGTCTTTATATCATCCACAATATCCACGGGTTGGAGTTCTACATCAGATGAATGCAAAGAATGTTCTCCAAAGCAATTGAACAAAAAGAATATGAAGAGAAAGCTCAAGGCTTTGAGGTATACCGGAAAGAGACCCTTGTATGCAGATGGAAGAATACAACTTGGTGGAGAACCTCCAATGCACAACAGAAGTGTGGTGAATATTTTCTATAATAGAGATATTGTATCAAGATGATTACTCTGAAGATCAGATCTCATGATGACAAAAGAAGTGCCACATGAATATGTTCCAGTTTTCCAACAATGATATACTTTATTGATTAGAGCTACATGAATCCTTCAGAGAAGACCAATGTTCCAGACCGAAGTACATTTGAAATTAATAATTACATTATCCGTGATGAAGTCCAGAAAGGAGAAAGTGGTTCTCCAATACATATCTCCACAGATGAGCAGATAAGCAGACATTTTGATAAAGCTTTTGTTCAAGATGAAAGAGTTTGCGTACTCAAGTTGGAGCTCGTGGAGACGACTTCCTTATTGAAAAAGGAAGACATGGCTCCCAAGTTAGGAGGGAGCACTGATGTATTATTACTGATGGATATGATGAGCAGATTATTTCTAGTTCGGAAAGTGGATTGAGATTTCTAGAGGACATACATTTTCCAGTTCAGAAAATGGTCCAGATTGTTGATGTACCATAGACAACGACTTCCCATTGTGGTTAACATGGGGAGTGGTCTAGGGAAGTCTCTCTTCTTGAGGGTTACTCAAGAAGACTGGCCCGCCTCGCCGGACAACGATTTCTCATTGTGTTTAACATGAGGAATGGTCTGTTTTGGAGGTTGGTGTAGGACAAACACTTCCTCTTGTGGTTAACATGGGAAATGGTCCAGACAATCATTCCTTAGGGCAGTTCATTCTCTCCAGGTTGCACTTTTTTTAGTGTCGGAGGAATGGCCCAGGGTGGGGAATGGTCCAGGTTCAACAATCAGGTCGAACAGACATTCCTTAGGGCAGACTCATTCTCTCCAAGTTACACTTTGTTTAGTGTCGGAGGAATGGCCCAGGGTGGGGAATGGTCCAGGCTAAAAAATCAGGACAATTATTCTTCCTTGCTTGAGAAGAATAGTCTAGATAGCTCATCATTGATGTTTTACCTTCTGAGGGTAGATGCTCTTCCAAGATCTCACAGATGTGAGTGAAAGAATGGCCTAGATGATTCAGTTTATATCATAACATTGTTTCTGTGCAGGTTGATATCAGATGACTGTTATGAAGAACGTATGTCTCTAGACAATAGATGTATACTACTATGGTGGATGTGTTCCACCGTTTGATCAAGTATCTGTGTGGTACTTGGTGTGGTAGTGTACCACTGGATGGTAGTTGTGTACTACTATGGATAGACACAGTTGTGTTCTATTGAAAGATATTGTTCCGATTGCCTTGAAGACTATCAACAGTGTTGAAAATAATTATCAGTGAGATGAATGATGAACAGAGATTTCCCAGACAGAGAATGGTTCATAACATTTACTCTTCTAGATTAGAAGAATCGCTCTTGTATCACTCTGTGGAGTGAGTATCATGTCTGATTACTTAGATAGAGTATGGTTCCGAGAGATGATGCAGCTGATGACACTAATAGTGCTCATGACATAGTCACGAGACAGTCTATACAACTATATTGATGCTACTGGGCGAATGGTATGTTTGTGCTCAAGACCATTACATGTAATACCTCCCTATCTAGGAGCGAGTGTTGATATTATGGTAGCTACGAGAGGTATTTACCTCCACGTGTAAACCTGACGAGAATAGGATATTCCGTGAAGCAAGAAGAAACCCTAATGAGTTGGCTAATAACCCTAGAAGACTTGTTGGCTCAAAAAGATAACTTGTATTAGGTTATTAGCCTCCAAGAAAAGAAGTCGGCCAGAAGAAATAATATATACTGAACAGACATATACCCAAAATGAGAAGTCGGCCCAGGCAGTTAGCCAAAATTACTATAAATATAGGAGGCCAGTCTTCATTCTGGCAGGCAGTCTCAGAATTGCAGAGCAACACTTGTGCGCACTGCAGTGCCCAGTTTGTGCGCAGGTTTGGAGGAGAGCTGCCATTGCAGCTGCTGTAGCTAGCAGATCACGTTTGGCTTGGACTATCTCTTGGTTAGGGTTTGGACTATATGATCAGCTCTTGTTGGTGAGATATCCTTGGGGAAAGGTGTGCTACCCTTTGTTTGGCTATCTAGCCCAGGGTTTGCTTCCAGAGTGATTCTCTGTCAAGGTTAACGTGCTCGCAGGGTGGCTTCGGCCTATGGTTGGGTGACAATAACGATGGTGTCTCCTAGATCACGCCTCCTCCTCAACATCTCATGCCTCAACCCAGGTAAGTCTGCCTCGCGACCTCCTGGTCCAACATATACAAACACAAATGCATATGAGACCCATCATTCCTCGTCGTAAAAATGAAAAAAAAATCAAAATACAAAGGCATAACAACAAATCTCACCTCGTCGGTTCAAAACCTCCCCATGAGCTTGGACCATTTCAGGATCCCGTTGAAAGTCCATACCCGCGTATGGAAACTCTAATATAATCTGAGGCAACTCCAGTGTCACTCAAATTCCATCAAAAAGTAGTGGCCTGCCTCCCTGTTGCCATGGAGAGCCAATATCTGCTCCCTCTGAATCAACTGCGACTCTCTAATAGGTGGTCGATCCAATATCACCATTGGGCGCAATAGTACAATTCTCTCTAAGAAAAATCTACACATAACTAATCCAAACACAAATTCCCCCTACTTTGTCATAGAGCATTGGTCCAATTGTGCTATCATGCTTGAGTGCATCAACCATGCCCAAGCAAGCATATCTCCCTCCAAAACCCTCTCCACTACTCGTAGGTGTGCCCCCAATATATGCTACATCCCAAACAACCCTTAGATTCAGACCACCATAGCACACACAATGCACATCAACAAAGAATTAATCACTGACAAACTGATCGATTTGGTAGTCATTGGTTTTGCAACCAAGCAATGGTGTCATGCAATATCCAACACAAACACTCCCCTGACCATACGAGGTTGAGCATCCAACTCGAAACCCCTGAAGGGATTCCCGTCGAAAAATAAAGTTCCACCCTTGCTAAAAACTTGACCTTCTGTCCATGGACCACAAAGGTATGTTATTCGTGAAATGGTCTCAATCAAGGGTCCACGCATCCTTACGATTGGGAGGTCTAGATCCACTTCGAGCTTCAGGCCTTCGGGGGTCTTCAAAATATCACATTCCAAAATCGTCGAACACTGAATGGGAGAAGTGTTGGATCTTCTATCCACATGTTCCTCTCAATCGACGATCGAGATATAATTTGGCCTTCGGGAGTTTTCGACCCAAAATAGATTTCACCCAATTTCCTCCGGAGTTCTAGATCTCCAGACTCTAATATCTGTTGCCACATGCACCTGGTGCCAACGACCAGGATTTTCTCCGGCCTTCGGAGCTTCGGGAAATTCTCGTGCTCTCACCTCAACACCTCAACTTTGTCGGATAGTCGGACTTCTGGACCACGCTTTATCAACAGACACAGGTCATTTCCAATGGGCGGTCTAGATCAATTTCGTATCCCGGGACTTCGGGAAATACATCTCCTCTACAAAACTTACCCCAAAACTTTTGAACTTGCAAATTCCGAAGGACTTCAAGGGTTATCACTCGCAAACCTTCTCCAGATCTGATGGTCACAAAAGATCTTGATTCCCTCCAAATGGATCTCGCCTGCTTGTCCTCTAAACAAAAAGGTTTCCTTCCCCCAAATAATTTTACCCACTATTTTTCCTGAGCTTTATCACTCAAAGTGATTCAGAGCTTCAGCGCACTCCTTGTGTTACTCCTAAAAACTTAAGGCTTGAAAATTTTTGGAAAATCTTCCATCACACTCCTTGCACTCATCCCCCTTAAGAATATTTCAACACTTGACTAAGTGTCAACCCTATGCACGCCTTGCATGGGTCTCCTCAAGATTTTATACTCCACTGAGTATGCGTGCACTCCTTGCACTCACTTCTTCGAAGCTTCACGTTATCTCTCCTAAGAAAATGAGTCTGAAGCGACTCTACCTTCACACTCCTTGTGTGTCCACTGTGCACTCCTTGCACCAGTGTTTCAGAAGATAAACAATTAAAACTTATAGAACATTACAGGTTCATTCTTTCAATCATGAAATGCAAACACAGGAATATAAAACACATAAAGAAAATAGCACAACATTACCCAATTAGCTCATAGATATGTAAACTCAGAGTTTGAAAGCAATCCTCCTCTATTATATTACTTCAACACAACATTTACAAAGAGTTCTTGCAGCTCTCAACTTCTCTTCTTCAACAAAATAGCAAATAAAATTTAGCAACCTCTTTTGGGCATAGATTACATACATTTATACATGGAGGGGATTCTCGAGCCTTCCTTCCGACTACTCTAGTGCTTTCACATCATAATTAAATCATTCTACCATTAATTCTTATTTAAATAGATGGATAATTACAACCCATATATGAGTTGATGCCCAATATTTGTAAAATCCTACAACTAATTAAGGCGATTACAATCTCCTGCGATCTCACACAATGGCTCAAGCCTCAAAACATTAAAGGGACTTTAATTTCAATAATTTCAAAATAGTAAAATGACGCGCTCGCCTTGGGATCCAAAACATTTTGAATGCGCGCGATGGAGGTTGAGTTGTCCTCCACTTGGCCTCGTTGAATGTTGATGACAATGCTCTTGCATCATAGGCTAAGGAAACTGTTTCCGCGCTGACGTCATCCTGGACACATGTCAACCTTATACTGGTCCACGTTGGCACTGATGTCATAGAGCAACATGACACGTGTCACCCAATTTCAAGGTGTTGGCCTATGTATGTGATGGATTCCACGTGACCACGTGGCAATCAATGATTGGCCCTAACAATGCTTCATCGACGCGTTGACGTGACACATGACCAGGAGGATTTGATACCTGGGAGAAGATTTGGACCATTGATTGTAAAAGGTCAGGCACGATGCAATCTAAGTCATTGATCTTTAGGGGTCTGAAAACTCCTAAAATGTTGACGCTAGGTTCTTAGGCCACGGTCTCATTATAAGCTCTTGGGATATTAGCACTTAAGTTCTTTTGGCGCCATTTGACCCACCGATTGAGGGCTTAAAACTTGTCTTAGACATGAAAAAACATGGATTTTATTGTTGTTTCTTCTTTCTGCCTTTGGAAAATTTGGAAGTTTTAGCTCAAAGACTCTTGAAGCTCGCCCTTCTGCCACTAACTCATCTGATCTCGGACTGACCACTTCATCAAACCTTCATTTAATGGTGAGAACAAATATCGTACTAACAATACCCTTTCAATGTGTCTACCAAGTGTAGATATGATGTAGGGATTTTCCGAAGGTCATAACTTTTTACTTGGTTATCCATTTGGGCTGAAATTTTACAAGGAGTTGTGTCTCAAAGAGTTCACTGTCGTGTCTCTTTTATATATGGCCTCAAATTGGGGTTTTAGTGTTTTTATGGGAATTTTAAAATTTTTAATTATAAGTTATCTCTTAGTTTATGAATTTCATCAGAAAAGCGAGTTGACAAATAGTGTCTCTCTAGTTAGCTTCTAGTTGTTGATCAGTTTTACAGTCATACAAGAATTTTCTAAAATTAGTTATATTCGGAAATCTCAGATAGTAGTTATAAGGGGTTAAACTTCCATTGTAATAGTTAGTAAGGAGAAAGAATAAAAGATAGTTATTTTCCATTCTCGTGTGTTTGCATGGTTTTTAGATCTTGTGAATAAATCCAAATTTATTGGTTACATCATCTGGCATTAGAGTAGGAAGATGGTTGGGAGAGGAGGAGGAAGAGCATGGTATCTTGCTCAAATGCACAGATATATTCAAAACCTCCAGAGGCAGGTAGAAGGTCTTACAAACATGTTGGCTAGTCAGAGAATAATACAAAGAGAAATGTCTGATGAGGGGACAATCCAAGGAGATGCAGATCAACATACAGAACATGAAGAAGAACAATTAGAGCGCATGAATTTTGAAGAAAGGATGCTCAGGGATCTAGAAGGGAGAAATGATAGGATCAAGATAGAAGTTTCGGAATATGCAGGGAATCTTAAACCAGAGGAGTTAATAGATTGGTTGAACGCCATGGAAACAGTTTTTGAATGACAGACTATGCTAGAGGAAAAGAAAGTGAAATTTTCATACACCAAGTTGAAGGGTCATGCCGTGATTTGGTGGAATCATGTGCAGAAAGACAGAGCAAAAAAAGGAAAAGACAAAATTAGATACTGGAGTAATATGGAAAAAAGATTGCAAGAAATTGTTTTTCCTCTGGACTATGTCCAGATCCTTTTTCGTAGATTTCAAAACTTGAAGCAAAACATGTCCACCGTGGAGGAACTCACAAACTAGGAAACTGATGAGAAACTGGCTGCAAGGTATGTGAATTGTTTAAAATTTTCTATTCAAGATGAACTGAGCATGCATAGGGTTCGCAGCATGGAAGATGCATACCAATTATCCTTCAAGGTTGAGGAAAAGAAAAATCGACAATTTGCTCAAAGGAATAAAGGAGCAAGGAGGGGTACATCGTCTGCCTCATGGGGTGGTTTTAACTATGGTAGAGGTGAATCATCCCAAGGAGATGAGAAAGTAGAAGATACTCGACAAGGTAACATGAATCAGCCACGAGGAAGAGGATTTCAGAGGGGTAGAGGTTACGGTGGTGGAAGAGGAGGACCTTATATGTGTTTCAGGTGTGGTGTAGATGGTCATCGAGCATTTGAATGCCCAAATTATAACATGCAAGAGTCGAAGCAAGGAAAACAACCTAGTTTGAACTTGGGCCAAGCTGAGAATGAAGAAGCAGGAGTTTACTATGAAGTCACGCTTCATATGGGGGGAGTCTCATGATACAAAGGACAATGGTGATTCCTCAAAAAAAACAAAGGCATAGTAGCGGCAGTGAAGATTCTTGGCTTCGGACAAATATTTTTCGAACTAGATGCACTTCATGGGGAAAGGTATGTCAAGTTATTGTTGATAGTGGCAGTTGTGAGAATATGGTTTCGAAAGAGATAGTAGACTAGTTGAAAATATGTTGTGAAACACATCCCTATCCTTACAAAATTGCATGGTTCAAAAGGGGAATGAAGTCAGCATTAATAAAAGATGTTTGATCAAGTTTTCCATTGGTGAGACTTATAAATATGAATTATAGTGTGATATCATTTTGATGGATGCATATCATCTATTATTGAGAAGGCCTTGGCAATATGACAGAAAAGTCATGCATGATGGAAGAAATAATACCTACACCTTTTGGAAGGATGGATCGAAAGTCATCTTATTACCCCTTAAGGATGAGGGAGAAACTGACAAGATGTTGTCAGAGAGAGAGTTTTAAGGAAATGAAGGCAACAGGGTTCTACTATGCATTAATAGTACAAAACAAATCCATGGAAGATGTACCAATTCCTATTGAAGTGGACAAGTTACTAGAAGAATATGTTGATGTTATTCCTAATGAACTGCCTGATGGTCTTCCAACAAATAGGTATATTCAACATCACATTGATCTAATCCCAGGATCATATTTACCTAATCAGGAATCCTATAGAATGAGTCTTACACAACATGCAAAGCTCAATTGGAAAGTGACGAAACTTATAAAGAAAGGTTTGGTAAGAGAAAGTATGATTCCATGTGTTGTACAAGCATTGTTGACTCCCAAAAAGGATAATACTTGGAAGATGTGCACAAATAGCAGAGAAATCAATCAAATATGAAGTATGGTGTGATGTCATTCTGATGGATGCATATCATCTATTATTGAGGAGGCCTTGGAAATATGACAGAAAAGTCATGCATGATGGAGGAAATAATACCTACACCTTTTGGAAGGATGGATCAGAAGTCATCTTATTACCCTTTAAGGATGAGGGAGAAACTGACAATATGTTGTCAGAGAGAGAGATTTTTAAGGAAATGAAGGCAACAGGGTTCTACTATGCATTAATAGTACAAAACAGATCCATGGAAGATGTACCAATTCCTATTGAAGTGGACAAGTTACTAGAAGAATAGGTTGATGTTATTCCTAATGAACTGCCTGATGGTCTTCCACCAAAGAGGTATATTCAACATCACATTGATGTAATCCCAAGATCATATTTACCTAATCAGGAATCCTATAGAATGAGTCCTACACAACATGCAAAGCTCAATCGGAAAGTGACGAAACTTATAAATAAAGGTTTGGTAAGAGAAAGCATGATTCCATGTGTTGTACAAGCATTGTTGACTCCCAAAAAGGATAATACTTGGAAGATGTGCACAGATAGCAGAGAAATCAATCAAATTACCATTAAATATCGATTTCCTATATCGTGCTTCGATGACATGATGGATGTGCTATCCAGAGCTAAATATTTTAGTAAGATCGATTTGAAAAGTGGATACCACCAAATCTGGATTCATGAAGGGGATGAATGGAAAACTGCCTTCAAGACTAGGGATGGACTATATGAATGGATGGTGATGTCATTCGGGTTGTCCATTGCACCTAGTACTTTCATTTGATTGATGAGTACTTTGCTTTGACCTTATATTAGTAAGTTTGTTGTCGTTTATTTTGATGACATTCTAGTTTTCAGTAACAACAAAGAAGATCGCTTGTAGCATTTAAAAATTGTATTGATTATATTGAGAAAACATCAACTTTATGCAAACCTGAAGAAATGTAGGTTCCTACAACAAAGTTTGGTATTTATGGGTTTTGTCATCTCGACAAAAGGAGTCAAGATGGATTCAGAGAATTTTAGAGCAATTTTGGAGTGGCCTAGTCCTAGGAGCATAACAAAGATAAGAAGTTTTCATGGGATGGCTACCTTTTACCGAAAATTTATTCAAAATTTTAGCAGTATTGTAGCACCCATAACAGATTGCACCAAAATAAAGACATTCATGTGGACTAATGAAGCTGAGGAAAGTTTTAAGTTTCTAAATAAGAAGGTAACTGAGGTGCCCATATTAGCCTTACCATATTTTGATAAAGTGTTCAAAGTAGACGATGATGCTTCACATGTACGCATTGGAGTTGTACTTAGCCAAGAAGGTAGAACAATTGCATTCTTTAGTGAACAATTGAATGAGGTAAGAAAAAAATACTCCACATATGATGTATAATTTTATGCAATTGTGCAATCATTGCGACATTGGAGGCATTATTTAGTGCCGAAAGAGTTTGTGTTATTTACCGATCACATTTCATTAAAATATGTAAACACCCAAAAGAAATTGAACAATAGACATGCAAAATGGGTCTCTTTATTACAAGGCTACACCTTTGTTCTGAATCACAAATCAGGACGACAGAATCAAGTTGCAGATGCTTTGAGTCGGTGCACTATTCTTTTGAAAACCATGGAAAATCAAGTAATTGGGTTTGTTGCATTAAAGGATCTTTATGCGTCTAATAATGATTTTCGGGATATTGTGGAACAATTGAAGAATCCAGTCGTTGGGAAGATGGATCTTAATCAGGGTGAATATTTTATGAAAGATGGTTACCTATTCAAAGGAAAACAACTATGCATTCCAATTGGTTCAATGAAGAAAAATATTATCATAGACCTTTACAGTAGTGGTTTGGAAGGACATTTTGGAAAGGATAAGACTCTAGCCTTAATTGAAGATAAGTATTATTGGCTGAAGATGCAAAATGATATAACCAAGTGTTAGCGTCAGAAGTCACTCCTGGATTGCTTGTAGGAGCAGAGCCCAACGCCCATCAGTTTTATGTCACTATAGTTTTTAATGGGTGATCAAATGGATAGAGACTCGGGGAGATATCACTCCAACTTAGGGACTGGGTATAGTATGCAAGGAACAAAGGAGGTCTTGATCTGACTTCAGTCAGTGAGTTGATTTAAAGATGGGGAGGTGGAAGACTTGGTGAGAGGGGTGGACAAACTACCTCAGGCAGCAAACCTTTCAGTAGTTTGTAGAAGAAAAAATCTGAATGCAAGATCCTCTTGGTTCAGGGCTTCGAGAAGCTGAAAGGAGGACTTGATTGGATCCTCCAATTCCAAGTCGTTCAACGCTAAGAAAATCACAGAGGCCAATTAGAAACAACGCAACTGTTACAGTGATCCAACCTACATCATCCTATAACAGTCACAACTCGATTGGATCCTCCAATTCCAAGTTGCTCTAATACAGTGTAACAAAGACATGAAAGAAACTGACATTCATAAGGCAAGAAGTCTCAAGAGTCCACGCATAACCAGAATAATAGTGCTTCATTAAAGTTTTACAACCGGAAGCCTTGCTCAACCATCGATAGATTACAAAATACAAACACTGAATCTATATACTCAGAAAAATTCGCCTCACAGAGGTGTGCTCAGTCATCCAAGGCTTAGTGTCCCTTCAGCCAAATTCAGACGGATATTCTTTGTCAAACGCCACCTTAACTGCGCATGGCTCCTGTAAGGGGAGTAGCTGAGCCATTAAATGCCGAGTTAGCGTCTGCAGACCTCTTCTGGCTAGTCGAGGACTCGTCATGGCTTCTTTGGAAAAATGGGTATACAGGACCCTCTCGAGCAGACCGCTTGCCAGACTCTCCATACTTTACACTTAATGCATGAGGAGAGGTTTCAACCACCCCTTCTCACCTTCATTTACTCCAAGCGAAAACCAGGATTGAGGTCGTATCAGATGGCACTTGGATATCGTGATGAACCTTTCGGCGACTAGACCCGATGTCTTTGACCCCTTTTTCACAGCTCTTTTTATTTCCCAAGTGACCACGGGCTGTGACCCTACATTTATTCTCAAGGCGCTTTCAACGTTCGTGAATAGGAAGGAGTTGATCCTTGCTTTTCGAAGTCGCGACGGGCGAAAAGGCGAGGGGCCTAATCGCGCGCCAGGTGTCCCCTTTAGATGGACGACTGAGACTGCTCCGTGCTACTGCGGGCCCGACTCTGGGCGCTTTCGGCGCTTCGGGTTTCGGGGTTTCGAGATGTAGAAAGACATGGAACTCTCACCCTTCGAACTCTCGAATGCCAAAATGCCGACGTGACTAGATCTCGCGCCACGCATCCTTTGGATGGACGACTGCTATCCTTTTCTGCATACGATATGGGCGCTATCTATTGCGCTAATCTCAGTGAAACTGCGCTAACCGCGATTTACCACCAACCGTCGATCTTTTCTTATGGACGAATCTGAACCGTCGACAATATAATCTCGCCTGCATACTTGCTTGGAAGCCCAAAAACGAGATTTTCCCATGCCGCACTCGGGCGCTTCTTGTGAAACTTGCAGACGCAAATACTCTTGTGCCTAGGACAATAAATGTTACTAACATTAGGCTCCATGAGGGATAGAGTCATCCCTGTGATTCTCTAAGGACTCATTTTGCAGTTCTAGTGCCTTGATGTTGGGCTATGGAGTCATTTATTTAAAACTTAAAGGCAAAAAGAAAAACAATATTTACAACTGCGAAAGAGCCATGTGCGGTTCAAGAGAAAAATCTTTTTAGGAAATGCACATTCACAGGGCCATTGAAAACTTCTTGATCCTTCAAATCCCATACCCTGTAGGTGTTATTCGAGAATACTTCGAATATTTTGAAAGGCCCAATCCATAGGGCTTCGAATTTTCTGTGCTTGCCTTTATCTTGTTTAGGAGCATCCCATTTCAGTACCAGGTTTCCTATCCGAAACTCTTTCTTCTTGGCCTTCTAATCAAAAACCTGCTTGATCTTTTGCTGATGGTCCTGAATTCTGCCCATTACCTGCTCCCTGACCTGCTGGACTTCCACTAGCTAATGAATTCTTCTGATCATGTCATCAGGCTCCCCTTGATGATCCTGGAGGAATTTTGCTACAGGAATGGCTAATTGAGAAGGAAAAACAGCCTCTGCTCCATAGACTAATTGGAAAGGAGATACGCCTATAGATCTCTTCGTGGTCACTCGATCGGCCCATAGAGAAAATTTCAATCTTGAATGCCAGGCCTTCTTGTTGTCTTCCAACAGTCTTTTGATGATCCTTATTAGGCTTTTGTTGGAGGACTCTGCTAAACCGTTGCCCTGGGGATAGTATGGGGTGGAGTGAATCAGTTTGATCCTGAATTGTTCACAGAACTTGGCTAACGACTCAGCCCTGAAAGAGGCTGCGTTATCAGTGACAATCTTACTTGGGCAGCTGAATCTCGTGATGCGGTCTTCTAGGAATCCAATGATTACTTTGTGGGAAGCACTCCTGGTGGGGATAGCTTCAATCCACTTGGTGAAAACATCTGTAGCAGTGAGGATCCATCTGTGCTTCCCACTGGAAGCGGGGTGAATTTCTCCAATGAAATCTAGGCCCCATTGCTGGAAGGGTCCCGAAACAACCATAGGCTTTAAAGGTAGAGACTTGAGTTGTTGCTTTCCTGAAAATCTTTGGCATGGGATATAGGCTCTAACTCCTCTATGGACATCAACGAACAAGGTGGGTCAGTAGTGCCCAGCTCTGAGAATTTTGTGGGCTGTGGCCTTCCAGAAATGGTGCCCTCCACATAGGCCGCTGTGAAATTCAACCATGATCCTGTCGACCTCTTGTGGATCCATGCATTTTAAAAGCACCCCCAGCGGGTCTTTCCAGTATAAAATTTGATCGATAAGGCAGTATCTGACTGCCTTGAGCTTCAGAGATCTAGCTTTGTTTCTTTGCAGGCTGTCTGGAGGCCGCAACTCTTGCAGAAAATATATGACATCCTTATACCAAGGACATCGAGCCAATGGGGGCTCCCTTTGAGGGTCGATTTCAGACAGCCGACCCTGCTGAATCCCTGAGCATTCGTTGATAAAAATTATTCCCAAAGCTTGGCAATTGGCTTCARCCAACAACTTGGCTAAACCTTGACCTTTGATCAATTTGGTAGGCTTTATTTCCAGGTCAAACTCCAGAATCTTGGCTATCCACTTACTCCTCCTCCCGTCTATGTCAGGCTGAATAAGAATGTCTTTAACAATAGCTGAGGGGACATAGGCAATGATTTTTGACTACAGGACATGATTCTAAATGCCTTGAGAGCCTTTACCAGGGCATAGGCCTGCTTCTCCATAGTGTCATACCTGACTTTGGCATCTCTCAATGCTTGGATGAAATAGGCCACAGGCTTCTCTAGCCCAACCTTGTTCGTCTATAATAAAACAGCGGCCACCGTGTCAGGTGAGGCAAAGGAGAAAATAAGGAAATCCTTTGAGTAATCAGAACTGATAAGCACAGGGGATTCAGTCAGGGCCTTCTTTATTTTCTCAAAGGAATTTCGCGATTCAGAAGTCCACCTCACTTCATTTCCTTTCCTTAACATGGTTGTTATAAGTTTTACTTCCTCAACAAAGTTAGGCACAAACCTCCTCAGAAAATTAATCTTACCAAGGAAAGATTGGACCTCCTTCTTGGACCTCGGGATTGATAAGACTTGTATTGCCTCAACTCTGCTAGGATCAATCCTGACTCCTTCCGCTGATACTATGTGGCCTAGCAACTTTCCCTCCTGCATGGCGAACAGAGATTTCTTGGGGTTTAATGAAATGCCAAAACTCCTGCATTTATGGAAAACCTTCCTGAGATGAAAACAGTGTTCTTTATCAGATTTTGAAAATACTGTGATGTCATCCAGATAGACGACCACAAATTTGTCATTTTCCCCAATGAAAGCTATGTCCATGGCACGTTGAAACATTGCCCCTGCATTCATTAATCCAAAAGGCATCTTGGCATACATGAATGTGCCCCATGGAGTGGTAAAAGCCGTCTTTTCCTTGTCCTCAGGCAAAACAGAGACTTGATTGTAGCCAGAGAAACCATCGATCATGGACATCCTGGATGCTCCTGTTACCCTCTGCAGTATATGTTCCATCTTTGGTAAGGGGTAGTTATCCTTTCGTGAGCTCCTGTTCAGGTTTCTGAAGTCCACATAGAGTCTGATTTCTCCATTCTTTTTCCTTACTGGTACCAAGTTGGCCACCCACTCTGAGTATCTCAGTGGTACGATGATCTGGGCCTGTAGCAGCTTCTTCACTTCCCTCTCCATAATAGGCAACAACATAGGATTGATCTGTCTTAGCTTTTGCCTAAACGGATTTGCCTCCCTCTTCAACGGGATTTTATGCTCAATGACATAAGTGTTATATGTTTTAAGGTCTTTGTAGGTCCAGGCGAAAACATCAGCAAATTCCCTCAAAAGTCCAGCGTATTCAGACTTCTGCTCCTTTGTCAAACTTCTTGACAATTTGACCAACTTGGGCTCACTCTCAGTGCCAATGTTGCACTGAATAGTACAGGCGTCATCCTCCGAGATTTCCACTTTTAATGACACATCATTTTTATCAAAAAACCTTTCCAAAGGAACCAGTCCCCTTGGAATATGGTTGTTGGGAAGCTGCACAATGTTACGCTCTGCAATCTTATTCAGAAAATTACCCCCATCAAGCTCTTCTTCAGAGGCAGAGTCTCGGTCTATATGCATCTCCGAAAATTCTTCAATAGTCTCCAAGAATTTCTTGATCTCGAGATCATCCTCGAATACCTTCCAATGCTTGACGTTGTCAAGTATGGAGGGCCTGTATTTCACTTCCACCTCATATCTGAATTTAGGTGGCAAGGGCACTTTGAAACTACTTGCTGATGTAGCCAAGGAATCTGCCACTGTATTCTTCTCTTTTGGGATGAAAGAAATGTTAAATGCTGAGAAGAAACTATCAATTAGGTCCCATACCTCATTTCTGTAGCTCCTGAGTCGAGGATGCTTAGCCTGATAAGCGTTTCTAATCTGCTGAACCGCCAACTCTGCATCTCCGAACACTTCTACTTCCTGAATTCCCATTTCCCTTACGGCTCTTAATCCTAGGAAAAGAGCTTCATACTCTGCCACATTGTTGGTAGCTTCAAATTCTAGTTTGTATGATAGAGATATGGTTTTTTGAGCAGGTGACACAAAAAACACCCCAGCTCTAGCGCCTTCCCTGGAGAAGGCTCCATCAAAGAACATTTTCCAGACGGGGGTGATGGAGGGAGGAAATTTATGGGAAGTGGTGGGCTACTTTCTGAGTTTAAGAGGAGGCTCGGGAGCATGAGTGAGTTGTAGTAAACTAGAACCTAAATCAGTGTCCAAGGAAAAAATAGGATGGTTGGTAGGATTGGCTTCGTCATTGATTATATAGGCCAATTGGGCTTCCCTGTATAGCCTCCTATGTTCTCCTCCAAACACTGGGATAGTAGCATATGTGAGGTCCATCTGTAAAGTTCCCCCAAGTCTTTTTATCCAAGATCTTGATAACAACGTACCGAGCTTGGGGGGGACATCAGCCACTACAATATCCATGACCACACTTTTCATGGGCAATTGAAACAAGGTCACGACCAGGCCTTTGATGACTCCTAGACATTGAAGTTTCCTGGAGTCAAAGGAATAGAGGTCATGGTAGGCTCGGGTGACTTCTAGCCCTAACTCTTCCATGATAGTCTTGGGCATGAGGTTGTGAGAAGCCCCCGAATCCATCAAGCAGTTGTGCAGTACCTTGTCATGTATGTTCAAAAAAGTGTAGAAGGGAGGGGATGAGTCATTTCTGTCTTCTACCATAGGACCTAGAATAACTGCAGGATTTTCATCTTGCAAATTGATGGAGTCTGTGGGAAGGCATGAGACCTCAGACTGTAAAAGCTCAGAGAAGTGTTTCTTGAACCCTTCATGTTTAATCAATTCGGTTAGGGGCACAGGGATCCTGATCTTTTGAATTTCATGCTCGAAATTAAAAGAGGATGTAAGCTTCGAGATTTCTCTTATTTCGAGAACATGACTCTGGACTATGGGAGAGAGGGGTCGGGGATTCTTACCTCTGTTACTGTTCGCTGCTTCATTAGCAGGTTTCTCTGTTCTAGTGGACTGCTCAGGAATATTAGGTGCTACTGTCTTTTTCTTAGACCTCATATCATACCTGCCTTGGCTTCCACTAGTCTTGTCTCCCTTGCTCAGTTCATTTAGCTGTCTGTCCATGAGAGACTCCTCGTATGCTGATTGAGTGAGATGAGGAAAAGGAGGAGTGTCTCTGAAGCAATGGATTTCAGGATCAAGCTCATTTGTTTCCCCTTCTTCCCCCTCGGCCAAAAAATTGTTTTGAAAAGGGGCCTGAATTTTCTGGTCTTCTCTGTCTCTTCCCCTCTCTCTTTGTACAGTTGGGGAAGTAATATTGTTTAGCCTCCTGAAACCTCCTTTGTTTTCGGCGTTTTGAGGGCCCTTGTATGCTTGCCTCCCCTCCACCTTCATTCTCTCCATCTCTGCAAACAGAGACTTCACCATCTTGGTCAGTTCATCCACTTGAGGGTGGGGCACCGATGGGCCAAAAGTTGAGGCTTCAGATCTTCCCTTTCTTCTGTCTGCGTCGACCTTGTTCCTCAGTCTATCAGCTGCTAATACATTGGATTCCACTTCTATGGCCGCATCTTACATTTGAGCTAAGGAGGTGGATCTTCTTTCTCTCAATAAAAGACAGAAATCGAGGCCAAACGCACTAGCATAAGAAATCTTGGCCGAGGCTTCTGAAGGTTTTATTTCGGCAAGAATCTTATTATACATCTTATTGAATCTTTTGGATAAGTCAGAGACAGACTCTCCTTCCATCTTCTTCAAAGACCCGAACTCTGTCATATAATACATGAAATCCTTCCTATCTCCCCACTGCCTCAGAAAAGCACTATCCAGATCTTCGATCCCAACAATAGATCTGAGGGCCAATCCTTTAAACCACTTCCTCACCTCACCATCCAGGCTCTGGACGAAGACTCTCATCCAGACATCTTCATTTTCAATGTTCAGGTTGTCTGCATAACTGTAGAAAGCAGCCAGTTGCTCTTCCGCAGTTATGTCCCCTTCCTCAGTGAACTTGGGCATATACTTCAAGTAATCTCCAGCAGGGAGGGGATTCACTGGATGAGGTAGGATTAAGGGAGCATATCTGGCAGCGACTATGGTGTCCATTCTATTTAGAGGGGGATTAGCACCAGCCATAGGAATATTAGGTGGAGGATAACTTGGAGGAGAAGGAGTTCGCGAAGGGGCTACTGGGAATGAGTCTCGAAGTGGAATGGGAAACAAAAGGGGATTTAAAGAGAAGGCTATCGGGCTCAAATCAGCAGATGCTCCTCTTTGTGTAGGAGTGGTAACAGTAGCAAGAGGAGGCGTGGGGAAATATTCAGTGGTCCTGGGTCTATGCCAAAGTACAGTTTCAGAGGAGAGGGGAGTGACAAGGGTTTCTCCCTCCAATCCCAGACCAGGAGGGGAAAACTCAGCAGGAACACTCCCGAAATTGAGGAAACGGGAAACCTCGGAAAAAGGTTTGTTAAGAAACTGAGGAGGAGAAAATGGAGTTCCTACAGAAGGAGATGGCGGCTTACCTGGTTCGGCGGTGGACGCTTCTTCTTCAAAGGCCTTTCCTTTCCTGAGAACTACCTCTGGATCAGTTTCAGGTGTAGCTAGAGGCAGCTGTGGATGAGACCGCGTGTGTCTGCCTCTAAAAGCCACAATTAATATAGCAGGTTTTCCATAGTGGAGTCGTCACAATGGAGTCGTCAGGTGCACAGTAGCAATCTTCGAAGGCTCTGATACCTGATGCACCTTCAGAATCAGAGGCTCAATGTCGTTCAATCCCGGGGAAAATCTTCAACTTTGTCCCCGACAACGACGCCAGAAATGTTAGCATCAGAAGTCACTCCTGGATTGCTTGCAGGAGCAGATCCCAACGCCCATCAGTTTTATGTCACGATAGTTTTTAATGGGTGATCAAATGGATAGAGACTTGGGGAGATATCACTCCAACTCAAGGACTGGGTCTAGTATGCAAGGAACAAAGGAGGTCTTGATCTAACTTCAGTCAGTGAGTTGATTTAAAGATGGGGAGGTGGAAGACTTGGTGAGAGGGGTGGACAAACTACCTCAGGCAACATACCTTTCAGTAGTTTGTAGAAGAAAAACTCTGAATGCAAGATCCTCTTTGTTCAGGGCTTCGAGAAGATGAAAGGAGGACTTGACTGGATCCTCCAATTCCAAGTCATTCAACGCTAATAAAATCATAGAGGCCGATTAGAAACAACGCAACTGTTACAGTGATCCAACCTACATCATCCTATAATCATCACAACTCGACTGGATCCTCCAATTCCGAATTGCTCTAATACAATGTAACAAAGACATGAAAGAAACTGACATTCATAAGGCAAGAAGTCTCAAGAGTCCACGCATAACCAGAATAACAGTGCTTCATTAAAGTTTTACAACCGGGAGCCTTGCTCAACCATCGATAGATTACAAAATACAAAGACTGAGTCTATATACTCAGAAAAATTCGCCTCACAGAGGTGTGCTCAGTCATCCAAGGCTTGGTGTCCCTTCAGCCAAATTCAGATGGATATTCTTCGTCAGATGCCACCTTAACTGCGCATGGCTCCTGTAAGGGGAGTAGCTGAGCCATTAAATGTCGAGTTAGCGTGTGCAGACCTCTTCTGGCTAGTCGAGGACTCGACATGGCTTCTTTGAAAAAATGGGTATACAGGACCCTCTCGAGCAGACCGCTTGCCAGACCCTCCATACTTTACACTTAATGCACGAGGAGAGGTTTCAACCACCCCTTCTCACCTTCATTTACTCTAAGAGAAAACCAAGATTGAGGTCGTATCAGATGGCACCTGGAGATCGTGATGAACCTTTCGACGACTAGACCCGACGTCTTTGACCCCTTTTGCACAGATCTTTTTATTTCCCAAGTGACCATGGGCTGTGACCCTGCGTTTATTCTCAAGGCGCTTTCGGCGTTCGTGAATAGGAAGGAGTTGATCCTTGCTTTTCGAAGTCACGAAGGGCGAAAAGGCGAGGGGCCTAATCGCGCGCCAGGTGTCGCCTTTAGATGGACGGCTGAGACTGCTCCGTGCTACTGCGGACCCGACTCTGGGCGCTTTCGGCGCTTCAGGTTTCGGGGTTTCGAGATGTAGAAAGACATGGAACTCTCACCCTTCGATCTCTCGAATGCCGAAATACCGACGTGACTAGATCTTGCGCCACACGTCCTTTGGATGGATGGCTGCTATCCTTTTCTGCATACGATATGGGCACTATCTATTGCGCTAATCTCAGCGCAACTCCGCTAACCGTGATTTCTCGCCAACCGTCGATCTGCTCTTATGGACGAATTTGAACCGTCGGCAATATAATCTCGCCCGATTACTTGCTTGGAAGCCTAAAAACGAGATTTTCCCATGCCGCACTCGGGCGCTTCTTGTGCAACTTGCAGACCCAAATACTCTTGTGCCTAGGACAAGAAATGTTACTAACACCAAGTATATGACACAATGTAGGATTTTCCAAATGGCTAAAGGAAACTCACAGAACACAGGGTTGTATATGCCATTACCAGTGCCCATGGGCCCATGGACGGTTCTGAGCATGGATTCTGTGTTGGGGATCCCAAACACATATCAAGGTAATGATTATATTTTTGTGGTTGTTTATAGGTGTAACGTCCCTGACCCTCAACTACCTATGTTGGGATACACTACCTAACAACTGTATCTTTTAATTCTCGGCTCTGATACCAATTTGTGATGGTTCCCAACCTTAAACTAATAGGCCAAGCCATGCCACCACATAACTTTGCGGAAATATTCACATATAAAACTTAACATGAAAATAAATAGAGATAACATCTGATATTCACACACACACACACACACACACACACACATATCTAATGCAATTTAAACAGACGTCAATACTCTACTCATACACATGTACATGCGGAAGCAACATTACCACATACATGCAACATATACATACAAACATTACTCATCAATTATAATACAAATACAAATACACAACATACAATGAACACATATTTGGTACTTATCTTTTAATAGATGACCACCAACTGCATGAAGATCTTACACGAACCTCTCAACCTTAGACCACGTTGTTCATCATGCTCAGTAGTGGGTCACCCCCGAGCTGGGACTAAACTCCACCGGGAAAGGGATTCCTAGGATTGGCAAGGACAACAAGAAAGTCACACATATCAACAGGAAGGATTTTCTACCAGGAGCCACTTACGCCCACAACCCGCAGACCCTCATTCCCCACACGCCTTTCCCACCCTAGCAGTGTACACCTTCACTATCACAACTCCATCGGTTGTCCACCTCCCTTCCAGGGTTTCAACAACAGGTTGGATCAGAAGTATCAGAGTATTATAGCTGCTACGACACTTCCTCCAAGAGAACTCACTTCCTTAGCACACTCTCTCACCTGGAGAGAGTTGCTCACAGGCCTGACAACCTGCTTCTTAAATCCAGCTCCTTAGCAAATACAACAACAACATTCGGCTAATGCGCAGGTGATGGAAATAACCAAAAATGGGTAAGGACATAGAACATGGAAAAAATCCATGCTCAACCAAGGAACTGCATTGGAAGCAACAACCAATCTTTAAGACATAACATGGGCTCAGGAAAATACAAGTGCATCGGGCTTCACAGGATAACTCAAGTATGGATGCAGGTTCCCAAGGTGCGTGCTTGTTCAAAGGTTGATCATAGAGGTCATGCTCAGTGCGTGAGTGTGTGCGCGCATCAATGGAGAGTATGGCCGACTTCCAGAGTGACAACCATCGCGTGAATAGTGAGAATGGTGAGGGGAACCCCCAATGAGCTGAATTCCCCACCTAAAAAGTGCATGTGCCCAAGTTGACACATGTCTTCCTGAAGCTGCATGAGATCCACTTAACACTCGTTCCCTTTCCCCATGAACTTAGGACAATGTGGTTATGTCAAACCTTAGCCTCTAGGAAATAATAATATAATATTATTCCTTTAGAGGTAAGCCCTCTAGCTTAGTCCCTATTCCTAGACACTTAGCCCCTTCCCTTTTCCTAACTAGTGGAACTTAGTCCCCCATAACTCTTTCTTCGTGGTTGATCTACACACAGTGATGTAATTTTATTAATGATGTGAGTATTTACATATACAAAATCAGGCTCATTCGCTTGAGCATTTGGGCTCTTCGATCTAATAAACACATAAGTATTCCAACTTATAAACACTTGGCTCACTAGCCTATAAACATGATTACAACTCAGTAGGGCTCGGCCTTGGGGTGTTACAATATCCTCCCTTTATTTTTTCACTATCCTCAGTGCAACTTGTTTACACAACAACAACAAGATTTCCAAAATATTCAAAAAGATGTGGGTACTCTACCCGCATAGCATCTTCATGCTCCCATGTTGCATCCTCAGGATCGTACCAGGTCCACTGAACCTTTACAAGATTTACGACTCGATTCCAGAGTTTCTTTCTCTTCCAGTCCAGTATATGCACATGCTGCACTTGCAAAGAGCCTTCTTGTTCCACCTAAATCACATGATTAGCATCGGGTATATACTTCTTGAGCAATGATACATGAAATACATTATGAATAGTCATGGATGCAGGCAATGCAAGCATATAAGCTATTGATCCAATCCTTTCTAGAATTTCAAATGGTCCACAATATCTGGCTTCCAACTTGGAACAACTTCCCAGCTTCAAGGAACTTTTATTGGCTTTCACCTTCAGGAAAACATGATCACCCACTTTAAACTCCCTGTGGGTTCTTCCTTTGTCCGCATAACTTTTCTGCTTGTCTTGGGCGGCCTTCAAATTTGTCTTAATCTTTAACAATTGTTCTTCCATTTCCCTGAGTAACTCTGGCCCAACCACTGCCCTATCAGTTGGGTTGTCCCAGCTTACTGGGGTGTTTCACTTTCTTCCATAAAGTGCTTCAAACAAGCTCATCTTTAGTGATGCTTGATACCCATTGTTGTAGGCAAACTCTACCAAGTGTAAGTAGTCTTCCCATTTAGATAGTTTGTCCATCACATACATTATTAACATATCTTCTATCACTTGATTTACTCTTTTTGTTTGTCCATCAGACTCATGATGATAAGTTGTACTGAGGTTCAGGTTCGTTCTGAACCCCTTGAATAATTTTCTCCAAAACTTTGAGGTAAACTTTAGGTCTCTATAAAACACAATTGTCTTGGGAATGCCATGCAAGCGTGCTACTTCCCTCATATAAATATCAACAACATCAGTTTCCTTGTGAGTAGTCTTTAATGGAATAAAATGGGCAGCTTTAGTAAGCTTATCCACAACCACCATGATTGCATCATGTTGCTTGTTTGTTCTAGGAAATCATGTGATGAAATCCATTGTCACCACTTCCCACTTCCACTCAGGGATGGTTATTGGTTGTAGCAACCCAATTGGGTGTCTATTCTCAGCTTTGACCCTTTGACACTCCATACATCTGGCAATGTACTCTGCAATTTCTTTCTTCATACCTGACCAATGGTAATGGCTCTTGACTGCTGAAACTATTTTATAATATGCAGGGTGTCCCACATAAGGTACATTATGAATTTATTTTAAAATCACATTCATCAATTCAAGAGAATTGGGTACATAAACTATGTTTCTGTACAAGATAATTCCATCAATTCCCAATTCATAATATTTAGCTTTCTATTTCATTTTACCTTGCTGCAATTTAGTTACTAATTCCATGTACTGCAAATCAACTTTTGCAGCCTTAGAAATTATGCCTGTAAGATCCGCCTGATACATGCTAATGGTTGTAGCATGCAGTTCATGCACTCTCCTGTTGAGTGCAACAACCACCTTGTTCTCATTTCCTTTGATGTGCTTAATATCAAAGTCATATTCACAGAGGAATTCCAACCATCTACTCTGCCTAACATTCAAAGTAGATTGATCAAATAGGTACTTCAGACCATTATGGTCTATCCTCAACTCAAACCTCTTTCCCATGAGGTAGTGCATCCACTTCTTCAAAGCGTGCACTATGGCTGCCAACTCCAAATCATGAGTGGCATAGAGTCTTTCATGCTCTTTCAATTTCCTAGATTCAAAACATATCACAAACTCATTCTGGCTAAGGAATCCACCCAATCCTTCTTTGCATGCATATGTGCAAACCACAAAATCTTCATTCGGATCTGCAATCTTCTGAATTGGAGCACTGGTTAACAACTGCTTCAATTGTTGGAAGCTCTTTTCACATTCTTCTGTCCATTGAAACTTCTTCCCTTTCCTTTGCAAGGAAGTGACAGGGTGAGATATTCTCGAAAACCATGTAATGAACCTTCTGTAGTAGCCAGCTAGACCCATGAAGGATCTTACTTCTATCACATTTTTAGGTGTTGTCCACCCTTTAATGGCCTCAATCTTTTCAGGGTCCACAACTATCCCTTCTTCAGATATGATATGCCCCAAATAACGAATTATGTTTAGATAAAATGAGCACTTGCTCAATTTGGCATACAGTTGATGCTCTCTTATCACTTGAAACACCATCATCAAATGATGCTCATGCTCTTCCTCTGTCTTGGAGTATACAAGGATGTCATCCAAAAAGACAATGACAAACTTGTCTAAATATTCTCGAAAAATGCCATTCATTAGGCACATGAAAACAATAGGCGCATTTGATAACCCAAATGGCACCACTGTAAACTCATAATGACCATACCTTGTCCTGAAGGCGCTCTTGTTGATGTCTTCCTCTTTAATCCTTACCTGATGGTATCCCAACCTAAGATCTATCTTTGAAAATATCCTAGCATCCTTCAACTGATCGAAGAGATCATCAATCCTTGGTAGAGGATACTTGTTCTTTATAGTCACTTTGTTCAACTGTCTGAAATTGATGCACAATCTTAATGTCCCATATTTCTTCTTCACGAACAAGATTGGGGCACCCCAAGGTGACACACTTGGGCGTATGTACCCCTTCTTCAACATTTCTTCAAGTTGCATTTGCAACTCTTTCAGCTCTGTTGTACTCATTGTGTAAGGAGTTTTTGATATTGGTGCTGCTCCAGGCATTAAATTTATAGAGAAGTCAATATCTCTCTTTGGAGGTAGTCCTGGTACCTCCTTGAACACATCTTCAAAATCTTCCACGACTACATGATCCTCCAGATTTGGAACCTTATCCTTAGATTCTTCCTCCATATGGGCTATAAATATTTGACGGCCCTTCCTGTAACTCTTCTTTAGCTGCATTGTTGAGATTTCTCGGATAGTAACTTCCCTAGGAATTCCTTGGACTGCTCTCTGATTTCCTTCCTCATCCAAGAAAGTGAATGCCTTATTATGATAGTCTAATATGGCATGTTGTTGGTCCAACCAATCCATACCAATTAGGAAATCATATGATCCCAAAGGCAAGATGTTCAAATCTGCCTTGGTACTCAGTCCATTCATGCCCACTGGACATGATTTAACCAACACAACAACTTTTCTCTTGGCTCTTGTAGCCAGCTGCACCATCCAAGATTTCCCATGCTTGCTTCGTGGTAATTGAAATCTTTCCACTACCTTAGGATCTACATAGCTATGAATAGCTCCCGAGTCTATTAAAATAGTAAAGGCATGGTTATTGATCATACCTTCAACTTCAATCATGTGTGATTGAAACTCAGCTTGCTTGTTGTCCAGGGCTGCATAGATCCTTGGTACTCTTCTACCCATGTCCTCTACCGTTTCTGTTTTCTGAACATTGTGAACAACTCTCACTTTGTCACTTCTGTGAGGACAATCACTATACCTATGATCTCCTTTACAACCCCAAAATTCCATAGGTGTCTGTCTTGACCTTTGCCCACCTACTTCAGCCATCCTGGCCTCTCTCAAAACTGGCTGTCCTTGAGGACTATTGCTGAAAAATGGTGGCTTGTTCCCATTCTGCCTCTGCTCCCTTTTAAACTTCTTCTTGTCTTCCCAAGCCTTCTGGAAAATAGGTTTCCCTTTTTGTTGATCAAATAAGCATTTTTCTCTCCTTATGGTTTCTTCCATAGTTTTAGGATCATCATATTGGATCTTGTCACTGATGAAAGATGACATCCCACTCAGATACTTTTGAATCTTAACGGTCTTGTCCTTGATGAAGGGGACATACTTTAACAACTCCAAGAATCTTCTTTCATACTCATCAATGGACATACTTCCCATCTTGAGTTCAAAGAACTCTTTCATTTTCTTGTCATAATACCTCTTAGTTAAGTACTTCTTTTCAAAATGTCTCTTGAATTCCCTCCATGTAACATTCTTCTCCCTGATGTGTTGCACTTGCACAAGTTGATCCCACCATATGGACGCCTTTTCTTGTAGTTGATAGATGGCAATTCTTCCTTCTGCACGAGAAGAGTAATTCTGCAGTTGGAAATATTTCCTCATGCCCAACAACCATGCCTCAACATCTTCATCTTTCTTATGCTCTCCATAAAAAGTAAGAGGTTTGATCTTATTCATTTCACCCTTCAGTTCATCCACTTTAGATCTCCTATGTTTCCTGACAGGAGATGGGCTTGAATTACTGTGTGATCTCTTATGGGAATGATTTTGGAAGTGTTGGTGATGTCTGCTACCACTTCTTCCTCTTCTTTCCTCATCAGGGGTCTCGTGACTTCCTAATTTACTGGATCCACTTTCCTTATCCAATTTATTTTCAATTCTTTCTAGGCTCTGCATCAACTTCATAATGAAGTATCCCTGTTTCTCCTTGGCTCTCATAAGCCTTTTGTTATCTACCTGGTGAATTTGGACATATTTTCGCAAATTCTTAATGATTTTCATCATGCTCACTTCTTTATCTATTTCTTCTCCATGCCCATTAGAGTTTGTTCCTTCAATTCCCAAATGGACATCCATTCCTTTAACTTCATCCTCCAGACTGTAAGCATCCTGTGCTTCCTCCATTTCTCTTCACTAGGGAACAATTCTGTTCGGTTATGTCAATTGTTAACTCTGCAAAATGTGCATTCAACCGAACTTTTGTCAGGCTATTAGACTTAATAATTTTTCCAGAGTAACTTAAACAATATGATTCAACAAAAAGAATATCAGACTCCATTTTTGGCGGTTCTCTGTCGATCAAGAATCCCCACGATTCTATCTCCGAGCCCTGCTCTGTTCTGCAACGATTTTCAGGCGCTAGCCCCTTTTCTTTGGCCTTTAATTCGCATGTGACCACGACTGTGACCAAGTGATAATAGTTGAGCGCTTATTCGGAGCCTTGAAACTTCGGGGCTTCAGAGCTTCATAGGTTTCCAACGCCTTCAATTCCACAAACCTCCGGAGTGACAACTCTCTGGAGTGTCAGATCTTCTGACATGCATCCACAAATGCCAACAGTCACGATGAACTTCGATGCTTCAGCYCTCGGGAGTTCTCAACCCACACGACCCCACTTTCCCCCGAAGCCATGCTCAAGAAGAGTGCCATGAGGYGTAATATTAGAAGCGGACACATGGTCCAATCAGTTGGGTAACACGTGTCACATTCTAACTGGCATTTCTATCTTCCACAGGTTCTCAAGAAGTCCCACTAGCCATGCTCAAGAATAGTGCCATGTGGCGTAATATTAGAAGAAGACATGTGGTCCAATCAGTTGGGTAACAYGTGTCACATTCTAACTGGCATTTCTATCTTCCACAGGTTTTTAACTCACTGACATGTGGTACACATCCCATGTGTCCACGTCATTCCTGTTGACGTCGACAGGTCATGTCACTTTGAGACTTCTGCCTTCGAAAGATTTCACACTTGCATTCCACAAATCTCCCGAACTCCAAACTTTCGAACTACTTTATCTTCTAGGGTCCACATGGTACAACTGTCAACAATTAAGATGGTGGCACATGGCCCCACGTGTCAGATTGCTTTTGGTCCAACAAGATAGTCAAAGTTCCATTCTGACTGAAACGTGGTAGGACTAAGGAAGTCCACGTCACCCTGGGTGACATCATCATGCCATGTCACTTTGGGACTTCGGGCTTCGAAAGGTTTTACCTTAGCATACTTTGTTTCTCCCGAGCGCCGAACTCCCGAACTGCTGTGAGATCTACGGCTCACAATCACTTGCATGCAAATCTGACGGCTGAGATCTGTTTTTCGCTGCTGCGCCTTACTTCTTGCTCTTGGCTTGATCTAATGGCTTTGATCTATCTTCAACCAAAACCAACGGTCAAGCACTTCTCCCTGAATCTACGATGTAGATCCACTCCGAGACTTTAGAACTTCGAGCTTCGGCGACTTTATAACACATAAACTTGGCCGAAGTCGCGAAGTCCGAAGGACTTAAGGTTTAACTTTCCTGCACCTTTTTTAAATCTTACAATCGTGAAGGGTCTGCCTTCTTCCGAATAGATCCTACGACCCAAATTTAAACCTCGCGGCCCAACACAATGGTTGTTGTGGCTTCTTTCTCTGTTGTCATTCCATAAATCGTTATACCTCCTGAGCTTCTAAACACAGTCCCAGTGATGCTCTGAACTTCGAGTTTTGTCCCTTTCGACAACAATTCACTCTGAAATCTTTGTCGCGTTGACCACTAACATGGCACATCCAGGCCTAGTGTCGAAACCATGGCTCTGATACCAATTTGTAACGTCCCTAGCCCTCAACTACTTCTATCAGACTACGCTACCTAACGAATGTATCTTTTAATTCTTGGCTCTGATACCAATTTGTGACCGTTACCGGACTTAAACTAACAGGCCAGGCCATACCACCGAATAACTTTGCGGAAATATTCACATATAAAACTTAACATGAAAATAAATAGAGATAACATCTAATATTCACACACACACACACACACGCACACATACACACACACACACACACATATCTAATGCAATTTAAACAAACATCAATATTCTACTCATACACTTGTACATGCGGAAGCAACATTAACACATACATGCAACATATACATACATGCATTACTCATCAATTATAATACAAATACAAATACACAACATACAATGAACAAAGATTTGGTACTATCTTTTAATAGATGACCACCAACTGCGTGCATACCTTCCACAAACCTCCCAACCTTAGACCACGTTGTTCATCACGCTCAGCAGTGGATCACCCTAGAGCTGAGACTAAACTCCATCGAGCAAGGGATTCCTAGGCTTGGAAAGGACAACGGGAAAGTCGCACAGATCAACAATAAAGATTTTCTCCCAGGAGCCACTTACGCCCACAACCCATAGACCCTCATTCCCCACACACATGTCCCACCGTGGGAGTGTACACCTTCACTATCACAAGTCCATCGGTTGTCCACCTCATTTCCAGGGCTTCAACAACAAGCTGGACCAGAAGTCTCAGCGTACTGTAGCTGCTACGGAACTTCCTCCAGGAGAACTCACTTCCTCAGCACACTCTCTCATTTGGAGAGAGTTGCTCACATGCCTGACAACCTTCTTCTTAAATCCAACGCCTTAGCAAATACAACAACAACATTCGGCTAATGCACAGGTGATGGCAACAACCGAAAACAAGTAAGAACATAGAACATGGCAGCAAGCCATGCTCAGCGAAGGAATTGCATTGGCAGCAACAACCAACCATTAAGACACAACACAGGCTCAGGCAAATACAGGTGCGTCGGGCTTCGCAGGAGATACACAAGATAACTCAAGTATGATTGCAGGTTCCCAAGGTGCGTGCTTGTTCAAAGGTCGATAATAGAGGTCATGCTTAGTGCATGAGTGTGTACACGCATCAATGGCGAGTATGGCCGACTTCCAGAGTGACGACCATCACGTGAATCATGAGAATGGTGAGGGGAACCCCCAACGAGCTGACTTCCCCACCTAAAAACTGCATGCGCCCAGGTTGACACATGTCTTCCTGAAGCCGCATGAGCTCCACTTAACACTCGTTCCCTTTCCCCATGAACTTAGGACAATGTGGTTATGTCAAACCTTAGTCTCTAGGAAATAATAATATAATATTATTCCTTTAGAGGTAAGCCCTCTAGCTTAGCCCCTATTCCTAGATGCTTAGCCCCTATTCCTAGACACTTAGCCCCTTCCCTTTCCCTACCTAGTCGAGCTTAATCCCCAATAACTCTTTCTTCGTGGTCGGTCTACACGCAACGATGTAATTTTATTAATGATGTGAGTATTTATATATACAAAATCAGGCCCATTGGCCTTAGCATCTGGGCTCTCCGACTTAATAAACACATAAGTCTTCTAGCTTGTAAACACTTGGCTCACCAACCTATAAACATAATGACAATTCAACAAGGCTCGACCTTGGGGTGTTACAATAGGTTCTCTAAAATGATTCATTTCATTGCTTGCAAGAAAAGTAGTGATACATCGAGGGTGGCAAAATTGTTATTTTCAGAAGTTGTTAGATTGCATGGGGTTCCAAAAACTATTACTTCTGATAGAGATACTCAGTTCTTCGGTCATTTTTGGAGGACTTTATGGAAGAAAATGGGGACTAAATTGCATTTTAGTAGTGCCTATCGCCCCCAAAGAGATGGGAAAACTGAATAGTAAAGTCGAGTTTGAGAAACTTATTACGGAGCATTGTTGGAAAGAATCCCAAGCAGTGGGATTTGGCTTTACCTCAAGCATAATTTTCCTACAATACTTCACTTAATAGATCTACAAGTAAAACTCCATTTCGGGTTTTTTACGGTAGAAATCCTATGGGTGTCCTAGATTTGGTGCAACTACCACTTAGGGATAGGATCAGTGATGATGGGGAAGCATTTGCACAACACATTCAACAGTTGCAACAACAAGTGAGACAAAAATTGCAGGCCAATAATGAACAAAACAAAATTATAAAATATGCTCACCGACGATACAAGGTATTCAATGAAGGTGATTTGGTGATGGTTTATTTACGGAAATAACGGTTTCCTAGAGGAACCTACCACAAATTGAAGTATAAGAAAATTGATCCTTGCAAGATTCTCAAGAGAATCAACGAAAATACTTATAAGGTTGATTTACCAACATATCTCGATATCTCCCATATGTTTAATGTTTTTTTATTTGTATGTCTTCCATGGGGACGATCTGGGTGATGACAGTGAGGGGGAGGTGGATTGGCAACAGGTCATTCCAAGCAAGAAAAATGAAAAGATTCTGCATATTTTAGATAAGAAGACCCTTCATACTTGACAAGGCCAATACAACCGATATCTGGTCTAGTGGGAAGGCGTAGCACCAATAGAGAGTATATGGATTACAGAGGGGGACTTGTTGAACCTAGATCTCAGTAAGTGGCAATAGTTTAAAGACGGTAACTTGCAGGAGCTACATTTTTTTCAACTAGAGTAGAATGATGCAGGGATTTTCCGGGGGTCATAACTTTTGACTCGGTGATCCATTTGGGCTAGAATTTTACAGGGAGTTGTGTCTTGAAGAGTTCACTATCGTGTTGATTTGATCATTCTTATAAGACATCATTTCAACCCTTTTCCGGGGCCAAATTCCTTCATATAAGGCCTCAAATTGGGATTTTAGTGTTTTTACGAGAGTTTTTAAATTTGTAATTACCAGTTATCTCTTAGTTTATGAACTTAATCAGAAAAGCGAGTTGTCAAATAGTGTCACTTTAGTTATCTCTTTGTTGTTGTTCAGTTTTAGAGTCATGCAAGAATTTCTTAAAATTAGTTGTTTTTGAAAATCTCAAATAGTAGTTAGAAGGGTTGAACTTCCATTGTAATAGTTAGGATGGAGAAGGAATAATTATTTTCCATTCTCATGTGTTTGCATGGTTTTTAGATCTTGTGAACGAATCCAAGTTTATTGGTTACATCAAGATCTGAAGATTTTGGTTGTTGTTATAGTGCATATCTGCACAATTTTTCTCAAATAAACGCTTGTGATAGATGTTTAATGAAGCACACAACTCAAGATAATATATATATATATATATATATATATATATATATATATATATATATATATCTTGGGGTAGGGAAAATTCCAAGTGCAAAAACCCCAAGATCCACTAGTTTATGAAAGATAAAATTGAAATACAAAGCTAGGACATGATGTTTTTGGTATTTTATAATAAAATGTTTGATTTTGAGTATTTTAAAATAAAATGGTTGAAGAGGATGAGAGATCCTTTTACCTTTACATTTTACCTTAATATGTCTCCGAGTTTGTGCAATTATGACCCTATGAGCTTAAGATTGGTCGGATAGATTTTTAGACGATTGGGTTTGGAGTGGAAGCACTATCGCCCCCAATGTTAGAAATTCACCAATAAATAGGTTCATCCTTCGATTTTGCTAGGAGAGCTGCTCTACATGATGGTCTCTGAGACAACCAATCAATCTGGATCAAAGAGATAATAGACCATTTGATTGAAGTTACTCCCAAAAGAGTTGGTCCAACAACTTGGGTGTATTACCCTTAGATCTCACAAATAGAGTAAGGAGACAAAGGTCTATCTTCTCTCTTCCACGTGACTATATAGCCCCTCAATGGATCGATTGGTTATCTTCCACAATTCTCCTAAGGAACCCCAATCAAAGCACAATTAAAAATATCCAAGACCAAGAAAAGCAAACATTACAATATATAATCCACAGTGACAAGAGAATTGAGTTCTTAAAAATTGCATTATCTCACCAAATTTCAACAATTGAGAGGAGTAGCTAGCCTTATATAGAAAAATTTGTAACGGTTAGTTTCTAATTCCCTCATAAAAAAATAATTTATCTTGGTTTGTACATCCAGAATTGGTTGGAGGCTAAACCATTGAATAATATTTCTTTATTACATGACTCCATGGTTAAAATAGGATAAATTCATTTTTTAGAATAATTGACCAATTGATTTGGTGGAGGAAATAAACTTAGGGACAATTTCCCCTTGAGAAATGAGCAATAACAAACATATTTTGTCCACATTGACTATTCTTCCTTCCAACAGCTAGTTTGATTTGTCAAATCAATCAATGAGTAGTTGCAATTTGTCTCAAATAGGATGATTTGGTCATTTAGTGGTTAAATTAACCACTTTGCTTGGAAATAAAGCATCTTTGAATACAATTAGGAATCTTTGACTTGCCAAAATTATTCCAATGCTAGAATACCCCAAATGTTTCACTCCTTGACCATTTGACCTTGTAAAATGTGCCCAACGATTTTCTAGAAGTGGGATGTTTTTTTCTTGGGAGGCAATATCTCCCTCAATATTCCCACAATCAAAATTCTGTGACATGAGTCTTGCTTGTAATTTTTTTCTACTAATTTTGAACCCATGTTGTAATTTTTGCCTTCGAGGTGCATTGCATGAAAAAACATGCATAGGTGAAAACTCCCTTAGTATTTCATCAATCACAATTTTACCATATGAGTTTTTCTTATGAATGTTTTATGGTCATTTTGAACCCATGTATTTTTTCCTCGAGGACCGCTGCATCAAAAGACGTGCAATGATGAAAACTTTGTGAGACTGCCATGTTGAGAACAAAAATGATAGTGCACCATGGCCAATGGACGCCTACAGACTCAATATAAGATAACCATGTGTGGGAAGACATAGGTGTGCATGACATGGACTGGACTAGGCCCCACAAACCGTAATCACCCCTACATAAGACGTGGTTCCACACAATCATGTGTCTCAATAGATCCGTGCCACGACCTTCAATCCTATCCAAGATGAGAGATAGTGAGACAGAGACATAAGGGACTGATCATGATTGGACTAAGTCTAGAAATCCAGTACAAAGATCATCCACTATGGTTTACATGGCTTTAACTTGCATCCTTGGGCTTACAATGGTGTAGCCAAGTAAAAGCATATGCTACCTCTTGGAGAGGTAATAGGACCCAATCTTTGCAAGAAAGGTTGTAGCATTCTAGGCCATCATAGCTAAGAATTCTAAGCATGGCACCCACCAAAACCCATACAACACATGTTTTGTGAAGAAAGTTATAGAAGTTCTAAAAATAAAAATCACCTCTATCTCCCAAAAGTAAGGTCTTTCTCTTCACAAAGTTGGCACCCATTAGCAAGTTTATGGGGAAACAAACAAATCACAAGTTTTAAAGCAATCGTTGGAAGAATATTGGCTCTTGTTAATGAAAGGATCATTAAATTTCTTCCTCTATAAATAGGGCTACATTGCTTTCTTGTTCACGCTGAAGGAGGATAAAGATTTTGATATTTCAAAGTTCTTGTTACTTTTTGTGCCCTCGAGGGGTTTATTTGAATTGATGGACGCTAGATTTCAACCCCAAGAAGGACATTCCCAAGTTAGTGCCAGTGCGGGTTTGCCTCCCTCATCTTCTACTAATATTTTGAGATGCTCCGACCTTCCAAGCCACTGGCAACAATAATGGAAGGTTTTTTAAAGAGTTGGACCAAAGGCATGCCAATACTTTTGTGTGCAAATCTTTACTAAAGTAGAGCTTGGAAAAGGGGCACTGGAAGCCATCTCCCTGAATCTTAATGGATGGTGTCATATTCAAGTGCTAGATTATGAGTAATTCCCATTCATTGCAATATTTGTCATTAGCATGGACACTTTGGCAGAGATTGCAAGAAAGAACCAATACCCCTAGTGTCACCCTTAAACAACCAATGCAAACAATGAAAGAAGGAAGTGTAGGGAGCCAACGTCTTTGTCTTCCAAGGCTAAAGACTCCACATTGCTTCCATCCTAAACCTCGACAAATTGCTTCCAAATTTTGAAGGATCTAAACATGGGTGTGAAAGCCAACCCTGAGGAACAAATGATGGGGGTGAACATATAGAAGAGGAGGAGCTGGAGAGGGATGAGAACAAGTTGATGGTGAATGAGGAGACATAACAAGGGGAGGAAGCCCTCCCTACCTAGGGA
>ML785118.1:279147-303967 GCA_009831015.1 Picea engelmannii | reverse complement strand
GAAAAACACCTCAAATAAGTCTCCAAACACTTGTTGACAACTTCAGTTTGACCATCAACCTGGGGATGATAGGTGGTGCTGAGATGTAATTGGGTGCCCTGTAACCTGAACAATTCTTGCCAAAAATTGTTGGTGTAAGTAGGATCTCGATAAGAAACAATAGAATGAGGCATGACATGAAGCTTGAAGACATGATCCATGAAAATTTGGGCCACAATGGATGCAATAAATGGATGTTTAAGAGCACAAAAATAAGCATACTTGGAAAGACGATCAACTACCACCATGATGAATGACTTATTGCCTAATTTAGGTAATCCCACAATAAAATCCATAGAGATGTCCCTCCAAATAGCGGGTGGAATTGGAAGTGGTTGGATTGTGCAAGGAGATTTGATTGCTTCACCCTTGTTACATTGACAAACATCACATTCTGCCACAAAAGTGTGAACATCTTTTTTCATACCATCCAAGAAAAAAGAACGTTTGACCTAGTCATAGATTTTGGTAAACCCTAAGTGCCTACATGTGGGACTAACATGAAGCTCAAAAAGCACCATATATTTAAGTTGGGATTGTTTACTTAAATACAAATGGCCTTTGTAGTGAAGCTCATCATTGTGCCAAGAGTACCCTGGGAAACTGGAGAATTCTCTTGCAATTGTTGGATCAGATGCAAAATTTTAGGATCTTGTAACTATTCTTGGTGAACAACTTGGAGCTAATCTAGTATAATGAAGGATAGGGAGAAAAGGGACCCTTCATCTTCGTATTTTCGAAAAAGAGTGTCAACAACCACATTTTCTTTGCCTTTCTTGTAAATGATCTCATAATCATATCCAAAGAGCTTAGTTACCCATTTTTGTTGCTTTGGAGAAGAAGGTCATTGCTCCAAAAAATACTTGAGGCTTTGATGATATTTATTAATTTGGAAGTGTTTCCCCAAGAGATAAGGGCATCGGAGATCCACTGCATGCAGAATAGCCAACATTTCCTTTACATAGATTGATTAGCCCAAATGGCGTTCTAAAAATTTTGTGTTGGTAAAGGCCAAAGGTCTACCCTCTTGCATAAGGACTGCTCCAATTCCTCTGTCTGAGGCATCACATTATAGGACAAAGGTCTTTGTGAAATCAGTAAGGTCCAAGACTGGAGGCTTGAAAGGAATGATCAGTTGCGGGAGTCCAAGTGAAAGAATTATTTTTAAAGAGAGCGGTGAGAGGTGATGCAATCTTTCCATAATTTTGAACAAACTTTTGATAATATCTTTTTAAACCCAGAAAATCACACAAGATTTTGATAGTCTTTAGGAGAGGCCAATCCTGCATTGCTTCAATCTTCTTAGGATCCACCTGGATGCCAGCCTTGCCAACAATATGACCCAAGTACTCGAATTTGAGGTGCCAAGGGAACATTTAGAGTGTTTGAGGAAAAGTCAATGTTGAGAAAGTAGATGGAGAACTTGATCCACATGGGAAAGATAGGATTCACAAGTTTTAATATAGATGATAATATCATCAAAGAAAACTAAGACAAAATGACGGAAAAAGGGATGGAAGACATTATTCATGAGGCTTAGGAAGGCGGAGGGGGCATTACATAGGCCAAAGGGCATGACCAAGAACTCATAGTGACCCTCATGAGTTTGAAATACAGCCTTGGGGATGTCAGCTTCTTGCATATGTATCTAGTGGTAGCCATAATGGAGATCAAGTTTAGTGAAGTACAAAACACCACTCAGCTGATCCAAGAGATCATCAATGACATGAATGGGAAACTTTTCCTTGATGTTGAGTTTATTGAGGTCACATAAGTCAAGACACATGCACCAAGTACCTTATTTCTTAAGTACCATGACCACAGGAGAAGAATAAGGGATGGTACTAGGGCGGATAACACCCACTTGGAGAAATTCCTCCATTATTTTCTCAATTTCATTCTTTTGGGCAAAGGGATGATGATAAAGGAGAACATTGGGAGGAAGAATGCAAGAAATGAGGGGTATGGAATGATCATGAACACCACAAGAAGGCAGAAGTCCCTGAGGAGTGGAAAAAACAACTTGATGTTTGGAGAGAATAGCTTGGAGGTCAAGATGCACAAAGGGTGTCTCAACCACTTGAATAGAATGGAGTTGAGAAATTATACTGGAGTGGACTTTCTTGAGGAGATTTTCCATGTGATGGGAATTGATGATCTCAGGAGAACTAGCTGTGAGACCTTGGAAGTGATACCTTTGTCCCTCATGTTGGAATTGCATGGTTAATTCCTTAAAATCCATAAGAATGGGGCCCAAAGTGTGTAACCATTCAACACCTAGCATGATGTCACAACCACCCATTTCAATGGAAAACATATGAGATTTCAGGTGGTAATGTCCAATTTGAAAACGTACATTTTCACAATGCCCACCACATTTCATGGACCCACCATTGGCTATCATGATTTGAAAATTATTGACAGCATGAATATAGCAATTGGTTTCCTGGGCAATGCAATGATGAATAAAATTGTGGGTGCTACCATTGTCAACAAGGATGATGACCTTCCTATGCTTAATATAGCCAATGAGCTTGAGGGTTTGTAGAGCAGAGAAACAAGTGAGGGCATGCAAGGAAATGAGTGGGTCAACTTTATGTGGGTCAGTGGGCTCCTGGGTAGCATCGGGAAGGGAGGGCTCTTCAACAAGGGGAAATGTCACCTCTTCTTTAGGAACATATTCATAAATGGACATAAAAAAAAAATTCCTTACACTTGTGCCCTGGAAAATATTTTTCATCACAATTATAAAAAATAACCTTCAATTGGCGTTCAACCATTTCAACCCTAGTTAATTTCGAGACCTTGAGGGGAGTGAAAAGGGGGTTAGGATCAGTGGGTCGAGGGTGAGGAACAAAAGAGGGTTTTTTGTTCTGGGAAAAAACAACTTACCTCTTTAGCACGTTTAGTAGCTTTCAACCAAGTTTGAGGGAGGGCCATGAGAACCTGGGATCATATTTCATCCTTTCGGCCATTGATAAAGCATTTACGGAAGAATGCATTTGACATGCCCTCAATTCGAAAGGCCAAATGCTCAAAAGCAATTATAAAGTCTTCCACGGTGCCTGACTATTTCAATTTGGTCAAATGATCGAGATAGTGGGTATCAATGTCAAAGCAGTCTAGAGCTCTGCAGCAAACTGGGTCCATGCAATATACCCCCGATGTGAATTTTTATGCCATTGCCACCATTTCCATCATTCAAGATCTATATAGAGGACAACATAGTGAAGTTTGGAAAACTCATCAGTAATACCATGCATAGAAAAATAATGGTCCATTTGAGTGACCCAACTCGTAGGATCAGAGCCATCAAATTTATTGACCTCAACATGGGGAAGACACGGGTCACGATGAAAGGAGTTAGATTGAAACTACAAATAATGAGAGGAATCAATAACATCCAGTTGGTCCGAGGAGGAAGGACCCAGAGTGCGGTTCAACAACTGGTTGACAGCAGACTGGAGGGTGTTAAATTGGTTCACGAATTTGGCTTCCATGGTGTCAAATTTGTGCAGGGCCTAGATCTCGAATTGTGCAAGGAGGGAATTGGTAGAGCCAATCTCATATGTCATATGTTGGATGGAGTCCTGGGCTTGATTGATGAAAGCTTGCGGATCTTGGTTGCAAGTGGTGGCCATTTGGAGAGGGGGAGTGCAGGTAAGGGAAAATGGGTGGGTGGGACCACAAAAAAGGACTTATAAGTGATAGGTACCACGACGAGCAGGGAGAGAAGGGAAATATAATGGAATGGGAGGAAAAATAGGGAAGCTGAGAAGGGGTCAAGTCCACTATAAAAAAAAAGGATTAAAAATGAAAGGTATGACTGCGATCAGGGAGAGAAGGGGAATCCAATGGGATAGGTCCCAAATAAGTGTGTTGATAGGAATAATATTGCAGTGACGAAATGCCCAAATGATTAACAGAAATAAATGTGTAGTAAATTCGCAACCATAATGCAGAAGGAACAGTTGCGCGACAATAGATCTTGTATGTTCTATTTTTTTTCGTCCCAAGGGGTAGGGTATTCATGGTTTCTACAGACAATGGTTTTCCCTATGCTATAGCTCTTTGATATACGTGTGGGTTCCAATAGTAGTGCTCGGCCCAATATCTCAGGGCACCAACTAAGGAGGATATATTGTTCCCTTAGCCATACTACATGACTACCCAAGTACTAGAGAGTATCTTCCTAAGTGTTGTTCTTGGTGGCACTATAGCAGTCAAGCGGCCAATCGGTCTATCTATAGAGGGCTTCAGGAGATCTAGGTCAATCCATATACAAGTGTTGTCTAATGCGCTACCACTTGAAGGGGTACCAACAGGGGTTTCAAGGGTGGCCAACAGATGTGCGCTTGAGTACCACTTGTATTTATTGCATGTATTACTCCCCGATCGTGGGTTTATGCGTGTAACGACAGATCTTTGTAGCTCTTTAAGACGTCAAAATACGTCTCTACCCTGAAAAAAAAATTAACCCACAATGTTTTGCTGAGAAAAGTGCTCTGATACCACTTGTAAGGTACCATGTCTATTTTATTAGAAAAGAAGAGAAATAATGCAGAAAATAACACCGTGATAGCAACAAAATACGAAAATACTACAGAGATAACAATAGGACAACAAATTATATGGAACCACAACACCAAAATTATACCTTTATTGATAGGAAACAAGGTTCACTTGCCTCTTCGACGGGGCAACCTCCAACAGAGCAGATCACTATTACAATAATTCTTCAAGACAAAACTTCTCATACCCTCTACTCCTATTTATACTAAATTTATCTATCCAAAAGAACAATCTAGAGGAAGATCCTTCTAGAAGCGAAAGCTTCTATTAGGTCTTCTTACATTTGACTTGTTCCTCCTTATTACTAGGCCTTATTAATATTGACCTTTATTACATGGAAATATATTATTCTACCCACTTGAGGGGTTAGGTAGGTTAGGTACCTAACAGTGTGAGAAGTCACATCTCTTAGTTATTGAGAGCATGAGGATGAAGTACCATCAACATTAGTGAGTGTGAGAGTCAACTTGCTTGGTATTTCTTGAGAAAAAAGTAAATTTGTAGGGAAAGGTGGTAAGTTTTTACAAATTGATTTTGGGTAGTAAGAGAAGAACTGATTGTTGGGAACATAACTAATTAGGATGTGCTTGAGGGAAACCATTATTTGGCTATGTTTATGATGGAAATGTGGCATGTGTGCCTGTAAAAATGGGCTGTGTGTATGTGGAGTGTTTCCTATCGAGGAAATGGCTCAATAGCCTTATGAACGTTGTTGTGAACACTTTTGGGTAAATGGAGAGTTCTAGGAGTCCCCAACAGAAAGATTCCTAGCCAACTTGTGTTGGATGCCTTGATAAAAGAATGGTACATCCCGAGGGACTGTTTGTAGAGAAGGGGGTACATTCCTTTGGCTATGCAGGTCTTGGGGAAGATAGTTGGTGGATTGGAATTGATGTTGGAGTAGAACCTGGGTTTTGGGCTATTAAATGTGGAGAGTCGATAGTCAAGAGGGATAGATATCCTTGTGGAATCATAGCCACAACTTGGGGGTGGCTTGTTGTTGAGAGAAAATGAACAACAATCATATGACTGGCAGGAACGTCCTTCATACGCAGCTAGTTGGTTATTTATAAATAGATAATTTTTATGTTATGATTATTATATTAATTTCATTGTGTACGTCAATATCTAAATGTTCTGTGTTTGCTTGAAAAATTGAATTCATGTTTTAAAATATGTTGTTAGATGCATGTTAAATTATGGGTCTGTTGGCCCTTGACTTATTTTACATGTGTGGGGAATTTTAAATTTTTTTATTTATGTAGGCGTGTATGTTACAGATTAAACCATAGAGAAATGCATGCCCCAATATTGGTGTAAAGCCATGACTAGTCGACAATCTTGTAAGAATTAGGCTCGAGGAAGAAACCCAAATATTTAACACCTTTATCAAGAACATCTTTTGGAAAAGGAAGGGAAATAGCCAAATCACTCAAGACTTTTACTGAGAGAGAGTTATACAAGAGGCGTGATTTATAAATATTAAACTTCATACCAATAATCAAATAGTAATGGTCCATAATTCTTTTTAACTCAAGGAACTCATTTGAAGACCCATCTCCAAAAAGAAAAACATCATCGAAAAAAAGAAGGTGAGAGATGAACTCAAATGAAGAAATATTTACACCCTTCAGGACACTTTGATGACAAGCATTTTTTAAGAGAATGCTAAGACCTTATGTGACCAATAGGAACAAGAAAGGAGACAAGGGGCAACCTTTCCTAAGACCCCTGGTAGCTTGAAATAACTTGAAGGGAACACCATTGATAAACACAACAAACGATATTGACTGGACACAAGCCATGATCCAGTTGATTGTCATTAAATTCATACCCATATGAAGAAGAAGCAGGTGGGGATAAACCCAACTGACTCTATCATAAGCTTTAGACAAATCCAACATTAAAACCATTGATGAGGAGTTAGATTTCTTTATGGAATGAATCCCCTCCTGAGCTATAGTGACCGCATCATGAATTCGACAATTACTTAGGAAACCAAACTACTCTTATGAAATCAAGTCACTCGGGATTGGTTTCAGTCTATTACCCAATATTTTTGCAACCAATTTATAAATGGCATTGCAACACGAAATTCAATGGAAGTCCTCCAAAGAAACTACATCTTGTTCTTTAGGAATCAATGCTAGGAACGTCGAGTTAAACGTTCCCAACATCTTATTCGGTCATTTAGATTCATGCACCACCTTTAACAAATCATCCTTGACAAAATCATAAAATCCTAGATAGAATTTGACAATCAATTCATCTGGGTTGGGGATTTTATCCTTTTTGAGCGACGTTAATGTCGCCAAAATCTCTTCCTCATATATGTCTACTTCCAAAGAGGCATTCATATCATCATCTATCAACCAGGGAACCAACCTTAATACCTGTTGAATATCTCCCATCGGACAACCTGTTAGTTCTTTGAACAAATATCTCAAGTAAGCAACACCAACCTTTTCTTTATATTGAAAAGAGTTCACCAAATATCCTCTATCGTTTCTGAGCTCCTAGATGGTGTTTAGAATTTTACGATAGCTTGCAAACCTATGGAAGAAATTCACAGTTGTCACCTTCATGAATCCATATGGCATGACTCTTAAGTCTTCATTCAATTTCTTCTTTATTGAGCAGGTCTTGGAATTTAACTTCAAGAGCAAAAAGAGCCTCCCTCTCATTTTCAGAGAAATACTAGAAACATCGTCATCGTAAATACAATGGATATTATCTTCTACCTATATAAGAGTCGTCTGTGCCTTTTTTTTGAAAGAATCTACCCAGAGTTTGGTCAATCTATGTACCAAATCTAAGTTGTATACTAATTGCTTCATATAAGAGACCTCAACATCTAATTGCAACAATTTCCACCCCGAAATAATCCACTGTCTGTAGTATTATTCAAGCAACCATGCGTGATTAAATTTAAGAGGAATAACAAGCTTCTTATCCTATTTCACCTACTTACAAGGAATAGGGATATGGTTGGAAAGACCCATGTTACCAACCTAGGAATTCATGAGGAATCTCCCACTCAATAATGTGTCCGAACACAAAAACCTATCTAGCCTCTTCAAGGTACCCACATCACCTTTCCTACCATTGCGCCACGTACGCACAAATTTCACAAGATCTACGTCAACCAAATGCAACTCTTCTAGAATATGGGAGAAACAATCACCCAATGGATCTTGCCTAGGATGAGACCTCCACAACTCTCTTAAATAAAGTGTAAAATTCAAGTCACCTCCCGCTAGAATATTCTTGTCGGAGAAAACCCTAGACGAATCCAAAGCCTCTCAATATTTCCTTTCATTAGCATAAGGGCCATAAAATTTAAGAACCCTTAGTTTGATGTCCAAATCTTTGCCCAATAAATTAACCTGAATACCTGAATTCAAAGTTGTAGAAACAACAACTTTCAAGCAAGGTCTCCAAGTAGTAAGGAGGCCCCCAGACAATCCAACACGTCAATTGCACTGAAAGACCAGTCTTTCATCCAAGAGAAAACATTTATAGCCTTTGAACCTGCACACATAGTTTCTTGGATAAGCATTATATCTAGAGAAAGACTTTGACAAGTCTTTTGAGGGCTATCGTTGTAGGGGCACCCCACATGCGTTGAAAGATAAGGCCATCATGGGGTAACCCTGATGATGAATTTCCCTACTCTAAGGGCCCTATAAATTGTAGCATGCTTTCCACAATGAATGTCCTTTTAGCTTGTTGTTGGGATATGGACAAAAAATATTTCCTTCCTGCACTCCCCCAAGAGGGCTTGTCTGGAGGCTTATCTGGAGTCAGTCCCCCTTCTATCGACACATCTTTAATTTTGGACTTGGATCTCAAACCACACTTTAAAATGACCACCTTCTTAGGAGAAGAGGCTTGAGAGCCTTTACTTGAGGAAAGCCTAGAATTTTCATTGTAATCATTTTTGTTCAAAACTTCTGGGGGAGAAGCAGTGCCATTGAGATTTCTAGGCATTTGATCATCGCCCTCCAGAGCTCGAGGATCAAGACTATCAAAGGAAACAAGATGATCAAGGTTCAACAGTTCTAGAAGTATTCTCGGCTCCACTTTAGCTCCCAATTTCTCTACTTCTCTAACTTAAATACCCAAAAGAGAAGCTTCTTTGATAATATTAATGGATGCACTCATAACATAATCCTCTCTTTTTCTCCAAATATTATTGGGTGAAACCCTAAGAGCACCTACTTTGTTACAATGCACTTTAATATGGCCTACTTCATGGCACACATAACATCTAAACAAGACCCTTCAATAGTCTACTATTTGAAACCAAGAAACTCCATCCATGACCAACTCAATTTCATCTATCAATCCTTCTCTAATATCCACTTCCACCAAAATGTGGTCCCAGCGATGATTTTGATTGGTTTCCCAACCATCCTCCAACTTCGAAAAACTTCCAATCTTGTTTCCAATAGCCTCCAAAACCTCTATACTTTAGAAAAGCATAGGAAAACCCAGTAAAATATCCAACAGGTGATGAACAATGAAAGGTTTTATAACATGATTGAAATACACCTTCCACTCTTAAAGAACCAAAGCAAAAGGACCCCATGTCCACTTCCGACAGAGAATATTAGTCATATAACCAACATTTTTAAACACAAATCACAACCAACCTTTGGTCAATACATGAAAAACGACAACATATCCCAGTTTCAAAGCCTAGTTTTCTTTCAACCAAATCTGTAAAGAAGCAAGATGAACCAACTAATCAAAAAACTTTCTAACCAGGGTCTTTCCCATACAATTGGGAATATATTTTATCTCAATATCATACCCTACCACCATTCTAACATTTTCTCTTATGGGTCTGTAATATCCCCAAGGACGAGCCCCATTTGTATTTATGAATTGTAACATGTTTTGTAGGCTGGTGAGCCAAGCAATTCTAAGTTGATAGGCTTATGTGTTTATTAGGCTGGAGAACCTAGGTGTTAAAGGCCAAGAGTTTGTTTTGTACATGTAAATATTCATATTATTAATATAAAAACATCATTGCGTGTAGATCCACCATGAAGAAAGAGTATGGGGGACTAAGCTCCACTAGGCTGGGTAAGGGAGAGGGGGTTGAGAGGCTAGAAATAGGGACTAAGCTTAAGATCTTAAGACCAAGAATAATTTATTATTACGCTAAATGTTGATAGAAGGATATGATTATATCCTAAGTTCCTTTGGGAAGAGGGAATGACTTCCAAATGGAAAGGAACGTGCTTCATGAGTGACATGTGTCAGCTCATGCACATGCAATTTTAAGTGGGAGTTTATGTTGTTTGGGGGGGGGGGACTCACAGAGGTTCAGGGACACACAATTGGCTCTCACACTCTCACCATGCTCGCCATTCTCTGACCAGTCAACCACCTCTATCCTGATGAATTCATTCATGCACTGAGAAAGCACACAACCAGCCATTTCCGCCATTGTTGAACCCGTGGTCATCATGAACCTCTGTAACTTGCTTGCACTGGTATTTTTTTGAGTCATACTCTACCTTACCCGAGTTTTTTTGTTTCCTTCACCCTTTCCTGTTTGTCTTAGGAGATGGATAGAAGAAACAGGTTGTCAGACCTGTGGTTTGCAAAGGCGGGTTGTCAGGCCCATAGATTGAAAAGGCAGGTTGTCAATCCTATGAGCAACTCTCTCCAGGTGAGAGAGTGTGTTGAGGAAGTGAATTCTTCTGGAGGGATTCCAGTAGCAGCTACAGAGCTCTGAGCGTTCTTGTCTGGCCTGTTGTTGAAGCCTCGAAAGGGAGGTGGAGCAGTCGATGAATTGTGTGACAGTGAAGGTGTATACTCCTATGGTGGGACATGCATGTGGGGAATGAGAGTCTGTGAGTAGTGGGCGTAAGTGGCTCATGAGAGAATCCTTCCTGTTGAATTGTGTGAATTTCCTGTTAGCCTTGCCAATCCTAGGAATCCCTTGCCCAGTGGAGTTTAGTCCCAGCTTGGGGGTGACCCACTGCTGAGAGTGATGAGTAGTGTGGTCTAAGGCAGGGAGGTTCGTGGAAGGTCTACATGTTGTCGATGGTCTTCACGATCCAAATATAAGTTTCAATTATGTGTTTAATGATGTCTGTTGTCCATGTCTGTGATTATTACAATGTTATCATGTGCTTTCGTTGCATGGGCGATTTACGATCAATTTCACATGAGTTAGTATGGTAGTAGTATATTTTATTGCCTTTTATTTCATTATAAATGCATGTAATATATATGCACTTTGAGATGAACAATTAATCTACTATCATAACTTAGCATTCTATTGGTGGTGTTACATGGCCCGGCCTGGGTGGTCGGGGCTGCTATAAATTGGTATCAGAGCTAAGTGAAACTTCCAAGAAGTGGCGTTGCCCGGCCTGTTGGTGGATGGGGACGTTACAAAATGGTATCAAAGCTAAGTGAAATGTCCAAGAAATGGTGTTGTCTGGCCTGTTGGTGGTTGGGGATGTTACAAAATGCTACCAGAGCCATGGTTTCAACATTGATCCTGGATGGGCCATGTCAGTGGAAGTTGAAACAAAAGTGTCGGAAAAGAATTGTTTTCGAAATGGAAAAAATTGAAGTTCGGAGCCAAGTTTTAGACACTGATCCTGAATTAGGCCGTATAAGTGGTTATGGAATCAAAATCTCAGAGAAAATTGTTGTTGAGAAGGACAAAATTTTAATTTCAGAGCATTCCATAGTGCCAAGAGAGCACCTGGGCTGTGTTTGGAAGCTCAGGAGGTATAACAATTCGAGAAATATAGCATAGAAAAGAAACTGCAATAACCGGGGGGTTTGGAACCACAAGGTTTGAAGTTGAGTCGTCAAATCAAGTGAAGATTAAGTCACGACCGTCAGATCTCATTGAGAGGAGATCAACGATGGGGAGTGATTGCAGAGATCTTTAAGGAAATTAAAGCGAGAGTAAGTTGAGACCTCGCAATCCCTCGAGATCGTTGATCTTTCTCGATCAACAAATCAACGGTGGATATCGATCCCACTACGGACGAGCATCTTCGCATTGCGAAGATCGAGAAGGAAATTAAAGCGCGAGCAAGTTGAGTTCCCGAAATCACTCCTGGCCGTTGATCTTGATGGTTCATTAAAACACGACTGCCAATCTTGAAAAGTGAGATAAATGCCCAAAGGTTAAGCCAAGGTCACAACTCTCGGTCACCTATAGAGAAGACAGAACAAACTTCGTGCAATTCTTTTCCGTTGATCCAATCAAGGAACACATGTCGACAAGTTAGATTATTCGTGAATGCGACATTCGGGAGAAACAAGGCCTGAATAGAGTGGAAACTCCCGAAGCTCTGAAGTCCCGAAATCCGAAGACAATCCGGACCGTTCGTCGAAGGAGACGCGTGTCAGAAGATCGGCTTGCTTGGGAATTCGGTGTTTGGAAGAAACGGGGTATGCTAAGGTGAAATCTCCTGAAGCCCGAAGTCTCTAAGTGACGTGGACTACTGACGTCACTAGGGATGATGTGGACACATGGGATGTGTGCCACATGTCAGTGAGTTAAGAACCTTGGTAAGATGGAAATGTAGTTAGAATGTGTCATATGTCACCCACATGATTGGACCACGTGTCGGCTTTGTGTGTCCTGCCATGTGGGGCTCCTAGAGGTGGCACAAGGTAGTTAAACTTGGCGAAGAGGTTAGCTGGATTGGGCCCGCATTAAATTTGGTCGCGATCTATCAAGATCGAGGTCTGGGAGGAATTGCGGAGATCGAAGTTGTGCGACAAATAATTCTACAAGGCGGTCTCACAATCTAAACCATGGTTTCCCAGAAGGGGTACGTGTCAGCGTGGGGACAATTATGGAACAATCGGCGGGTTACTCTAACACCGCCAACCCCTATCCCCACAATTTGAATAGTATTAAAGTTGATGTGACATTTTTGACATTTATTAGTTTGAGCACGGAAACCGTGGGCCCCAGTGGACATGTGGAGCCAGATCATGAATTCTGAAGACTTGACACTACGGAAGAAGTGGCGCATGAAGGAAGGTGGAACGTAGATCTGTTGTTCTTTGCGCGTTCTACAATTCGTTTTTCTATGATGTTGGGATGCACAGAAAAAGGGAAATCTCTGAAGCCTGGAGCCTAAAGTTTCAGAGCTCCGGATAAGTGCCCAAATCATAAGCGTTGGGTCACAGTCGTGGTCACATGCGAACCAAGGGCTGAAGAAAAGGAGCTAGCGCACAAAATTTGTTGCAGAACAAAACTAGGCTTAGAGATTGAAGCCCAAGGGATTCTTGACCAACCAAGACCTGCAGAAGATGGAATCTGATATTGTTTTGTTGAATCAGATTGGTTTATTCTGGAAAATTATTAAAGTCTAATAGCCTAACAAAACTCAGTTGACTACACATTTTGCAGAGTTAACGATTGTCAGAACCAAACCAAATTGTTGCATAGTGCAGAGAAATGGGGAAGGCATAGGGTGCTTACAGTTCGGAAAATGAAGTTAGAGGAATGGATGTCCATTTAGGAGTTGAAGGATCGAACTCCAATGGGCATGGAGAAGAGATAGATAAGGAAGGAAACATGATGAAAATCATTGAAAAGTTGCAGAAAGATGTCTAGACTCACCAAGCAGATAACAAAAATCTCATGAAATCTAGGGAACAACAGGGAGAATTCAAGATAAAGTTGATGCAGATCCTAAATAGAATTGAGAAGAATTTAGACAAATAGAGCGACTCCAGTAAATCAGGAAGTCACAGGTCCCCTGATGAGAAGAGAAAATCAAGGAGTGTTAGCATACACCATCATCACTCCCAAGGGCACTCCAAGAGGAGGGCACATAGTAGTTCAAGTCCATCTCCTACCAGAAAGCATAGGAGATCTGAAGTGGATGAATTGAAGGGTGAAATGAACAAGGTTAAACCTCCTACATTTGATGGAGAGCACAAGAAGGAGGAAGATGTTGAGACATGGCTGCTTGGCATTAGGAAATATTTCCAACTGCAGAATTACTCCTCTCATGTAGAAGGAATCATTGCAATGTATCAAATGAAAGTAAAAGCATCCATGTAGTGGGACCAACTTGTGCAAGTACAACATATCAAAGAGAAGAATGTTACCTGGAGGGAATTCAAGAAACACTTTGAATATAAATACTTAACTAAGAGATACTATGACAGAAAGATGAAAGAGTTCTTTGAACTCAAATTGGGCAGCATGACTATAGATGAATATGAAAGAAGATTCCTAGAGTTGTTGAAGTATGTCCCTTTCATCAAAGATGAGACTGTCAAAATCCAAAGATATTTGAGTGCACTGCCAGCTTTCCTTAGTGACAAGATCCAATATGATGATCCTAAAACTATGGAAGAAACCATAAGGAGAGAGAAATGCTTATATGATCAACATAAAGGAAAGCCTACTTTCCAAAGAGATTGGGAAGACAAGAAGAAGTTTAAGAGGGAACAAAGGCATAAAGGGAACAAGCCACCCTTTTTCAGGAATATTCCTTAAAGACATCTAGTTTTTAGAGAGCCCAAGATGGTTGAAGTAGGTGGGAAAAGGCCAAGAAAGCCACCTATGCAATGTTGGGGTTGTAAAGGGGATCACAAGTATAGAGATTTCCCTCACAGAAGTGGCAAAGTGAGAGCTTTCCATAATGTTCAGCAAGCAGAAACAATAGAGGACATGGGAAGTAGAGTACCGAGGATCTATGCAACCCTAGACAACAAGCATAGATTAATAACCATGCCTTTATTATTTTAATTAATTTGAGGTCTATTCATAGCTATATAGACCCTAAGGTAGTGGAAAGATTTATTTTTCCAAGAAGCAAGCATGGGAAATTTTGGCTTGTACAACTGGCTACATGAGCCAAGAGGAAAGTTGTTGAGTTGGTTAAATCATGTCCAGTGGACATGAATGGACTGAGTACCAAGGTAGATTTGAGCATCTTGCCTTTGGGATCATATGACTGCCTAATTGGTATGGATTGGTTGGACCAACACCATGCCATACTAGATTGTTGTAACAAGGAATTTACTTGCCTGGATGAGGAAGGAAATCAAAGAGTAGTCCAAGGAATTCCCAGGGCAGTTACTGTCAGAGAAATATCAACAATGCAGTTGAAAAAGTGTTACAGGAAGGGCTGCCAGATATTTGCATCTCATAAGAAGAAACACCTAAAGATAAGGTGTCAAATATTGAAGACCAAGCAGTATTAAAGGAGTTTGGGGATGTGTTTGAGGAGATTCCAGGACTACCCCCTAAAAGAGATATTGATTTCTCTATAAATTCGATGCCTGGAGCAGCTCCGGTGTCAAAGACTCCCTACAAAATGAGTACACCGGAGATGAAAGAATTGCAAATGCAGTTTGAAGAACTTTTGAAGAAGGGGTATATACACCCAAGTGTGTCACCTTGGGGTGCTACAGTCTTGTTCGTGAAGAATAAAGATGGGACATTGAGATTGTGCATCGATTTCAAACAGTTGAATAAAGTAACTCTAAAGAACAAGTATCCTCTGCCAAGGATTGATGATCTCTTTGATCAATTGAAGGATGCAAAGATATTTTCAAAGATAGATCTCAGGTCAGGATTGTCACATACCCACTATGGCAAAAATAAAATTTTTGCTCTTCCTCAAGGGATAGAATCCCCGAATTCCTACGGGGGCCTAGCATAGGCTAGCTCTTCCCTTATCCACCTCCATGTGATCATTGGTTATGACCACAGGCCAAGCCAAGAGGCGCCTTTCGCATTTCACAACTCATCGATGCAAGAGAGTCAAGTCTTTCGACTCTTCAAACCCTTAATTCTGAAATCTTACCTTCGATGAGATCGACAGCTGGGAATCTCCCCCTGATCCGACGGTCCTGGCCATATCAGGATTCTGATAACTGGGAGTTTGAAATGCAGCGAACCAAACCACTGGTCACTCCATTCCCCAAACTTCGATACGCTATTTCTTGTACGAGATCCAACGATCCTTGATGATTTGGATCCAACGGTCCAGATCTTTTCGGAGTTTCGTGAACCGAGAGTTCACGATGCAGCAACTCCAAATCTCTTGTCACTCTAATCCCCGAATTCCGATATGGGAATTCATGTATGAGATCAACGACCCTCGTTGATCTAGATCTGACGGTCACTATCCCTCCTGAGCTTAAGGGTGTTGAAAGACACTCAGTCTCAATCCTTTTGCTATTCTACGAGATCCTATGGCCCACGGGATTTCGGAGCTTTCCCCGAACTCTGACCGCTCACCACACGTCTCCTCCAATGGATGGTCCAGATCCTTTCGGGACTCCTCCTTCTACCACATGACCCTGTCCTGTGACCTAGGGCTCATCCATAGAGCACATTGGGGTTTCACATACCGGGATTTCACGACTTGCGAAGACAAAAGGTCTTTCCCTTTGGTTTCCCGGATGTCGAAACGCTGAAACTTATTCACACTAAACCGATGCGTCGGGGTTTCACATACCGAGATTTCACGACTTGTGAAGACAAAGGGTCTTGCCCTCTGGTTTCCTGGATGCTGAAACGTCGACCGATAGCCACGTGTCCCTCCGATATATGGTTGCGACCTTTATCCATGATCAACAGTTGTGATCTTTTCGAGATGATAAACGGTCGCGATCAAATCCCAGCTTTCTCCTTTTTGGGAATTTGGAAGAGTCTTCACTCATGTTTCTCGGTGCCAAATCCCCGATGGATGTGGATCTTTGACACGCATCCTCTGGGATGGACAATCTTGATGCTTTCAGGACTTTGACGAGTCCTCTCTCCCCTGCATGCACCAGGTTAAACCTCATGTGCCTTTTCTAGATCCGACGGCTATCGGTCCCCTGCGCTCGATCTGATGGTTCAGATCTATTCTCTTCCACACTCTTCTCCGACTGTCTGGACGTAGGCTCCAACGGTCCAGATTGTCCCCTGTGAATTGACGATTCGCCTTTCAGGACTTTGGGGAAATCCTCACCTCTATTTCCCCGAATTGAACCAACAGTTCAAATCTGATTTCAATCATGGTCTCTATCACTCTTGAGCTTTCATATGCTCTGAAACCTCCAAAGGGTTTCCCGACCTCTGCACCCTATGCAAGGTTCTTGCACACAACGGTGTGATCCTTCCTGAGCTTGTTTAGGACTTGAGGAGTTCTGGGTTCAGTTTGCCTCGCAGAGAGCCTCTGTCAATCTGCACTACCTCTTGTGAGATTAACAAACTTCGTCCTCCAAGGGACTCTAAACAATTAGGAGGGTTGGCATGCGTACATGAAACTATGTCCGGGGTCGACGAACACACAGTTCGTGACTCTGGCTTATGCCTCCATAGGACACAAGCATTTACGAGTATAAAATCATCTCCTAACCATATAATTCCTTACTGGCCTAGTTACACAATCAAGCAGAAATAGAAGGGATACAGTATATCCATTAAGCATTCATTCACATTCCTGAAGGCATACGCAGTTTAACCAATTCATACACAGTTACAGCTAAATTACACAGGGTAGGAAATCGCTTATCTATTACAGGTTTCCGCCAACCAACTGACTATGGGTGTTTGTCCTTCCACCCAACCATAGGCATAGAGGCATTCATTCTTAACACTCTGGCCACCCCCATGCCAAGCCATGATATCACCAGGGAATTCTCACACTTCTCGAGGGTTCTTCCTTCGTTTCCGCTTCTGTTTGGGTCTTGTTCTCTGTAACTCAGAGCTTTCTCTCTCGTTTATGGCCTCGGCGAGGTTTCTTAGATGCTCCTCGGCATCAAGCTCGCGGCCTTCAGTTCGTGACTCGCCGGAGAGCTCCGCGCATCTCCCTTGCGAGCTTATGCTTCCTTTTTTTTTTCCATGTGTATCCATCTTACCTTGGAAGGTTTGTCGACCTATCCTATTCCTTTTGTCAGAAGGAAGCTCAGGTCTGCAGGTCCCTGCGGTACTTTGGGCTGACAGCCCATGTTTCCATTCATGGGGGTGGTTGATAATTCAACCACCGGTCCTTTCTTCATTAACCGATTTCTCTCCTTGGGATCCGAAGGAGGTTGTCATCCTCATCAAGGGAAATTTGGGGTTATTTGTCATAATGAACCCTCTCTTATAGTTTTCAAATTCGTCCTCTAGTGATATCATGGCCAGTACTTTCAAGGCTTCACCCCCACAGTCAGTTATTGGCAACTCAAACAATAATACATTTACATTGTCCTCGTGCATTAGCATGGTAATTCCTATTTTATGATTAATTACAAATTGGGGGAAACAGGGTGTTACAAGGATACCATCAAGTAAGGATTAAAGATGAAGACATCAACAAAACCTCCTTCAGAACAAGGTATGGTCATTATGAATTCACAGTGGTGTCATTTGGGTTATCAAATGCACCAATTGTTTTCATGTGCCGAATGAATGGTGTTTTCCGAGAATATTTGGATAAGTTTGTCATTGTCTTGGATGACATCCTTGTATATTCCAAGTTGGAAGAAGAGCATGGGCATCATTTGAGGATGGTGTTGCAAGTGCTAAGAGAGCATCAATTGTATGCCAAATTGAGTAAGTTCTCATTTTATCAAAACGTAATTCACTATTTGGGGCATATCATTTCAGAGGAAGGGATAACAATGGACCCTGAGAAGATAAAGGCCATTAGAGGATGGTCAACACCTAAGATTGTGACAGAAGTCAAATCCTGTATCGGTCTAGCTAGATACTACAGGAGATTCATTGCAGGGTTTTCGAGAATTGCTCACCCAATCACTTCTTTGTAAAGAAAAAGGGTAAAATTTCAGTGGACAAAAGAATGTGAAAAGAGATTCCAGGAATTGAAGCAGTTGTTAACCAGTACTCCAATTCTAAGGATTGCAGACCCGAATGAAGACTTTGTGTTTTGTACATATGCCTGCAAAGAAGGACTGGGTGGAGTCCTCAGTCAGAATGGATTTGTAATATGTTTCAAGTCCAGAAAATTGAAAGAGCGTGAAAGGCTCTACGCCACTCATGCTTTGGAGTTGGCAGCCATAGTGCACACTTTGAAAAAGTGGAGGCACTACCTCATGGGAAAGAGGTTTGACTTGAAGACAGACCATAATGGTCTGAAATATTTGTTTGATCAGCCTACTCTAAATGCCAGGCAGAGTAGATGGTTGGAATTTCTCTGTGATTATGACTTTGATATCAAGCACATCAAAGGAAAGGAGAACAAAGTGGATGATGCACTCAGCAGAAGAGTGCATGAACTACATGCTACAACCATTAGCATGTATCAAACAGATGTTAAAGGTAGAATTTTGGAAGCTGCAAAAGCCGATTTGCAATACATGGAATTGGTGACAAAATTGCAGCAAGATAAAATGCAGCAGAAAGTTGAAGATTATGATTTGGGAATTGATGGAATTCTCTGGTACATAAACATAGTTTATGTACCCAATTCTCTGAAATTGAGGAGTGTGATTTTAAAAGAGATGCATAATGTGCCTTATGGAGGACACCCAGGATATTAGAAAACAGTTTCATCAGTCAAGAGCTAATTTTATTGGCTAGGCATGAAGAAGGAGATTTCTGAATACATAGTTAAATGCTTAGAATGTCAAAGGGTCAAGGCTGAGCATAGACACCCAACTAGATTATTGCAACCATTACCCACTCCTGAGTGGAAGTGGGAAGTGGTGACAATGTATTTCATCACAAGATTACCCAGAACAAACAAGCAACATGATTCCATCATGGTGGTGGTGGATAAGCTTATGAAAGCTGCCCATTTTATTCCATTAAAAACTACTCACAAGGCAGCTAATGTTGTTGATATCTATATGAGAGAAGTAACACGATTGCATGGCATACCCAAGACAATTGTGTCTGACAGAGACCATAAATTTACCTCAAAGTTTTGGAGAGGGTTATTCAAGGGATTCAGAACAAACCTGGACTTCAGCATAGCCTATCATCTCGAGTCTGATGGGAAAACAGAAAAGGTGAACCAAGTGATAGAGGACATGCTAAGGATGTATGTGATGGACAAACTATATAAATGGGAGGATTATCTACACTTAGTAGAATTTGCTTACAACAATGGGTATCAAGCATCACTAAAGCTAAGCTTGTTTGAAGCACTTTATGGAAGAAAGTGCTACACACCAATAAGTTGGGACAACCCAGCTGATAGAGAAATAATTGGGCCAGAGTTGCTCAAAGAAATGGAAGAGAAAATGCTAAAGATTAAGCAGAATTTGAAGGTTGCCCAAGACAAACAAAAAATTTATGTTGATAAGAACAGAACCCACGGGGAGTTTAAAGTGGGTGATCATGTTTTCTTGAAAATGAAAGCCAATAAAAGTTCCCTAAAGCTGGGAAATTGTTCCAAGTTGGCAGCCAGATATTGTGGACCATTTGAAATCCTAGAAAGGATTGGGCCAGTTGCTTATATGCTTGCATTTCCTGCATCCATGACTGTTCATAATGCATTTCATGTTTCATTGCTCAAGAAGTATATACTTGATCCTAATCATGTGATTGATTGGAATGTGATTCAGGTGGAGCAAGAAGGCACCTTGCAAGTGCATCCGGTGTGCATATTGGACCGGAAGAGAAAGCAACTCCAAAATCAAGCCATAGGGCTTGTAAAGGTTCAGTGGACCTGGTACGGTAATGAGGACGTGATGTGGGAGCATGAGGATGTTATGCGGGCAGAATACCCACATCTTTTTGAAGATTTTGAAAATCTTGTTGATGCTGTGTAAATAAGTTGCACTGAGGAAAGTGCAAAAATAAGGGGAGGGGATTGTAATATCCCCAAGGATGAGCCCCAATTGTATTTATGAATTGTAACATGTTTTGTAGGCTGGTGATCCAAGCAATTATAAGATGATAGGATTATGTGTTTATTAGGGCAGAGAACCTAGGTGTTAAAGGCCAAGAGCTTGTTTTGTACGTGTAAATATTCATATTATTAATATAAAAACATTGTTGCATGTAGACCCACCACGAAGAACGAGTATGGGGGACTAAGCTCCACTAGGCTGGGTAGAGGGGGATGAGAGGCTGGAAATAGGAATTGAGCTTAAGAGCTTAAGTCAAAGAATAATTTATTATTATTCTAAATGTTGATAGAAGGATATGATTATATACTATGTTCCTTTGGGAAGAGGGAATGACTTCCAAATGGAAAGGAACGTGCTTCATGAGCGACATGTGTCAGCTCAATCACATGCAATTTTAAGTGGGAATTCTTGTTGTTTGGGGGGCAGACGCATGAAGGTTCAAGGACACACAGTTGGCTCTCACACTCTCACTATGCTTGCCATTCTCTGACCAGTCGACCACCTCTATCCTGACGAATTCACTCACGCACTGAGCAAGTACGCAACCAACCATTTTTTCCATTGTTGAACCCATGTTCATCGTGAACCTCTGTAACTTGCGCGCACTGGTATTTTGCTGAGTTGTACTCTGCCTTACTAAAGTTTTGTTGTTGCCTTCTCCCTTGCACGTTTGTCTTAGGAGTTGGATAAAAGAAACAGGTTGTCAGACCTATGGTTTCCAAAGGAGGGTTGTCAGGCCTGTAGATTGAAGAGGTAGGTTGTTAGGCCTGTGAGCGACTCTCTCCAGGTGAGAGAGTGTGTTGAGGAAGTGAATTCTCTTGGAGGGAGATCAGTAGCAGCTACAAAGCTCTGAGAGTTTGTGTCCAGCCTGTTGTTGAAGCCCCAGAAGGGAGGTGGAGCAATCGATGAACTGTGTGACAGTGAAGGTGTATACTCCTAGGGTGGGACAGGCATGTGGGGAATGAGAGTTTGTGAGCAGTGGGCATAAGTGGCTCCTGAGAGAATCCTTCCTATTGAACTGTGTGACTTTCCTATTAGCCTTGCCAAGCCTAGGAATCCCTTGCCCGGTGGAGTTTAGTCCCAGCTCAAGGGTGACCCACTGCTAAGAGTGATGAGCAGTGTGGTCTAAGGCTGGGAGGTTCGTGGAAGGTCTGCATGCAATCGTTGGTCTTCACAATCCAAAGATAAGTATCAATTATGTGTTTAATGATGTCTGTTGTGCATGTCTGTGATTCTTACAATGTTATCATGTTCTTTCGTTGCATGTATGATTTACAATCAATTTCGCATGAGTTAGTATGGTAGTAGTATATTTTATTGCCTTTTATTTCATTAGAAATGCATGTAATATATATGTACTACTGGATGAGCAATTAATTTGTTATCAGAGCTTAACAATCTGATGGTGGTGTTACATGGCCTAGCTTGGGTGGCCGGGGCTGCTACAAATTGGTATCAGAGCTAAGTGAAATGTCCAAGAAGTGGCGTTGCCCGACTTGTTGGTGGTTCGGGACGTTACAAAATGGTATCAGAGCTAAGTGAAACGTCCAAGAAGTGGCATTGCCCAGCTTGTTGGTGGATGGGGACGTTACAGGGTCTGATGCATTTTTTTTTTCTCTCGATCCATGAGAAACAAGGCTCGGTCTATCTACAATCTGCATGCCAGAATCCTTCAAACTACGATCAAATATTTCCTCAACAAAACAGACTTAAACTCTCACATATTTCGATGTTTGAACCGCCTAAGCCCTGGACATAAGCCATAGATCTTCATTAAAGGAAGGATTAACTTTTCCCACCTCTATAATACTAACCCCGAGACAAGAGACTGACATAATAGATAAAGACCCTACACCTGTCCTTGAGGGATAGATAGGAGCCGATGAATTCAAAGAATGGGAGGAGCGGCGTGAGTTTAGGAACTCTTCCTTCGTGACAAATATTTTCAAGGGACTAGGACCAGAGTCCCCGTAATCTACCACATCGATATCCATTACAAGAGAAAAAGATCCCTGACTTCTGAAAGGATAGGAAACTCTCAAGAATAGGACTACCTGCGTACCATCAAACCAAAAATGAGACTAGCTCGGCCAACCTCCAAACCTCCTCGCTACCAACTCTAGATTCCATCCCTTTGGGAAAAACCACAAAGCTAAAATCTTCCTCCTCGAAACAAAACACCAATACTTACCATGATAGGGCACACTTCAAGTCACATAATCATGCCATTGTTGTGAACCCAGGCCAAAACTGCATTCACGTTGACAAAATTTCTATTTGTGAAACAGGCTTAGCAACATCCATACACTATCATACCCATCAATTCCATGGTCTACAACTCCGTTTCTTTGAATCATGATAGCTATCTCGTGGTAGATTGGCGAATTAGGGTTCCCGTAGACTAGGGTTCCCACCATTTTCATGGCCCCATCCTCTCTCCACCAAAAACATTATATTCCAATTGTTGCTCTGTAATGCTGCGGAGGAATTTGGGTTTGATCACTAGATGGGTTTTACCATTCTCTTCGAAGAGTTGCTTCATTCATGGCCAGGAAGGATGTGAGAAAAAATCCTCAACTTCCAATAGAACAACCAGACTCCTTGACTAACTACGTACCATCAGACCGAAAAAGAGACTAGCTCGACCCACCTCCAAACCTACTTACTATCGACTGTAGACTCCATCCATTTTGGATGTGTCCATCTATGAGAGAAGAATCTCCTCTCCACATGTTCTTGTTGCTACTACTTAAGAATGTGATTTTCTTTTTATAATGGAATAAAAATTCTATTTTTTTTTTTTTAATTTGTTTTCAAAGACATTATCTTCATAATGTATAGTTTGAGTAGATCTAATGATTAAGATCATGTGTTTTCTATCCCATTGATATGAAGTTATATTGTTACTTTGGTGAACTTAACAACCTAAACGATTTGATTGAAGATTACTAACCTCCACTTGGAGCTTAAGCATTCCCGTCGAGCTTCTCTTAACTTGCTATCAAGGTTATTCGTTTGATAAAAATTCGATAAATATTTAATTAATGTGTAACCACATACTAGTGCAATTGCCCATGTGGTGGAAAGCTTCTCTGCATGCAATTTGTTAAATCTAATGAGATCCTTGTTTCAAGAAAACAAAAAGTTATTTTCTGTAAAAGTCATAAATTCAAAACCAAAGGTGATTAAAATGTGCACCTTCTTAGAGTCAGATAAAAACAGAAAAAAAATCGTTAACGAGTTCAAATCGTCTACCTTTCAATTTGGCTAGGTGGATTGTTCAATATTAAAATTTAGAGAACAAAAGGAGATTGTTTCCTTTACCTCAATCTAACAATACGTAAGATCATACATCATTGCTGATGGCACTGAGTCGTCGCTGAATTGCACATTTGGTGCCCGGTTAGTTGGCTTCTTGTGCGTATCCTAACCTCCTCCGCACTTCAATATCTATATTTATATACCTATTTGTCGCTTTACTCTACCTGAACACTCCTGTCCACCCCCGAACCTTCTTTCGGCCGTTTCTTCCCCTTAAGGAATGAATCCGCCATGGCTATGGTCAAACTCGATTGCCTTCGAAACGGCATAATCCACATTCATTCATTTTCCTACTGTACACAGCTCATATGATCCACCTAATCTTCAAAAAGCATATATATTATATTTGGGTGATTTGGATTCTCTTGTTCTGTTCAATCTTTCTTCAGATTGAGAAAACAAAGATGCGCGTCATGGACACCTACTTCATTTCCCATGGATCACCCACGTTAGCCATAGAGGACCTTCCTGCAAGGCGTTTCTTACTGGATTGGGGCAAAATACTAGCAGAGAAGCCCAAGGCCATATTGGTCATCTCTGGTCATTGGGATACCTCGGTGCCTTCTGTCAATGTTGTCAGCAGAAACAGCGCAATTTATGATTTCTATGGCTTCCCTCGAGAGATGTATAAGGTAAGTGCTTTTGATCTTTCAATTATGAATCAAATTAAACTATCAAGAGCTGTGGACAAGGGCTTGACTGCTTGTATGACTTTGGGTGTTTTCAAAACATCAAAATTGCATAAGGATGGAAATGAATTAAGCCCTTTTTGTTGTATCTCAGAAGCTTTATGGTTTTTCATGAAATAGGTTGATTGACGTCTTATAATGCCTACAAAGATGATAACCCAAAGAACTTGTCCACTGGGAAACTCTTTAGGCATTTTATCACATTCAGTAAATGGTATCAGGGTAAATCATGGTAAATGTCGCTGCAAACATGTATGCCTAATCCCAAGGGATCCAGGTTGATTTGACCTCGTGACCTCTTTGGTCATTATGGTTTACCCTTGGGATATATATAATATAATATATGCCTAATCCTAATCCTAAGGTATATATATATATATATATAT
>ML785118.1:265099-278741 GCA_009831015.1 Picea engelmannii | reverse complement strand
TATATATACACACTTATGGATTTGGCAGTTTCTAATTATTGCTTTTATGTGTCCAAGTTGGTCTCATTTAATGTCCAGAATTTTTGGAAGCCATACGAGCCTAGATGAATAAGTAATAACTTATTATAAATTGCAACTACATGACCTAATAATTTGCTAATTATTTTTCTCTTTCGTTTTGCTAGTTTGCAAGTTTAGTCTTTTTGTGTTGGGAAGTTGCTGTTTTTTTTCTTCTTTGCTAATTTGCTAATTTAGTCTTTTTTGTTCAGCAGTTACTATTTTTTTGGGGGGTTAATTTGCCAGTTTAGCCTTTTTTATTTTCAGCAGTTGCAATTGTTTTTTTCTTGGTGTTCAGCTGTTGCTCAAGAAAGATGATTTCTGCTATTTCATATCTAGATGGCATACTCTTGTAAATGGGGCATTGTAACCGCAGTTGATAATCGTCTTTATTACAGACTGTTGAGTAGCTTGTGTCCAATTTCATAGACTGTTGAGTAGCTTGTGTGTCTAATTTCATATTTCAGCCACATAACCACTTGATGAATTTGATCTAGATTGGTTTTAACTCCTTGATTAATCTGATCTGAATTTGATCTAGATTGGTTTTAACTCCTTGATTAATCTGATCTAGATTGGCTTTTCTATATTCTTTATTTAAATGCATCAAAGACCACGGCATTTATTTGGCAGAAATAAAAGAACCCAACTATGCTAATCGAATAAGACATTTCCCAGGCTTATGTTAAAGGAAAGATAAGACTGTTCTGGAAATTCTTAAATATTTGGTTTATGTCCAAAATGGTTTATTATTTAAAGGCTGCAATTCTTCTACCATTTTATTGGTTTTGACTAAAGACTTCCGAACCAGTTTCTTCAAAGCCTCCCCAGGGCTTAGACAAGGCTGCCGTTTGTTGCCCAGCCTTTACGTCTTGTCGTCAGAGGTCTTGGGCAGAGCTTTCTAACTCTCGAGAAAAAAAAGCAAATCCAATTTCAATGGGTGCCAAATTAACCTCTAATATACTACTGTGAGTCCATACTCAATTTATAAATGAATCATGACACTCTCCTTATGGAAAAGCATGTGCTCTGATGTCAGAACTTTCTAAAATGTTCTTCATGCTTTCGGGTGGGAAAATTAATAAGAAGTACTAGCCTACTAGGCCTATTCTTTAAAGTATGCAACTAGAAATTAAGAAAAAAATTTGGGTTTCAGAAATTTTATTGCTCTACTCCTTAAAATGTCTTCGTATTGAAAACCTACTTGGAGTAAAAGATTAGCAAGGAATGGAATGCTGAACAAGTTAAAATATAAAGTAGAGACTTGGGGAACCTGGTGGCTCACTTTAGAAGGAAAATTTATCCTTGTTAATTTAATCCTCTGTGTTATCCCAGTCAATCATTATTCTGTTTTGGCAGCCTGGAAACTGGTTTTGGAATCCACGTGGAAATTTCTGAGAAGGTTCTGTTGGAGAGGAGTGAAAGAACAGTGAAAATTCTCTCTTGTATGTTTGCACAACATCTGTAAGCTAAAGAACGAGGTAGTAAGTTCTAGGAGGTTAACTCCCCCGAACAAAGTTCATGAAGTTAAGTTATATATGAGACATTGGCAGTTGCTTAGATGAAAAAAATTGTGGACTTTGGAGCCAAACTTTGCTTTCTAAATATTGTTGGTGTGTTGCCAAGGAAGATAATCTAGGAACCTATACGATAAGAGAACATGTAATTGGACCAATATCTTGGGATGTAAAGACAGAAGCTGTGTTTCTTGTGTTGATGGATTTGATGTTGATGTCTTGTATTTTGCCTGATTGCTTTAAATGCATTATTGCATATCAGTAAAGACCTTGATATATATGGTGTAGAGTGATTTTATTGTTGGGTTTTTTAAATTTAGTTCAATTTTGAAGAATGGAGGGATGCAGCTTTTGTTAAAGTTTACAGGGATTTCTTTTGCTAAAAGTTAGGATTGCAAAACTGCTCTCTTTATTTGCAGCGTTTGCAATGTTAAGCGGAAAGTTGTTGTTTTTTCTTCATGTGTCGTATTTTTTTGGCAGCTTCAATATAATGCTCCTGGAGCTCCGGATTTGGCAAAAAGAGTTAAGGAGTTGCTGATAAATTCAGGCTTCAAGACTGTAAGAGAGGACCCAAGCAGAGGACTAGACCATGGTGCTTGGGTACCCCTCTCCTTAATGTACCCCAAAGCTGACATACCAGTTTGTCAGTTATCTATCCAGTCAAATCAAAATGGCGAGCACCACTACAAAATGGGAAAGGCCTTGGCACCCTTGAAATCAGAGGGTGTTCTGATTATTGGGTCAGGTAGTGCCACTCACAATCTTAGAGCTTTAAAATTTGATGGTTCTTCCCCTGCCCCATGGGCTCAAGACTTTGACAACTGGCTGACAGAGGCTCTGATTAATGGCAGGTAAGCATACATAATTTGCCTATACATACATTTTCCACATTTATGGCCTTAGCTGCTCAAACCTTAATTTATGTTTTTTGTTTTTTTTGATCGAATCTTGACCAAACCCTTCTGTCAGTTTCTCATTAAAGAAGTCTGAAACTGTTGCAAGTTCAGTTGTGGGACAGAGATATCTTTCTAGTTTGAGCTATTGATTTTCTAGATATAATAGTGTTTGTATCTGTTACTTGACATCTATTTTTTTTTTGTAACTTATGCTTTCCTTGTACTGGAAAAACTACCTTATGTATGGTGGAAAGTGAGTAACCATAAAATAAAGGCTCCTCGGGGAAGGCCAAGCTAAGGCTTAGGGTGAACTATAAGCTGCAAAGCCTGACACCAAAATAATTATTTATTCCATTTGTAAGTGCTCCGGTTTTAGGCAAATGGTTAACATATATTTAATATAACAATCCTACTGTATCGTTGGAAAACCTTACCCATTCAAATATGTTAATGTGAACACTAACATGTTTTAACATAATCACACTGGAGTTAGCTTGGCTCCTGTCTTTAACCTTGGGAGTCTTTGAAAGCCCTAATTGCCTCTAGCTTGAGACTTCAGACTGCATACAATAACTGTAGGTAAATGACAATGTCAAGCGCAATAAAAGTTCACAATCAGACCATAGAGAAATTGCTAGGCTATATGGCATTTATAGGGAATGAGGAAGTCACCTCCACAGCAAGCCCTCAGCCCCTCCACATACGATAACACACTAAAAAAATCACCACTACTGCAGAGGCAATTAGCTAACCCCTGTTGGCAGACACTAAGCCACTGCTAACAAGAGTGAGATCTGAATGTTTCTATTACAGAAGCTTTATTGACAGAATCGAGGTCATGTTCCCTTTGCTGATGCGCATTTTGTATTCATCAAAAATCTTTCCTTTATATGCCACAGCATGTTGAAAACACCACCAATAGTACAAGGCGACTAGCTAACCTATTCACTAAAGTCACTGCAAACAAGGCTAAGATCTGAGCTTGTCAAAAACTTTCTTGACAGAACCAAGGTCAACCCCCTTACCCATGCATGTTCTGTCCTCTAAACTTGTTAAAAACTCGTTTCTCTAAATAGATTGTGCTCAGTGACCATTTATTTCATCTTGTTGCATCAAAGTAAATTTACAGGGACCATAAAAATATTTTAGAACACTCCAACCTATAGATCTTTTGCATCAAGATCCAGGTGTTTCAGCATTATCACAAAGGCTTTTTGCCACACTGCTGTTTATAATCACGTGCTGGTGACTCTTATGAAGCAGGGAGAAGCCTTTCCCTGTTTGTCTTTGTTCTTCATCATACAGACTATACAGTGTACATTCTGAATCCTTTCACCAATTTGTCAGGGAAGGGATTGAGACATGCCTCTATCAAGCCTCTCCCAAAGCTAGTTTACCCTGGCTATTAGAAAAGCTTCATTACTCATCTACATTCCCTTGCTGTTATTAAAATCATTCTTATAATGCTGGGCATAAATCTAATTCTGTGTAAGTACTTCTAGTTGGAAAATAATTTTTTTTGAATTCTATTGGTTGCCGCAGGCATGATGAGATAAACAATTTTCAAAAGAAGGCTCCATCTGCGAACATGGCACATCCATATCCAGATCATTTTTACCCATTGCATGTTGCTCTTGGAGCAGCTGGAGAGGGAACCAAAGCAGAACTGATCCACAATAGTTGGAGCCATGGCACACTTTCATATTCTTCTTATTCTTTCAGGTCTCCTCAGTAATAGGTTCAAATGAGTCTTTCGTGGTGTGATGTTCATGCAGAATAATGTTGATTTGTGCCCTGTTTCCAACTTCCAAACTCAGTTTCCAATCTAGCTACTGTTAGGCTTTCTATTATGTTCTTTGATGTTTCTGCATCTAGTGGTGCCTTGCAATAATGTCCCGACAGGTTGTACACGTACCTAGTAGTGCTTCGATCTGTGTTCTATCAGAAGAATTCTCATTGAAAAACGATGACGTTGATTCGTGGCTATCGTGTATGTGGATTTTTAATGTTTGTTGGTGCTAATCTGTTGCAAGTAAAGTAGTTGTTTTATGTGTGTATGTATTATTTGTATCCAAATTTATTCTCTTCTCGGTTACTTTGGCTTTTTCTTCTTCTGGTCTCTCTAATCAAATTTAGAGGAAATATGCCATATTGATCATTTCGAGATTTATTATTCTCTTTAGTTTCTTTTACATTTTTTTATTAGCTGGGCCAGTTCACATTGCATCTCTTTTCTGAGAGAGAACAAATTGATATCAAACTTGGGTTTGATCTGGATTAATCTTTACAGTTTTAATTCTTATTAAGTTGCATCAAAAGCATTGTTTTTTGAAGCGAATGTTTTTGATATTGAGAATGGAATGTATTACATCAAATAGCACCAAGGCATTTGTTTTTTTAAGGCATGGGAAATTGATAAAACGTCGAGATTATGGTCCAGGTTCAAATTTTTTGGCTGCCACTATAAACCCAAGAGTATATCTAGCAGCTTGCAAGCCAGATATACCTGAAACTTGTGACTTAGCAAGGGCCGAGACATCCCGACCTCCACCGGGGTGGAAATCTATCCCAGGGGTCGCCTACCCTTTGAGCCTTATCGCAGCGGGCCAAAGTTTCGATGGGAATTGATCCCTGGTGGGCTGGGTGAAATTCACCATCCCCCACCAATAGGCCCCACGTCACTGACTTCAAATTTGAAGGGCATGGGGGTGGGCTTTGATCCACTTATGTGTGCACGGGTCATGATACCATTTAATATAGTATCTCTGAGTGCAACCACACGTTCAACCACTACCTCAAGGTGCCCCCATGGCTCCAAGTAAAACCCTCATGAGAATTGAACCTTGCCCAACGGTGAAAAACTCATCGCTTTCCACCATTGGATCCAACCCCTTTGAGCAACACCAAAACATTTGTTCGCATGTGAAGAGACGAGACTTTATATAAAGGGGAGCTTGGATAGAACTACTGATGCCATTTTTGCACCTTAAATATAAAAGCGTGCACATTTTTCGTAGAAGGCTCAGTCATAGGTGCATTCACTATATCGTGGAAAATGATGGAAGATGTATTTTTCACAAAATAAAAGATGGAAAAGTAGTGACAAGATTAAATGTTTTTTAATTGAGTTGTAGATTAGGATTTCTTATTGTTGCATATACACAATAACGTTTAACACAAATAATTGAAGAGAGTAATAAAGATCATATATATGTAATGATATTAGATATTAAAATAGGAGCGTTTATGAGAGTTCGAGGCAGGCTATCCACAATACACATACCAAGTTAGCAATGCTTCAAAACAAGGGTTATATAGCATTCTAAGTTGGTTAATGTAGCTAAAGCACCTAACCTCTAATCTCAATATTATATTTTTTTTTGACAGCGATAGTTATATTTGAATTAATAAGAGCGGGGTGCAACTATACGAAGGTTGGGGCCATACTCATAAACCCTGATACAACACGAGTGGAAGAAGTTTCTTGTCCTCTTGACCTTCCAACCTTAAAATAAAGTTAGGTGGAAGGTAGACATTTTTCTTCACAAGATTTTTGCTCTTACTTACACGATGACTTGGACACTGCTCGACAAACTGATAATTAAAAAGATACATCAGAATAACATGTTTAATTTTTAGAGGAAAATTGTAGAGAGTAACCAAATTTGGCAAGTGAACACTATGATCCCAACACTTTTGTTCCTTCAACTCTCTTTCCCGAGTTTGTTTCCTAGTTTTTCTGCCTCTTGTAGTAGGATGGGAGTCAATTGGTTGTTTAACAATGCCAACGCAGGAGGGGGTTTGGGGCTCTATCTTTGGCACTCCCTAGGTAGGGAGGGCTTCCTCCCCTTGTTATGTCTCCTCATTCACCATCAACTTGTTCTCATCCTTCTCCAACTCCTCTTCTATATGCTCACCCTGGGTTTGGGGCTCTATCTTTGGCAATCCCTAGGTAGGGAGGGCTTCCTCCCCTTGTTATGTCTCCTCATTCACCATCAACTTGTTCTCATCCCTCTCCAGCTCCTCCTCTTCTATATGTTCACCCCCATCATTTGTTCCTCAGGGTTGGCTTTCACACCCATGTTTAGATCCTTCAAAATTTGGAAGCAATTTGTCGAGGTTTAGGATGGAAGCAATGTGGAGTCTTTAGCCTTGGAAGACAAAGACGTTGGCTCCCTACACTTCCTTCTTTCATTGTTTGCATTGGTTGTTTAAGGGTGACACTAGGGGTATTGGTTCTTTCTTGCAATCTCTGCCAAAGTGTCCATGCTAATGACAAATATTGCAATGAATGGGAATTACTCATAATCTAGCACTTGAATATGACACCATCCATTAAGATTCAGGGAGATGGCTTCCAGTGCCCCTTTTCCAAGCTCTACTTTAGTAAAGATTTGCACACAAAAGTATTGGCATGCCTTTGGTCCAACTCTTTAAAAAACCTTCCATTATTGTTGCCAGTGGCTTGGAAGGTCGGAGCATCTCAAAATATTAGTAGAAGATGAGGGAGGCAAACCCGCACTGGCACTAACTTGGGAATGTCCTTCTTGGGGTTGAAATCTAGCGTCCATCAATTCAAATAAACCCCTCGAGGGCACAAAAAGTAACAAGAACTTTGAAATATCAAAATCTTTATCCTCCTTCAGCGTGAACAAGAAAGCAATGTAGCCCTATTTATAGAGGAAGAAATTTAATGATCCTTTCATTAACAAGAGCCAATATTCTTCCAACGATTGCTTTAAAACTTGTGATTTGTTTGTTTCCCCATAAACTTGCTAATGGGTGCCAACTTTGTGAAGAGAAAGACCTTACTTTTGGGAGATAGAGGTGATTTTTATTTTTAGAACTTCTATAACTTTCTTCACAAAACATGTGTTGTATGGGTTTTGGTGGGTGCCATGCTTAGAATTCTTAGCTATGATGGCCTAGAATGCTACAACCTTTCTTGCAAAGATTGGGTCCTATTACCTCTCCAAGAGGTAGCATATGCTTTTACTTGGCTACACCATTGTAAGCCCAAGGATGCAAGTTAAAGCCATGTAAACCATAGTGGATGATCTTTGTACTGGATTTCTAGACTTAGTCCAATCATGATCAGTCCCTTATGTCTCTGTCTCACTATCTCTCATCTTGGATAGGATTGAAGGTCGTGGCACGGATCTATTGAGACACATGATTGTGTGGAACCACGTCTTATGTAGGGGTGATTACGGTTTGTGGGGCCTAGTCCAGTCCATGTCATGCACACCTATGTCTTCCCACACATGGTTATCTTATATTGAGTCTGTAGGCGTCCATTGGCCATGGTGCACTATCATTTTTGTTCTCAACATGGCAGTCTCACAAAGTTTTCATCATTGCACGTCTTTTGATGCAGCGGTCCTCGAGGAAAAAATACATGGGTTCAAAATGACCATAAAACATTCATAAGAAAAACTCATATGGTAAAATTGTGATTGATGAAATACTAAGGGAGTTTTCACCTATGCATGTTTTTTCATGCAATGCACCTCGAAGGCAAAAATTACAACATGGGTTCAAAATTAGTAGAAAAAAATTACAAGCAAGACTCATGTCACAGAATTTTGATTGTGGGAATATTGAGGGAGATATTGCCTCCCAAGAAAAAAACATCCCACTTCTAGAAAATCGTTGGGCACATTTTACAAGGTCAAATGGTCAAGGAGTGAAACATTTGGGGTATTCTAGCATTGGAATAATTTTGGCAAGTCAAAGATTCCTAATTGTATTCAAAGATGCTTTATTTCCAAGCAAAGTGGTTAATTTAACCACTAAATGACCAAATCATCCTATTTGAGACAAATTGCAACTACTCATTGATTGATTTGACAAATCAAACTAGCTGTTGGAAGGAAGAATAGTCAATGTGGACAAAATATGTTTGTTATTGCTCATTTCTCAAGGGGAAATTGTCCCTAAGTTTATTTCCTCCACCAAATCAATTGGTCAATTATTCTAAAAAATGAATTTATCCTATTTTAACCATGGAGTCATGTAATAAAGAAATATTATTCAATGGTTTAGCCTCCAACCAATTCTGGATGTACAAACCAAGATAAATTATTTTTTTATGAGGGAATTAGAAACTAACCGTTACAAATTTTTCTATATAAGGCTAGCTACTCCTCTCAATTGTTGAAATTTGGTGAGATAATGCAATTTTTAAGAACTCAATTCTCTTGTCACTGTGGATTATATATTGTAATGTTTGCTTTTCTTGGTCTTGGATATTTTTAATTGTGCTTTGATTGGGGTTCCTTAGGAGAATTGTGGAAGATAACCAATCGATCCATTGAGGGGCTATATAGTCACGTGGAAGAGAGAAGATAGACCTTTGTCTCCTTACTCTATTTGTGAGATCTAAGGGTAATACACCCAAGTTGTTGGACCAACTCTTTTGGGAGTAACTTCAATCAAATGGTCTATTATCTCTTTGATCCAGATTGATTGGTTGTCTCAGAGACCATCATGTAGAGCAGCTCTCCTAGCAAAATCGAAGGATGAACCTATTTATTGGTGAATTTCTAACATTGGGGGCGATAGTGCTTCCACTCCAAACCCAATCGTCTAAAAATCTATCCGACCAATCTTAAGCTCATAGGGTCATAATTGCACAAACTCGGAGACATATTAAGGTAAAATGTAAAGGTAAAAGGATCTCTCATCCTCTTCAACCATTTTATTTTAAAATACTCAAAATCAAACATTTTATTATAAAATACCAAAAACATCATGTCCTAGCTTTGTATTTCAATTTTATCTTTCATAAACTAGTGGATCTTGGGGTTTTTGCACTTGGAATTTTCCCTACCCCAAGATATATATATATATATATATATATATATATATATATATATATATATATATTATCTTGAGTTGTGTGCTTCATTAAACATCTATCACAAGCGTTTATTTGAGAAAAATTGTGCAGATATGCACTATAACAACAACCAAAATCTTCAGATCTTGATGTAACCAATAAACTTGGATTCGTTCACAAGATCTAAAAACCATGCAAACACATGAGAATGGAAAATAATTATTCCTTCTCCATCCTAACTATTACAATGGAAGTTCAACCCTTCTAACTACTATTTGAGATTTTCAAAAACAACTAATTTTAAGAAATTCTTGCATGACTCTAAAACTGAACAACAACAAAGAGATAACTAAAGTGACACTATTTGACAACTCGCTTTTCTGATTAAGTTCATAAACTAAGAGATAACTGGTAATTACAAATTTAAAAACTCTCGTAAAAACACTAAAATCCCAATTTGAGGCCTTATATGAAGGAATTTGGCCCCGGAAAAGGGTTGAAATGATGTCTTATAAGAATGATCAAATCAACACGATAGTGAACTCTTCAAGACACAACTCCCTGTAAAATTCTAGCCCAAATGGATCACCGAGTCAAAAGTTATGACCCCCGGAAAATCCCTGCATCATTCTACTCTAGTTGAAAAAAATGTAGCTCCTGCAAGTTACCGTCTTTAAACTATTGCCACTTACTGAGATCTAGGTTCAACAAGTCCCCCTCTGTAATCCATATACTCTCTATTGGTGCTACGCCTTCCCACTAGACCAGATATCGGTTGTATTGGCCTTGTCAAGTATGAAGGGTCTTCTTATCTAAAATATGCAGAATCTTTTCATTTTTCTTGCTTGGAATGACCTGTTGCCAATCCACCTCCCCCTCACTGTCATCACCCAGATCGTCCCCATGGAAGACATACAAATAAAAAAACATTAAACATATGGGAGATATCGAGATATGTTGGTAAATCAACCTTATAAGTATTTTCGTTGATTCTCTTGAGAATCTTGCAAGGATCAATTTTCTTATACTTCAATTTGTGGTAGGTTCCTCTAGGAAACCGTTATTTCCGTAAATAAACCATCACCAAATCACCTTCATTGAATACCTTGTATCGTCGGTGAGCATATTTTATAATTTTGTTTTGTTCATTATTGGCCTGCAATTTTTGTCTCACTTGTTGTTGCAACTGTTGAATGTGTTGTGCAAATGCTTCCCCATCATCACTGATCCTATCCCTAAGTGGTAGTTGCACCAAATCTAGGACACCCATAGGATTTCTACCGTAAAAAACCCGAAATGGAGTTTTACTTGTAGATCTATTAAGTGAAGTATTGTAGGAAAATTATGCTTGAGGTAAAGCCAAATCCCACTGCTTGGGATTCTTTCCAACAATGCTCCGTAATAAGTTTCTCAAACTCGACTTTACTATTCAGTTTTCCCATCTCTTTGGGGGCGATAGGCACTACTAAAATGCAATTTAGTCCCCATTTTCTTCCATAAAGTCCTCCAAAAATGACCGAAGAACTGAGTATCTCTATCAGAAGTAATAGTTTTTGGAACCCCATGCAATCTAACAACTTCTGAAAATAACAATTTTGCCACCCTCGATGTATCACTACTTTTCTTGCAAGCAATGAAATGAATCATTTTAGAGAACCTATTGTAACACCCCAAGGTCGAGCCTTGTTGAATTGTCATTATGTTTATAGGTTGGTGAGCCAAGTGTTTACAAGCTAGAAGACTTATGTGTTTATTAAGTCGGAGAGCCCAGATGCTAAGGCCAATGGGCCTGATTTTGTATATATAAATACTCACATCATTAATAAAATTACATCGTTGCGTGTAGACCGACCACGAAGAAAGAGTTATTGGGGATTAAGCTCGACTAGGTAGGGAAAGGGAAGGGGCTAAGTGTCTAGGAATAGGGGCTAAGCATCTAGGAATAGGGGCTAAGCTAGAGGGCTTACCTCTAAAGGAATAATATTATATTATTATTTCCTAGAGACTAAGGTTTGACATAACCACATTGTCCTAAGTTCATGGGGAAAGGGAACGAGTGTTAAGTGGAGCTCATGCGGCTTCAGGAAGACATGTGTCAACCTGGGCGCATGCAGTTTTTAGGTGGGGAAGTCAGCTCGTTGGGGGTTCCCCTCACCATTCTCATGATTCACGTGATGGTCGTCACTCTGGAAGTCGGCCATACTCGCCATTGATGCGTGTACACACTCATGCACTAAGCATGACCTCTATTATCGACCTTTGAACAAGCACGCACCTTGGGAACCTGCAATCATACTTGAGTTATCTTGTGTATCTCCTGCGAAGCCCGACGCACCTGTATTTGCCTGAGCCTGTGTTGTGTCTTAATGGTTGGTTGTTGCTGCCAATGCAATTCCTTCGCTGAGCATGGCTTGCTGCCATGTTCTATGTTCTTACTTGTTTTCGGTTGTTGCCATCACCTGTGCATTAGCCGAATGTTGTTGTTGTATTTGCTAAGGCGTTGGATTTAAGAAGAAGGTTGTCAGGCATGTGAGCAACTCTCTCCAAATGAGAGAGTGTGCTGAGGAAGTGAGTTCTCCTGGAGGAAGTTCCGTAGCAGCTACAGTACGCTGAGACTTCTGGTCCAGCTTGTTGTTGAAGCCCTGGAAATGAGGTGGACAACCGATGGACTTGTGATAGTGAAGGTGTACACTCCCACGGTGGGACATGTGTGTGGGGAATGAGGGTCTATGGGTTGTGGGCGTAAGTGGCTCCTGGGAGAAAATCTTTATTGTTGATCTGTGCGACTTTCCCGTTGTCCTTTCCAAGCCTAGGAATCCCTTGCTCGATGGAGTTTAGTCTCAGCTCTAGGGTGATCCACTGCTGAGCGTGATGAACAACGTGGTCTAAGGTTGGGAGGTTTGTGGAAGGTATGCACGCAGTTGGTGGTCATCTATTAAAAGATAGTACCAAATCTTTGTTCATTGTATGTTGTGTATTTGTATTTGTATTATAATTGATGAGTAATGCATGTATGTATATGTTGCATGTATGTGTTAATGTTGCTTCCGCATGTACAAGTGTATGAGTAGAATATTGATGTTTGTTTAAATTGCATTAGATATGTGTGTGTGTGTGTGTGTATGTGTGCGTGTGTGTGTGTGTGTGTGAATATTAGATGTTATCTCTATTTATTTTCATGTTAAGTTTTATATGTGAATATTTCCGCAAAGTTATTCGGTGGTATGGCCTGGCCTGTTAGTTTAAGTCCGGTAACGGTCACAAATTGGTATCAGAGCCAAGAATTAAAAGATACATTCGTTAGGTAGCGTAGTCTGATAGAAGTAGTTGAGGGCTAGGGACGTTACAAATTGGTATCAGAGCCATGGTTTCGACACTAGGCCTGGATGTGCCATGTTAGTGGTCAACGCGACAAAGATTTCAGAGTGAATTGTTGTCGAAAGGGACAAAACTCGAAGTTCAGAGCATCACTGGGACTGTGTTTAGAAGCTCAGGAGGTATAACGATTTATGGAATGACAACAGAGAAAGAAGCCACAACAACCATTGTGTTGGGCCGCGAGGTTTAAATTTGGGTCGTAGGATCTATTCGGAAGAAGGCAGACCCTTCACGATTGTAAGATTTAAAAAAGGTGCAGGAAAGTTAAACCTTAAGTCCTTCGGACTTCGCGACTTCGGCCAAGTTTATGTGTTATAAAGTCGTCGAAGCTCGAAGTTCTAAAGTCTCGGAGTGGATCTACATCGTAGATTCAGGGAGAAGTGCTTGACCGTTGGTTTTGGTTGAAGATAGATCAAAGCCATTAGATCAAGCCAAGAGCAAGAAGTAAGGCGCAGCAGCGAAAAACAGATCTCAGCCGTCAGATTTGCATGCAAGTGATTGTGAGCCGTAGATCTCACAGCAGTTCGGGAGTTCGGCGCTCGGGAGAAACAAAGTATGCTAAGGTAAAACCTTTCGAAGCCCGAAGTCCCAAAGTGACATGGCATGATGATGTCACCCAGGGTGACGTGGACTTCCTTAGTCCTACCACGTTTCAGTCAGAATGGAACTTTGACTATCTTGTTGGACCAAAAGCAATCTGACACGTGGGGCCATGTGCCACCATCTTAATTGTTGACAGTTGTACCATGTGGACCCTAGAAGATAAAGTAGTTCGAAAGTTTGGAGTTCGGGAGATTTGTGGAATGCAAGTGTGAAATCTTTCGAAGGCAGAAGTCTCAAAGTGACATGACCTGTCGACGTCAACAGGAATGACGTGGACACATGGGATGTGTACCACATGTCAGTGAGTTAAAAACCTGTGGAAGATAGAAATGCCAGTTAGAATGTGACAC
>ML785118.1:237075-251924 GCA_009831015.1 Picea engelmannii | reverse complement strand
TGAGGAAGTAAAACTTATAACAACCATGTTAAGGAAAGGAAATGAAGTGAGGTGGACTTCTGAATCGCGAAATTCCTTTGAGAAAATAAAGAAGGCCCTGACTGAATCCCCTGTGCTTATCAGTTCTGATTACTCAAAGGATTTCCTTATTTTCTCCTTTGCCTCACCTGACACGGTGGCCGCTGTTTTATTATAGACGAACAAGGTTGGGCTAGAGAAGCCTGTGGCCTATTTCATCCAAGCATTGAGAGATGCCAAAGTCAGGTATGACACTATGGAGAAGCAGGCCTATGCCCTGGTAAAGGCTCTCAAGGCATTTAGAATCATGTCCTGTAGTCAAAAATCATTGCCTATGTCCCCTCAGCTATTGTTAAAGACATTCTTATTCAGCCTGACATAGACGGGAGGAGGAGTAAGTGGATAGCCAAGATTCTGGAGTTTGACCTGGAAATAAAGCCTACCAAATTGATCAAAGGTCAAGGTTTAGCCAAGTTGTTGGYTGAAGCCAATTGCCAAGCTTTGGGAATAATTTTTATCAACGAATGCTCAGGGATTCAGCAGGGTCGGCTGTCTGAAATCGACCCTCAAAGGGAGCCCCCATTGGCTCGATGTCCTTGGTATAAGGATGTCATATATTTTCTGCAAGAGTTGCGGCCTCCAGACAGCCTGCAAAGAAACAAAGCTAGATCTCTGAAGCTCAAGGCAGTCAGATACTGCCTTATCGATCAAATTTTATACTGGAAAGACCCGCTGGGGGTGCTTTTAAAATGCATGGATCCACAAGAGGTCGACAGGATCATGGTTGAATTTCACAGCGGCCTATGTGGAGGGCACCATTTCTGGAAGGCCACAGCCCACAAAATTCTCAGAGCTGGGCACTACTGACCCACCTTGTTCGTTGATGTCCATAGAGGAGTTAGAGCCTATATCCCATGCCAAAGATTTTCAGGAAAGCAACAACTCAAGTCTCTACCTTTAAAGCCTATGGTTGTTTCGGGACCCTTCCAGCAATGGGGCCTAGATTTCATTGGAGAAATTCACCCCGCTTCCAGTGGGAAGCACAGATGGATCCTCACTGCTACAGATGTTTTCACCAAGTGGATTGAAGCTATCCCCACCAGGAGTGCTTCCCACAAAGTAATCATTGGATTCCTAGAAGACCGCATCACGAGATTCAGCTGCCCAAGTAAGATTGTCACTGATAACGCAGCCTCTTTCAGGGCTGAGTCGTTAGCCAAGTTCTGTGAACAATTCAGGATCAAACTGATTCACTCCACCCCATACTATCCCCAGGGCAACGGTTTAGCAGAGTCCTCCAACAAAAGCCTAATAAGGATCATCAAAAGACTGTTGGAAGACAACAAGAAGGCCTGGCATTCAAGATTGAAATTTTCTCTATGGGCCGATCGAGTGACCACGAAGAGATCTATAGGCGTATCTCCTTTCCAATTAGTCTATGGAGCAGAGGCTGTTTTTCCTTCTCAATTAGCCATTCCTGTAGCAAAATTCCTCCAGGATCATCAAGGGGAGCCTGATGACATGATCAGAAGAATTCATTAGCTAGTGGAAGTCCAGCAGGTCAGGGAGCAGGTAATGGGCAGAATTCAGGACCATCAGCAAAAGATCAAGCAGGTTTTTGATTAGAAGGCCAAGAAGAAAGAGTTTCGGATAGGAAACCTGGTACTGAAATGGGATGCTCCTAAACAAGATAAAGGCAAGCACAGAAAATTCGAAGCCCTATGGATTGGGCCTTTCAAAATATTCGAAGTATTCTCGAATAACACCTACAGGGTATGGGATTTGAAGGATCAAGAAGTTTTCAATGGCCCTGTGAATGTGCATTTCCTAAAAAGATTTTTCTCTTGAACCGCACATGGCTCTTTCGCAGTTGTAAATATTGTTTTTCTTTTTGCCTTTAAGTTTTAAATAAATGACTCCATAGCCCAACATCAAGGCACTAGAACTGCAAAATGAGTCCTTAGAGAATCACAGGGATGACTCTATCCCTCATGGAGCCTAATGTTAGTAACATTTATTGTCCTAGGCACAAGAGTATTTGCGTCTGCAAGTTTCACAAGAAGCGCCCGAGTGCGGCATGGGAAAATCTCGTTTTTGGGCTTCCAAGCAAGTATGCAGGCGAGATTATATTGTCGACGGTTCAGATTCGTCCATAAGAAAAGATCGACGGTTGGTGGTAAATCGCGGTTAGCGCAGTTTCACTGAGATTAGCGCAATAGATAGCGCCCATATCGTATGCAGAAAAGGATAGCAGTCGTCCATCCAAAGGATGCGTGGCGCGAGATCTAGTCACGTCGGCATTTTGGCATTCGAGAGTTCGAAGGGTGAGAGTTCCATGTCTTTCTACATCTCGAAACCCCGAAACCCGAAGCGCCGAAAGCGCCCAGAGTCGGGCCCGCAGTAGCACGGAGCAGTCTCAGTCGTCCATCTAAAGGGGACACCTGGCGCGCGATTAGGCCCCTCGCCTTTTCGCCCGTCGCGACTTCGAAAAGCAAGGATCAACTCCTTCCTATTCACGAACGTTGAAAGCGCCTTGAGAATAAATGTAGGGTCACAGCCCGTGGTCACTTGGGAAATAAAAAGAGCTGTGAAAAAGGGGTCAAAGACATCGGGTCTAGTCGCCGAAAGGTTCATCACGATATCCAAGTGCCATCTGATACGACCTCAATCCTGGTTTTCGCTTGGAGTAAATGAAGGTGAGAAGGGGTGGTTGAAACCTCTCCTCATGCATTAAGTGTAAAGTATGGAGAGTCTGGCAAGCGGTCTGCTCGAGAGGGTCCTGTATACCCATTTTTCCAAAGAAGCCATGACGAGTCCTCGACTAGCCAGAAGAGGTCTGCAGACGCTAACTCGGCATTTAATGGCTCAGCTACTCCCCTTACAGGAGCCATGCGCAGTTAAGGTGGCGTTTGACAAAGAATATCCGTCTGAATTTGGCTGAAGGGACACTAAGCCTTGGATGACTGAGCACACCTCTGTGAGGCGAATTTTTCTGAGTATATAGATTCAGTGTTTGTATTTTGTAATCTATCGATGGTTGAGCAAGGCTTCCGGTTGTAAAACTTTAATGAAGCACTATTATTCTGGTTATGCGTGGACTCTTGAGACTTCTTGCCTTATGAATGTCAGTTTCTTTCATGTCTTTGTTACACTGTATTAGAGCAACTTGGAATTGGAGGATCCAATCGAGTTGTGACTGTTATAGGATGATGTAGGTTGGATCACTGTAACAGTTGCGTTGTTTCTAATTGGCCTCTGTGATTTTCTTAGCGTTGAACGACTTGGAATTGGAGGATCCAATCAAGTCCTCCTTTCAGCTTCTCGAAGCCCTGAACCAAGAGGATCTTGCATTCAGATTTTTTCTTCTACAAACTACTGAAAGGTTTGCTGCCTGAGGTAGTTTGTCCACCCCTCTCACCAAGTCTTCCACCTCCCCATCTTTAAATCAACTCACTGACTGAAGTCAGATCAAGACCTCCTTTGTTCCTTGCATACTATACCCAGTCCCTAAGTTGGAGTGATATCTCCCCGAGTCTCTATCCATTTGATCACCCATTAAAAACTATAGTGACATAAAACTGATGGGCGTTGGGCTCTGCTCCTACAAGCAATCCAGGAGTGACTTCTGACGCTAACACTTGGTTATATCATTTTGCATCTTCAGCCAATAATACTTATCTTCAATTAAGGCTAGAGTCTTATCCTTTCCAAAATGTCCTTCCAAACCACTACTGTAAAGGTCTATGATAATATTTTTCTTCATTGAACCAATTGGAATGCATAGTTGTTTTCCTTTGAATAGGTAACCATCTTTCATAAAATATTCACCCTGATTAAGATCCATCTTCCCAACGACTGGATTCTTCAATTGTTCCACAATATCCCGAAAATCATTATTAGACGCATAAAGATCCTTTAATGCAACAAACCCAATTACTTGATTTTCCATGGTTTTCAAAAGAATAGTGCACCGACTCAAAGCATCTGCAACTTGATTCTGTCGTCCTGATTTGTGATTCAGAACAAAGGTGTAGCCTTGTAATAAAGAGACCCATTTTGCATGTCTATTGTTCAATTTCTTTTGGGTGTTTACATATTTTAATGAAATGTGATCGGTAAATAACACAAACTCTTTCGGCACTAAATAATGCCTCCAATGTCGCAATGATTGCACAATTGCATAAAATTATACATCATATGTGGAGTATTTTTTTCTTACCTCATTCAATTGTTCACTAAAGAATGCAATTGTTCTACCTTCTTGGCTAAGTACAACTCCAATGCGTACATGTGAAGCATCATCGTCTACTTTGAACACTTTATCAAAATATGGTAAGGCTAATATGGGCACCTCAGTTACCTTCTTATTTAGAAACTTAAAACTTTCCTCAGCTTCATTAGTCCACATGAATGTCTTTATTTTGGTGCAATCTGTTATGGGTGCTACAATACTGCTAAAATTTTGAATAAATTTTCGGTAAAAGGTAGCCATCCCATGAAAACTTCTTATCTTTGTTATGCTCCTAGGACTAGGCCACTCCAAAATTGCTCTAAAATTCTCTGAATCCATCTTGACTCCTTTTGTCGAGATGACAAAACCCATAAATACCAAACTTTGTTGTAGGAACCTACATTTCTTCAGGTTTGCATAAAGTTGATGTTTTCTCAATATAATCAATACAATTTTTAAATGCTACAAGCGATCTTCTTTGTTGTTACTGAAAACTAGAATGTCATCAAAATAAACGACAACAAACTTACTAATATAAGGTCAAAGCAAAGTACTCATCAATCAAATGAAAGTACTAGGTGCAATGGACAACCCGAATGACATCACCATCCATTCATATAGTCCATCCCTAGTCTTGAAGGCAGTTTTCCATTCATCCCCTTCATGAATCCAGATTTGGTGGTATCCACTTTTCAAATCGATCTTACTAAAATATTTAGCTCTGGATAGCACATCCATCATGTCATCGAAGCACGATATAGGAAATCGATATTTAATGGTAATTTGATTGATTTCTCTGCTATCTGTGCACATCTTCCAAGTATTATCCTTTTTGGGAGTCAACAATGCTTGTACAACACATGGAATCATGCTTTCTCTTACCAAACCTTTATTTATAAGTTTCGTCACTTTCCGATTGAGCTTTGCATGTTGTGTAGGACTCATTCTATAGGATTCCTGATTAGGTAAATATGATCTTGGGATTACATCAATGTGATGTTGAATATACCTCTTTGGTGGAAGACCATCAGGCAGTTCATTAGGAATAACATCAACCTATTCTTCTAGTAACTTGTCCACTTCAATAGGAATTGGTACATCTTCCATGGATCTGTTTTGTACTATTAATGCATAGTAGAACCCTGTTGCCTTCATTTCCTTAAAAATCTCTCTCTCTGACAACATATTGTCAGTTTCTCCCTCATCCTTAAAGGGTAATAAGATGACTTCTGATCCATCCTTCCAAAAGGTGTAGGTATTATTTCCTCCATCATGCATGACTTTTCTGTCATATTTCCAAGGCCTCCTCAATAATAGATGATATGCATCCATCAGAATGACATCACACCATACTTCATATTTGATTGATTTCTCTGCTATTTGTGCACATCTTCCAAGTATTATCCTTTTTGGGAGTCAACAATGCTTGTACAACACATGGAATCATACTTTCTCTTACCAAACCTTTCTTTATAAGTTTCGTCACTTTCCAATTGAGCTTTGCATGTTGTGTAAGACTCATTCTATAGGATTCCTGATTAGGTAAATATGATCCTGGGATTAGATCAATGTGATGTTGAATATACCTATTTGTTGGAAGACCATCAGGCAGTTCATTAGGAATAACATCAACATATTCTTCTAGTAACTTGTCCACTTCAATAGGAATTGGTACATCTTCCATGGATTTGTTTTGTACTATTAATGCATAGTAGAACCCTGTTGCCTTCATTTCCTTAAAACTCTCTCTCTGACAACATCTTGTCAGTTTCTCCCTCATCCTTAAGGGGTAATAAGATGACTTTCGATCCATCCTTCCAAAAGGTGTAGGTATTATTTCTTCCATCATGCATGACTTTTCTGTCATATTGCCAAGGCCTTCTCAATAATAGATGATATGCATCCATCAAAATGATATCACACTATAATTCATATTTATAAGTCTCACCAATGGAAAACTTGATCAAACATCTTTTATTAATGCTGACTTCATTCCCCTTTTGAACCATGCAATTTTGTAAGGATAGGGATGTGTTTCACAACATATTTTCAACTAGTCTACTATCTCTTTCGAAACCATATTCTCACAACTGCCACTATCAACAATAACTTGACATACCTTTCCCCATGAAGTGCATCTAGTTCGAAAAATATTTGTCCGAAGCCAAGAATCTTCACTGCCGCTACTATGCCTTTGTTTTTTTTGAGGAATCACCATTGTCCTTTGTATCATGAGACTCCCCCCATATGAAGCGTGACTTCATAGTAAACTCCTGCTTCTTCATTCTCAGCTTGGCCCAAGTTCAAACTAGGTTGTTTTCCTTGCTTCGACTCTTGCATGTTATAATTTGGGCATTCAAATGCTCGATGACCATCTACACCACACCTGAAACACATATAAGGTCCTCCTCTTCCACCACCGTAACCTCTACCCCTCTGAAATCCTCTTCCTCGTGGCTGATTCATGTTACCTTGTCGAGTATCTTCTACTTTCTCATCTCCTTGGGATGATTCACCTCTACCATAGTTAAAACCACCCCATGAGGCAGACGATGTACCCCTCCTTGCTCCTTTATTCCTTTGAGCAAATTGTCGATTTTTCTTTTCCTCAACCTTGAAGGATAATTGGTATGCATCTTCCATGCTGCGAACCCTATGCATGCTCAGTTCATCTTGAATAGAAAATTTTAAACAATTCACATACCTTGCAGCCAGTTTCTCATCAGTTTCCTAGTTTGTGAGTTCCTCCACGGTGGACATGTTTTGCTTCAAGTTTTGAAATCTACGAAAAAGGATCTGGACATAGTCCAGAGGAAAAACAATTTCTTGCAATCTTTTTTCCATATTACTCCAGTATCTAATTTTGTCTTTTCCTTTTTTTGCTCTGTCTTTCTGCACATGATTCCACCAAATCACGGCATGACCCTTCAACTTGGTGTATGAAAATTTCACTTTCTTTTCCTCTAGCATAGTCTGTCATTCAAAAACTGTTTCCATGGCGTTCAACCAATCTATTAACTCCTCTGGTTTAAGATTCCCTGCATATTCCGAAACTTCTATCTTGATCCTATCATTTCTCCCTTCTAGATCCCTGAGCATCCTTTCTTCAAAATTCATGCGCTCTAATTGTTCTTCTTCATGTTCTGTATGTTGATCTGCATCTCCTTGGATTGTCCCCTCATCAGACATTTCTCTTTGTATTATTCTCTGACTAGCCAACATGTTTGTAAGACCTTCTACCTGCCTCTGGAGGTTTTGAATATATCTGTGCATTTGAGCAAGATACCATGCTCTTCCTCCTCCTCTCCCAACCATCTTCCTACTCTAATGCCAGATGATGTAACCAATAAATTTGGATTTATTCACAAGATCTAAAAACCATGCAAACACACGAGAATGGAAAATAACTATCTTTTATTCTTTCTCCTTACTAACTATTACAATGGAAGTTTAACCCCTTATAACTACTATCTGAGATTTCCGAATATAACTAATTTTAGAAAATTCTTGTATGACTGTAAAACTGATCAACAACTAGAAGCTAACTAGAGAGACACTATTTGTCAACTCGCTTTTCTGATGAAATTCATAAACTAAGAGATAACTTATAATTAAAAATTTTAAAATTCCCATAAAAACACTAAAACCCCAATTTGAGGCCATATATAAAAGAGACACGACAGTGAACTCTTTGAGACACAACTCCTTGTAAAATTTCAGCCCAAATGGATAACCAAGTAAAAAGTTATGACCTTCGGAAAATCCCTACATCATATCTACACTTGGTAGACACATTGAAAGGGTATTGTTAGTACGATATTTGTTCTCACCATTAAATGAAGGTTTGATGAAGTGGTCAGTCCGAGATCAGATGAGTTAGTGGCAGAAGGGCGAGCTTCAAGAGTCTTTGAGCTAAAACTTCCAAATTTTCCAAAGGCAGAAAGAAGAAACAACAATAAAATCCATGTTTTTTCATGTCTAAGACAAGTTTTAAGCCCTCAATCGGTGGGTCAAATGGCGCCAAAAGAACTTAAGTGCTAATATCCCAAGAGCTTATAATGAGACCGTGGCCTAAGAACCTAGCGTCAACATTTTAGGAGTTTTCAGACCCCTAAAGATCAATGACTTAGATTGCATCGTGCCTGACCTTTTACAATCAATGGTCCAAATCTTCTCCCAGGTATCAAATCCTCCTGGTCATGTGTCACGTCAACGCGTCGATGAAGCATTGTTAGGGCCAATCATTGATTGCCACGTGGTCACGTGGAATCCATCACATACATAGGCCAACACCTTGAAATTGGGTGACACGTGTCATGTTGCTCTATGACATCAGTGCCAACGTGGACCAGTATAAGGTTGACATGTGTCCAGGATGACGTCAGCGCGGAAACAGTTTCCTTAGCCTATGATGCAAGAGCATTGTCATCAACATTCAACGAGGCCAAGTGGAGGACAACTCAACCTCCATCGCGCGCATTCAAAATGTTTTGGATCCCAAGGCGAGCGCGTCATTTTACTATTTTGAAATTATTGAAATTAAAGTCCCTTTAATGTTTTGAGGCTTGAGCCATTGTGTGAGATCGCAGGAGATTGTAATCGCCTTAATTAGTTGTAGGATTTTACAAATATTGGGCATCAACTCATATATGGGTTGTAATTATCCATCTATTTAAATAAGAATTAATGGTAGAATGATTTAATTATGATGTGAAAGCACTAGAGTAGTCGGAAGGAAGGCTCGAGAATCCCCTCCATGTATAAATGTATGTAATCTATGCCCAAAAGAGGTTGCTAAATTTTATTTGCTATTTTGTTGAAGAAGAGAAGTTGAGAGCTGCAAGAACTCTTTGTAAATGTTGTGTTGAAGTAATATAATAGAGGAGGATTGCTTTCAAACTCTGAGTTTACATATCTATGAGCTAATTGGGTAATGTTGTGCTATTTTCTTTATGTGTTTTATATTCCTGTGTTTGCATTTCATGATTGAAAGAATGAACCTGTAATGTTCTATAAGTTTTAATTGTTTATCTTCTGAAACACTGGTGCAAGGAGTGCACAGTGGACACACAAGGAGTGTGAAGGTAGAGTCGCTTCAGACTCATTTTCTTAGGAGAGATAACGTGAAGCTTCGAAGAAGTGAGTGCAAGGAGTGCACGCATACTCAGTGGAGTATAAAATCTTGAGGAGACCCATGCAAGGCGTGCATAGGGTTGACACTTAGTCAAGTGTTGAAATATTCTTAAGGGGGATGAGTGCAAGGAGTGTGATGGAAGATTTTCCAAAAATTTTCAAGCCTTAAGTTTTTAGGAGTAACACAAGGAGTGCGCTGAAGGTCTGAATCACTTTGAGTGATAAAGCTCAGGAAAAATAGTGGGTAAAATTATTTGGGGGAAGGAAACCTTTTTGTTTAGAGGACAAGCAGGCGAGATCCATTTGGAGGGAATCAAGATCTTTTGTGACCGTCAGATCTGGAGAAGGTTTGCGAGTGATAACCCTTGAAGTCCTTCGGAATTTGCAAGTTCAAAAGTTTTGGGGTAAGTTTTGTAGAGGAGATGTATTTCCCGAAGTCCCGGGATACGAAATTGATCTAGACCGCCCATTGGAAATGACCTGTGTCTGTTGATAAAGCGTGGTCCAGAAGTCCGACTATCCGACAAAGTTGAGGTGTTGAGGTGAGAGCACGAGAATTTCCCGAAGCTCCGAAGGCCGGAGAAAATCCTGGTCGTTGGCACCAGGTGCATGTGGCAACAGATATTAGAGTCTGGAGATCTAGAACTCCGGAGGAAATTGGGTGAAATCTATTTTGGGTCGAAAACTCCCGAAGGCCAAATTATATCTCGATCGTCGATTGAGAGGAACATGTGGATAGAAGATCCAACACTTCTCCCATTCAGTGTTCGACGATTTTGGAATGTGATATTTTGAAGACCCCCGAAGGCCTGAAGCTCGAAGTGGATCTAGACCTCCCAATCGTAAGGATGCGTGGACCCTTGATTGAGACCATTTCACGAATAACATACCTTTGTGGTCCATGGACAGAAGGTCAAGTTTTTAGCAAGGGTGGAACTTTATTTTTCGACGGGAATCCCTTCAGGGGTTTCGAGTTGGATGCTCAACCTCGTATGGTCAGGGGAGTGTTTGTGTTGGATATTGCATGACACCATTGCTTGGTTGCAAAACCAATGACTACCAAATCGATCAGTTTGTCAGTGATTAATTCTTTGTTGATGTGCATTGTGTGTGCTATGGTGGTCTGAATCTAAGGGTTGTTTGGGATGTAGCATATATTGGGGGCACACCTACGAGTAGTGGAGAGGGTTTTGGAGGGAGATATGCTTGCTTGGGCATGGTTGATGCACTCAAGCATGATAGCACAATTGGACCAATGCTCTATGACAAAGTAGGGGGAATTTGTGTTTGGATTAGTTATGTGTAGATTTTTCTTAGAGAGAATTGTACTATTGCGCCCAATGGTGATATTGGATCGACCACCTATTAGAGAGTCGCAGTTGATTCAGAGGGAGCAGATATTGGCTCTCCATGGCAACAGGGAGGCAGGCCACTACTTTTTGATGGAATTTGAGTGACACTGGAGTTGCCTCAGATTATATTAGAGTTTCCATACGCGGGTATGGACTTTCAACGGGATCCTGAAATGGTCCAAGCTCATGGGGAGGTTTTGAACCGACGAGGTGAGATTTGTTGTTATGCCTTTGTATTTTGATTTTTTTTTCATTTTTACGACGAGGAATGATGGGTCTCATATGCATTTGTGTTTGTATATGTTGGACCAGGAGGTCGCGAGGCAGACTTACCTGGGTTGAGGCATGAGATGTTGAGGAGGAGGCGTGATCTAGGAGACACCATCGTTATTGTCACCCAACCATAGGCCGAAGCCACCCTGCGAGCACGTTAACCTTGACAGAGAATCACTCTGGAAGCAAACCCTGGGCTAGATAGCCAAACAAAGGGTAGCACACCTTTCCCCAAGGATATCTCACCAACAAGAGCTGATCATATAGTCCAAACCCTAACCAAGAGATAGTCCAAGCCAAACGTGATCTGCTAGCTACAGCAGCTGCAATGGCAGCTCTCCTCCAAACCTGCGCACAAACTGGGCACTGCAGTGCGCACAAGTGTTGCTCTGCAATTCTGAGACTGCCTGCCAGAATGAAGACTGGCCTCCTATATTTATAGTAATTTTGGCTAACTGCCTGGGCCGACTTCTCATTTTGGGTATATGTCTGTTCAGTATATATTATTTCTTCTGGCCGACTTCTTTTCTTGGAGGCTAATAACCTAATACAAGTTATCTTTTTGAGCCAACAAGTCTTCTAGGGTTATTAGCCAACTCATTAGGGTTTCTTCTTGCTTCACGGAATATCCTATTCTCGTCAGGTTTACACGTGGAGGTAAATACCTCTCGTAGCTACCATAATATCAACACTCGCTCCTAGATAGGGAGGTATTACATGTAATGGTCTTGAGCACAAACATACCATTCGCCCAGTAGCATCAATATAGTTGTATAGACTGTCTCGTGACTATGTCATGAGCACTATTAGTGTCATCAGCTGCATCATCTCTCGGAACCATACTCTATCTAAGTAATCAGACATGATACTCACTCCACAGAGTGATACAAGAGCGATTCTTCTAATCTAGAAGAGTAAATGTTATGAACCATTCTCTGTCTGGGAAATCTCTGTTCATCATTCATCTCACTGATAATTATTTTCAACACTGTTGATAGTCTTCAAGGCAATCGGAACAATATCTTTCAATAGAACACAACTGTGTCTATCCATAGTAGTACACAACTACCATCCAGTGGTACACTACCACACCAAGTACCACACAGATACTTGATCAAACGGTGGAACACATCCACCATAGTAGTATACATCTATTGTCTAGAGACATACGTTCTTCATAACAGTCATCTGATATCAACCTGCACAGAAACAATGTTATGATATAAACTGAATCATCTAGGCCATTCTTTCACTCACATCTGTGAGATCTTGGAAGAGCATCTACCCTCAGAAGGTAAAACATCAATGATGAGCTATCTAGACTATTCTTCTCAAGCAAGGAAGAATAATTGTCCTGATTTTTTAGCCTGGACCATTCCCCACCCTGGGCCATTCCTCCGACACTAAACAAAGTGTAACTTGGAGAGAATGAGTCTGCCCTAAGGAATGTCTGTTCGACCTGATTGTTGAACCTGGACCATTCCCCACCCTGGGCCATTCCTCCGACACTAAAAAAAGTGCAACCTGGAGAGAATGAACTGCCCTAAGGAATGATTGTCTGGACCATTTCCCATGTTAACCACAAGAGGAAGTGTTTGTCCTACACCAACCTCCAAAACAGACCATTCCTCATGTTAAACACAATGAGAAATCGTTGTCCGGCGAGGCGGGCCAGTCTTCTTGAGTAACCCTCAAGAAGAGAGACTTCCCTAGACCACTCCCCATGTTAACCACAATGGGAAGTCGTTGTCTATGGTACATCAACAATCTGGACCATTTTCTGAACTGGAAAATGTATGTCCTCTAGAAATCTCAATCCACTTTCCGAACTAGAAATAATCTGCTCATCATATCCATCAGTAATAATACATCAGTGCTCCCTCCTAACTTGGGAGCCATGTCTTCCTTTTTCAATAAGGAAGTCGTCTCCACGAGCTCCAACTTGAGTACGCAAACTCTTTCATCTTGAACAAAAGCTTTATCAAAATGTCTGCTTATCTGCTCATCTGTGGAGATATGTATTGGAGAACCACTTTCTCCTTTCTGGACTTCATCACGGATAATGTAATTATTAATTTCAAATGTACTTCGGTCTGGAACATTGGTCTTCTCTGAAGGATTCATGTAGCTCTAATCAATAAAGTATATCATTGTTGGAAAACTGGAACATATTCATGTGGCACTTCTTTTGTCATCATGAGATCTGATCTTCAGAGTAATCATCTTGATACAATATCTCTATTATAGAAAATATTCACCACACTTCTGTTGTGCATTGGAGGTTCTCCACCAAGTTGTATTCTTCCATCTGCATACAAGGGTCTCTTTCCGGTATACCTCAAAGCCTTGAGCTTTCTCTTCATATTCTTTTTGTTCAATTGCTTTGGAGAACATTCTTTGCATTCATCTGATGTAGAACTCCAACCCGTGGATATTGTGGATGATATAAAGACTCATGTAGAGGTATGTCTAGTTTACTGGAACAAGTAATTGTCATGGTCTTCTCCCTCGTTCTAGGAGAACCTTTAGTTTTGTATCTTGCAATGCTTGCATATATACATTGTTCTTCATCACAACTTTTAGTTCCTCTGCTTGATTGTTTCTAGTGAGTAGGATGGTAATCTTGTGATTCTCAATGACTGGTTGTTCTGGCTTTTCTTTCTTTCTTGGAATATTCATGTTCTTCTTCATGTTTTTCTTTAGCTCTTCGGTCCATGGAGTTTCTTATAGATTCCATGCCCTAAAGATTCCATTTCTTCCTTTCGGACGTGGATGGACAACTGGGGGTACTTTAAGGCTTCTCTTTGAAGAAGACTTCTTCTGAGGTTGAATTGAACACGTACTGTCTTTCATGGCTGCTACCATGGATATATATATTTCATCATCTTCAATGGATCATAGGATTAGCTCCCTCCTAATCCTTGCTTCATTTATAAGTGCATATAATCGGCTCCCTCTGTCTAACAGAGTCCATGCTTCCATCTTATTGTTCTTATGTAAAATGTCATAAGTTTTTCTCCAATTTTCTCTTGATTGTTGACTTCTTTCTATATTTGCTTCTTCTAAGTCTCTTCATGATTGATTCTTATTTCGGCTTATCTTGTAATATCTTCCACATGATTTGTTTGATGTATTTCATCCTTTCATGTGTATTATATGACTTGTATAATGATAGCAATCCTTATCTTGTTGTTCTTCCATAAGTATATTTCTTCTTGAAACATATTATCTTCTAAGAGATATATATACAAGATATGTACAGAGACTATGCAAACAAGATATGTACAAGAAATAAGAAGAGTAGTGTTACCTTCAGAAGAAGAAGTCTCTTTCATCCAACTTAGTCTTCTTTGTAGGTTCTTTTTCTTCAGCAACTGATGCTTCATGTTTCTCCTTCATTTTATTTAGCTCGGGACAATGATTCTTGTAGTGACCATACTTTCGACAGTTGAAGCATTGTATTTCTGAAATATCTTTCTCTTGATCTGTCTTCCTCTTTGAACCAAACTTCCTTTTGTTCCTGAAATTCTTGAATCTTGTTGTGAAGGCTTTATCATCGTACTTATTTTGGGGTTTCTCTTTTTCACTGATCCTGGATTCTTCTTGAGCATAGCAAGTCCAAAGTTCTTGAAATGTAGGATACTCCTTCCTTGTGTTCATGCTTGTGGAAAATGCATCCCACGTCTTGGGAAGACCATTGAGTACTATGTTTACCAATTTCTTCTCTGAAATGATTTCTTCAATAGCTTGTAGTTGATCTCTTAACTAAGAGATTCTCACAAAGTATGATGCTATGATGTCATCATCATTCATCTTCATGTCGCGGAGCTCATTCTTCAGAC
>ML785118.1:161818-236557 GCA_009831015.1 Picea engelmannii | reverse complement strand
GCTATGTTTCCTTCCAGCGGTTAGACTGAATGAAGGAGGTGTGGGCCCATAACCTGTTAGAATATAATGGATGTGCTCGTTTTACCATTGACAATATCGCTATTGTCACCCAACCATAGGCCGAAGCTACCCTCCGAGCACCTTAACCTTGGCAGAGAATCACTCTGGAAGAAAACCCTAGGCTAGATAGCCAAACAAAGGGTAGTGCACCTTTCTCCATGGATATCTCACCAACAAAAGTTGATCAGATAGTCCAAACCCTAACCAAGAGATAGTCCAAGCCAAACGTGATCTGCTAGATGCAGCAGCTACAATGGTAGCTCTCCTCCAAACCTGCACACAAAACTAGGCACTGCAGTGTGCACAAGTGTTGCTTTTCAATTCTGATATGCCTGCCAGAATGAAGACTGGCCTCTTGTATTTATAGTAATTTTGGCTAACTTCCTGGGCCGACTTCTCATTCTGGGTATCTGTTTGTTCAGTATATATTATTTCTTCTGTCTGACTTCTTTTCTTGAAGGCTAATAACCTAATACAAGTTATCTTTTTGAGTCGACAAGTCTTCTAGGGTTATTAGCCAACTCATTAGGGTTTCTTCTTGCTTCTCGAAATATCATATTCTCGTCAGGTTTACACGTGGAGGTAAATACCTCCCACAGCTACCATAATATCAATAGCCTCTGCCAGAGATGTTGCAGAGGAGTTGTAGTGAGAGATGGAGGAGTTATGACAGAGGTTCAAGTGGGTACTACGGGGTGTGCTCGAGGCCTGTTGGCCCCACATCCATAATGATGAGGTCCTTGAACAATGTGTAGGGGGGAGGCTTGAGTGGCGAGCTCCGGTGCATCACATCATTGTGGTTGGTGCAGTTATGTCAGGGAACTTACCTTCGGGAGGAGGGGTGCCTCCCACGGGTGGGGATCCACTAGTGGACCCTCCTGCAGGAGGGTTTTTAGAGCTATGGGAACCATAGGTTCCAGATGATATACGTGGATTTGGGCTCATTTTGATTTTGTACTATGATGTATAGGGGCTATGACCCCCCCATTTTGGACACTTTAGTACATTTATTGAGACTTGGGCCCAACGATGGGTGTTGGAGATGTTGTATTTTTTGTGAAACATTATGGAACCTTTATATATATGTGAGATATATGTTGGATGATGCTTCTAATTTTTTGTTATGTGGCACATGTGTTATGCGATGCTTTGATTATGGATTATTTTGATTTATGATAGATGAATTAAGCTAAAATATATGTGAATTTTAATGTGATAAATGCCAATCTAGGGATTGATTAGCCATATGATCTTCAACCTGGTTCAGATTCCTAGGAATGTGTGTGAGTGTAATGGATTCAAAATTATGAGATAGAAGTCTAACTTGCAAGTATTTGTGAAATAGGAATGGATCACATACTCGATACACATTGTTTAGCTAAAGGACGATGAGCTGGGGATATTCTACAAAGACGTTAAGGTGATGAATGAGAAGGTGTCTAGCCTTTGAGAGGAGACCAATGACAACAACATACTCGACTTGGTTGTTGGTGGAGGGTCCAATATAGATGTCATTTGAGTGCAGTAGCACATGTGTAGGTGTGTAAATAACCCAAGTTTCCGAAGTGATATTCTGATTCCATCAACTAGCTCCAATTGCGTACCCAATGTGATAATCTGATGGATAATTTATCTATTAAAACAAGGACAAATAAATCAGACATATGATTTGGAAGGTGGTTTTGAAAAAACACTAAAAATATATACATGAAGAAACCTAAGGTAGGGTGGCTAAACTAGGGGTATAATTTCTTCAAGTATAACCAATTGACAAGGTCCTTGAGGGTAGCTCCTTCGGGGTGAGCCAAGATGTATGCACCTTTTGTGAGGAAATGTCATACGATGAATGGGCCCCACCAAAGGGACTCAAACTTACCATGGCCTAAGGTATCATTGGAAAATTCATAGGCCAACACCAGATCATCTTAATTAAGTGAATGAAGGTTGATGTGGTGGTAAAAGACTATCTTGGAATGTTTCTTAGCCTCATTGTTTTTCAAAGAGAATCGTCTATCCTCATCGAAAATTTCTAGGGTGAGAAATCATTGCTCCATATGAGTGGTATTTGGCAGTATCTTAATTGTGGTATGTAATGTGGGGATATCACACTTGATGGGAAGTACAACTTCGACCATGTGAAAAAGGTGGAACGGTGTGAACCTAGTGGCAGTTTTGAAATTTGTGTGATATGCCCATAAAACAGAAAACAACATGTGATGTCAGTTGGTTTTGTGCTTATCCACTGCTTGTTGTAACATGGTTTTTTAGGACTTTATTGACTACCTTGAATTTCCCATTGGAATGTGGGTAGTATGGGGAGTCAAAATCATGAGTGAATCCTATCTTGGAGGACAACTTGACGAACACTTCATTCTCAAAATGTTTACCATGGTCAGACACAAGTTGTAGGGGAACCCCAAAACGAGTGATGACATGGTTAAAGAAGAATCAGGTCGCGGTGTCGACCATGTTGTTTAATGTTGGCATAGCTTCAACCCATTTAGTTAAGTAGTCTATTGTGACTACTATGTATTTATGTCCATTGTTGGATGGGGGATTCCATGCCATGAAATCAATTCCCCATTTATAAAAGTGGCTTTTTGTGATGATGGGATGTAGGGGGGATAAAGGTGCTCTAGATTTATGCACATATAACTGACATTTGTCACAACACTTGACTGCATGTATGTAGTCATGGAATAAAGTGGGCCAGAAGTAACCAACCCTTATCACTTTTTGGGTCATGGACATACCAAAGAGGTGTCCTCCACAAGTGTTGTTGTGGCATTCATTCAAGACTTTATTTTCTTCTTCTATGGTGAGAAAATGATGTAGAATGGTGTCTTCCCCCCTTCGATAAATAACATCTCAAATGAGAAGATAACGCAAGGCTTGGTGGCAAATAATTCAGCTATCATAGAGGGAGAGATGAGGGCCAAATTTGTGTGTTCATAGGTAAACAAGGATGTCACAGTACCGTGGATCATCCGAAGAAATGAAGAACAAGTGTTCATATGGGAAGTTCTCGTTGACGAGGGGGTCTTTGGATCTTGATGGGAGATCAAACTAGTAGCTCTGCAAGAAGAAGGACCTTCTTTCTCTTAGGAGTGGTCAACTCTAGATCATACTCCTAGAGTATTACGATCCATCAGGAAAATTTGTCGTTAATTTCATGTCTTTGACTAAGTAGGTAATGCATGGGATTAAAATCTACCATGACCTTGGTAGTTGGAAGAAAAATATAATGTCGTAGTTTTTGGACTGTGAGAAAAAAAGCTAGGGCCAATTTTCTTCATGATTGTATTTCAAAGGTGGACCTAATTTTTTTTTTTGGTGTAGTAAATGACATGTTCATGCCCGTCATCACCTACCTACACTAAAACTCCTGCGACTAATATGTTTGAGGTGGACAGGTATAAGATGAAATCCTTATCAAAGTCTGGGGGACTAATGAAGGGGGATTTACTGAGTGTGTCTTTTAATGACTAGAAAGTAGTTTGGGTGTGTTGATCCCACTATAATGGGATATCCCATAGTAGTAAGTGTAAAGAGACATGGGCACAGTTTGTGTAATCTGGGACAAAGTGTTATAAGAAGTTGGATTTTCTTTGAAGGATTTTCATTTGGCACAAATTCTTGGGGGGAGGAATCTCATTGATGGCTTGGACTTTCAGAGGGTACACTGTGATTCCTTGTTGGGAAACAATGAATCCTATTAAGCGCCCTGTTGTGACATAGAAAACGCTCTTGAGAGGGTTCAAGGGAATTTTATATTGGCCACATCTCTGAAATGTAATCTGTAAGTCTTCCAAATGTTGAGATTGCTTCTTGGAATGAGCAGTGAGGTCGTCCAAGTAAGTGAGAATGATGTGAGAGAGATCAAGGAAAACATATGTCATTACATGTTGGAATGTGGTGCGAGTGTTTTTTAATCCCAAAAGGAATGACACGATAGGAGAAGGTACCCCATGGGGTATTGGATGCAGTTTTGTATTGATCTACATGTTGAATCTATATTTGATTGTAACCGGAGAAACCATCCATAAATGAAAGGACTTCATTTCCAACATAAACATTGATAACTTAATCGATGAAAGGAGTAGAGAAGTTTTCTTTGGGACAATCTTGATTTAGGTCTTTGAAATCAGTGCAAACCCAAATGGTGCCATGGTTTTTGTTAACTAGCACAAGATTTGATACCCAAGAAGTGTATGCAATGGGATATATGAATCTTGCATAACGTAACTTATCGATTTCAGATTTGATAGCCATGTCTTTGGAAGGATGTAATAGTCGTTTATTTTAGCGGACATGGGTAACCTCGAGCCATGTATCGATTCAATGTTTGAAAATGGATGGATCGAGTCAAGGAATTTATGTACATGACCAGGAAAATATATCCTTGAACTCTTGAAATATATCTTTGTAAGTTGTGACTTCTTTAGGGGAGAATGCAACACCAAGAGTGATCTCTTTGACAATGCCAGGTTTGATAGAGATGTCTATCTTGATTGTGGGGGAGATGTTGGCCATTTTCCCTTCTTCAAAAGCGTCTGGAGTGGGGATTTGGTTCTTGAACCAATCTAGATGTCCAGGGGGAATTAAGTCTTTGGTTTCAATCGCATAGACACGGGTGTCAAATTTGAGTTGAAATGCTTCTTGTGATAAGAACAAATATTTGTGATGCATGGCATCTCAAGGATAGTCAGGTGCTATCATGACCTCTAAGATATATTCATCTGATTGAAAGACGCATAAAAATAAGGAGTTATCAAAGGTTTGAACATACATGTGTGGCATGGTGGCAATGAATGTTTGATCCAAGTCATTTATGGTGTTGGTATCTATGGAAGATGTAGAAAATGGGGAAGATTGAATACAACCTTCTATCGAGATGGGTGGTTCGACAAGAGGAGGGGGGGGGACCTCACTAGATGAAATGCACCATATATCCATACATGATTGTGGGTCATATGTACTTGGTGGAGAAAGGAGATCGCATGGGGGACTTACCGATGAATTTGGGGGATTCAGGGGAAAGTCTTATGATCTTCGTGGTATATGTATTGTGGGAGGTACCAAGGGTGACACTATTTGCGCCAAAGTAGGTATGATAGGATCACCCTGGGAGGGTAATGTAGTCGGTGTCTAAGGAAGTGATGTTTGAAAGGTGGTTGTGCAATGAACCCAGTACTCGATAATGAGAGGGAACATGTACGTAAAATCGTCCATTTAGTGGCATATCACACATGGTCATCTCATCCGTTCATTTACGGACATGGATATATAGAAAATGTTAGTAGATTTAGCGTCATAGGGGAGTGCCTGAGAGGGATTAGACAATGATTTATTTCACATTGATGCTAATGTTTCCCAAAATTGGGGTAGGGATAGGCAATGATGAATGTAGTGACCATATTTTGAGCATATGGCACACGTGAAGTTGGTACACTGAACTTCCTTTCGTGAGGAAGAAATTTTTGCAATAGTGGGAGCTGCAACTAATGGAGTCGGGGGTAATGTTGTCGATTTTGGAAGTTGAATTAGATTGCATAATTCATGTAGTGTAGGTAAAATATTCATAGGGTGTCCGAGTGTTGTGCAAAAAGAACATGGTGGTTGGACTCGGGTTTGGGGTGTGGCCACATTCTCATTTTTTCCCCCTTTGTTGATATCGGTGCCCCCAACTGGAGGAGGTGGTGTTTGAACCATGGATTCCATGGGTAAAGGCTCTGTGTGATATGGGAGAGATGCTATTGGTACCATAAATGGTGGTTCAAGGTACCAAACTGGTATAGCAATCACCATATTTGGTATGGTAAGGGTAGCGACAACCTAATATGTTGATACTCTTGGTGGTGGGTAGAAAAATGGTATTAGGGTTATGGCCTAGGGGACCTTTTTCCAAATAGGTATCTATCCATTCATGGGTGGATGTTTGGGAGGGGAATGTGAAATAGTTTCCTCAAGGGTGGGTTATGCCCTAAATGCTTCCATGGGGGATTGGGGTGGGGGTTCCTCGGGAGAGGGTTTATCACCAATATCGACACCATCAAATGACACTACACAGAATTAAGCTAAACCTGTAGGACATATAATAGGAGGATCTCCTTGATAAGAACCCAAAAGTGATGGATCCTTAAAAATCCCTGGTCCGACATCAACATCTGGAAAGATATCAAAGATATCCCATATGAGGGGAAGGATATTGTTTATGTTCTCATAATGATTAGGTTCATAATGTTGATTTTTCAATGAGCAAGGTTTAATCATGAAGTTCATTCCTTTTTATCATTTAACTTAAACCAGAAACAATTTTGTTGCAGCAGCCAAGATCACAAGAAGAAACACCATGCAACAAGAACATAAGAAGTATCCTGAGAAACCCTTCTCAACAAGGGAAGAAAACCCAGCCAAATCCTTTGTTATATTCTTCAAGATAAAGACCATCAACACCAATAAAACCTAGCACACAAGAGGGTGCTTGAAAACCCTAGAAGACTAGCGCCCAAGAGAGGTGTGCACTTTTCCCAAGAAGATGTGAAATTTCCAAACTCACACAAAGGATATGATTCCTCAATGGGGAATTTACCTTTACTTATATTAGACTTGACCTGTCAAAAGAAGTGTCTATTGGCATAAAAGGGATGACCTCTCTAACTCACAATCTAATTAATAATAACCAGATTAATTATCTTTTACATTAATTATCAATTACTTTAGGTGGGGCCGACCTGTATACCCTTTACATTCCAATTAGGGTTACAGGAAAGTCTGACTCTTGAACAATATAGCAAAGGATATTATACACCCACTAGTGTTCAGCCACTAGGGGCACATCCTTAGGGATGTCCATATCTCTATCTCACTGCATCTCACAGGAGAGCCACACTCACTAGTGCTCAACCACTAGGTTCACGTTCACATGTGGTCATCCACATGCATGTCCACTCAACAGATCTTCTTTCCCACTGCATTACACAAGAGATTCACATGGAGTTCATCATCTCAACTCTCTTCTCAAAGGAGGCTAATACATCATCTTCATCTCTGTCTCATAACGATGCACCCAGCTCATGGGAATTCACACATTCACCTTATGCTCAACCACATGCACGTCCAACTCAACAGATCTCCTTTCTCACTACATTACACAGGAGAATCATCTGGAGTTCATCGTGTCAACTCTTTGTAAGGAGGAGGTCATCACTATGTTCCAGTTTTGTCTCAGATAGGAACCGCACACCCATCTGAGGTTCTCTCTCTCAGGTCGAATCAATCAGTCTGTGTCCTGGAGAATGTCTCAAACAAATGTAATCATCAACACTCCCTCTCATCTAGGGAGGCATTCTTCATCAGGACAAGTCTCGCACGAAAGTACTCGAACTTTGTCTTAGTTGTAGTCATCAACACTCCCTCGCAACTAGAGAGGTATTCTTCACCAAGCCAGTTTGGTGAAGGTGTCTGCAATCTATTCATCTGTAGGAAGGTACGGTATGTGTATTGCTTTCCTCTGCATCATGTATTTGGAAATGATATTTTATCTCAACATGTTTCGATCTATCACGAAACACAAGTTTCTCAAAGAGATTCACATAACTCTGGTTATAATCATAGAATCCATCTCGTGATAGATTCAGCAGAAAACCATGACAACCTTCACGGTAAAACAAAAACTGGATGTTCTCTTCCGGTCCACTGCACTCTCTGCTCAATATGTATCAACATATCTTGCAAATCAAGTTCACACTGGATGCATATCTCAGGTCATATCCAATTGTGCCTCGTATATATCTCAATACATGCTTTACTGCTATCCAGTGCGTATGTCTCGGATGACTCATGGACTGACTAGGCACATTCACTGCATAGCCTGAATCAGGTCCAGTGTTAACCAGATACATCAATGATCCAATCGGCTGTGGATCAATCTCGTTTGAATCATCATCATTCATTTTCTTCAAATCCATCATGGTGGTTTTGTATTCTGCCATACTGAACTTCTTTAATATTCCCACTGTATGTTTTCCTTGACTTAGGAAAAATCTCATCGGTCCTCTGTCATACTTCTTGTCCCAAGAAGTAGTGTATCATACTCAGATCCTTCATCTTGAAATCACAAGTCAAATATTACTTGTATCCAACAACACGGATTCCTGAATAAGTCATCAAAATCAACCTTTCGTCACAAATGTAGTAATATAGTTTTGGTTTAGTAACACTTTTGTTGAAACCCAAACTCATCAAGAATCTATCTATCTGATGTAGTTTCCAACTCATGGATGGTAGTACGGATGGAAGTGTATCAATATTACTGGATCAAGTGTCTCATCATAGACAGCTCCCTCTGTTTGTGAGAAACCTCTGGCTATAGATCTCGCTTTGTATTTCTCGACACTTCCATCAGCTGCATGCTTGATCTTATAGATCCACTTGGAAGTCATCACAGAATTCCCTTCTGTTCTCTGAAAAATATCTTATACATCATTGTTTTTAGATATACTGGTATTCTTTTGTTATGGAATCTTGCGATACCTGTTCTCCTATTGCTTCTCTATGACAAGAAGGCTCAGAATCAATGATGTGGCTCATGGATGAAGAGTATCTCGAAAAATCTCTTTGTTCTCTTGGGATGTGTCGTGAGAGGCTAGTATGTTTCTCTGCCTCCTGCAGAGTGAGCCTAGGCAGGACTTTCATGCCCTACTACAATATCTCTGAACATATCAATTGAAGCAATTGGATCAGCTGAATAATGTTTGTCTCCCTCTGAACTGCTGAAGGGGGAAAAGGTATTGTCCCACTGTCAATCTCCATTTGAGATTATCTAGATCTTTGAAAGGCTATCTCTTCTTCAAGGACAACATCTATGCTTGTCTCAATCTGTCTCTGACCAGGGATGTCGATCTGGAATGTCTTCGAATATTCACTATTATCCCATAAACGTATCCTTTCTCCCTGAAGGGTCTAGCTTGGACTTCTTCTCTTTGGGTACATGAAAATACAATGGGAACCCAGATATCCTAAAGTGTTCAATCTCATGCTTCACTCTGGTGAAGGCTTATTCGGGAGTTATGTTTTTCAAAGTCTGGTGAAGACTCTTGTTTTTAACATATACTATGTCATGCATGCTTCTTCCCATAGAATTATAGAAAGATCATGATCATGCATTATTGCATTGGTTGCCTCAATGATGGTTCTATTCTTCCTCTTTCTCAAATAGTTTTGACTCCCTCTGAGTCAAGTTACTCCCTCTGAAGGATAAACATCTTCCTTTTTTGTTAACCTGTCTGGAACAAGAAAACAAGAGGAGCCAAAACAAGAATATATTCCAAAGGAGAATAATGAGTACATCTCTAGAATAAAAAAAAATTAAGGATTGTTGTCACGTCTACAACACCTACTTGTAATGTAGAAAACTTTAGAAATATAGGTTAGAGGAATGAAAATTACAACAATCAAGCCTGGAGTCTTCACTTCCAGTGTGTTGTTCCTCTGAATGCACTGACATCCTCTGGATCCATGAATTCAGAAAAAGGTTCCTTCCTCTTGCAATATCCCTCATGACAATGATACAAATAATATATATACAAGTGCATACATGAGGGTGCTGATATGATTTCTCCAATGGCACCTGGCGGATCTTTGTCCTCTTGACATCTTCATGAAGAGGGTAGTCATAGTGTCACCTTTTTGTATCACCCACAATAAGCCTTTCTCTGAAGTCTTGTCTTCCAGGAACTTGAAGTTGCTTGATCCATCAAGCTTATCTTCCATCATAGTTGTGTTCATCATAATTTTAGATTCTTCACAAACCCTTGTTAACTGATCTAGAAAACCTAACGGCTAGACTAGGCTATCACTTTTAGGTTTTTTTGGACTTATGACTACCAACAATAAGATTTTGAAAGATAGGAGAACACTGGTGATCTTAAGAGCTCCTTCAATGAGTTGCAAAAACCCTAATTCTAAAATTTATGCAGAAATTAGCGAAACCCTAGGGACAAAATTTCAAAATGTTTGGAATTTCACTCTGAGAGTCTTTGGAGGTGCGCTGGAGGAGGCCATACTATCCTACGCCCAAATTAGCCCCAACGTTCAAGTATTAATGGCTGCAACACCTCAGAAAGGAGGGTCGTACATATTTTTCTAGAAACCCTAGGAGGGTCGTACGGTTTTGCAGAAAAGAGAGGAGACTAGTAGATGCTTGTGAAATGGGTTCTTCAAGACCTATGCTCTGATACCATGTTGATTTTTCAATGAGAAAGGTTTAAGCATGAATTTCATTCATTTTTATCATTTAACTTAAACCATAAGCAATTTTGTTGCAGTAACCAAGATCACAAGAAGAAACACCATGCACAAGAACACAAGAAGTATCCTGGGAAACCCTTCTCAACAAGGGAAGAAAACCAAACAAAATCCTTTGCTATATTATTCCAGAGAAATACCATCACCACCAAGAAAACCTAGCACACAAGAGGGTGCTTGAAAACCCTAGAAGACTAGTGCCCAAGAGAGGTGTGCAATTTTCCCAAGAAGATGTACTTGCTGAAATTTCCAAACTCACACAAATGATATGATTCCTCAATGGGGAATTTACCTTTACCTATATTAGACTTTACCTTTCAACATAAGTTTCTATTGGCACAACATGGCCGACCTCTGTAACTCACAATATAATTAATAATAACGAGATTAATTATCTTTTACATTAATTATCAATTACTTTAGGTGGGGTCGACCTGTACCCTTTACATTACAATTAGGGTTATAGGCAGGTTTGACTCTTGAACAATAAAGCAAGGGATCTCATACACCCACTAGTGCTCAACCACTAGGGGCACATCCTTAGGGATGTCCATATCTCTATCTCACTGCATCTCACATGAGAACCACACTCACTAACTCTCAACCACTAGGATCACGTTCACCTGTTCTCATCCATAGGCACATCCACTTAACATATCTTCTTTCCCACTGCATTACACAAGAGATTCATCTAGAGTTCATCATCTCAACTCTCTACTCAGAGGAGGCTAATACATCATCTTCATCTATGTCTCATAACGATGCACCCAACTCATGGGAATTCACATGTTCACCTTGTGCTCAGTCACATGCACATCCAACTCAGTAGATCTCCTTTCTCACTGCGTTACACAGGAAATTCATATGGAGTTCAGCATATCAACTCTCTATAAGGAGGAGGTCATCACTACGTTCCAGTTCTGTCTCAAATAGGAACCACACACCCATCTCAGGGGCTCTCTCTCAAGTCAACTCAATCAGCCCGTGTCCTAGAGAATGTCTCACGCAATTGTAATCATCAACACATAATGTGTTAATTGATCGATAATGATGATATTCCCATTGTGGGGGAAGAGAATGGTACAAAATACTGACAAGGCCACATATTTCATGGAATACATGTAACTATGCCCAAACATGATATTGCAATATAGAGGGGTGGCTATGAATTTAATATATATAAGAATGTTCTTGCTTCCCAGTTCTATTGGAACATTTTAGTAGAGGCCTTCTAGTTGTGATGGACGACCATGATATTCCCATAGAGTTATGGAAGAAGGGATAAGTTAAGGTGATCCAAGTTGTTGCTAGACAATATTATACATGATACAGGTGGAGGATCCTTCATCGATGATGCATTGATGAACTGTTCTATTTCTGATCTTGATTGAGATATGGAAAGTAATTAAAGAGGGGAAGCATGGTTCAATATTATCCATATCAAAAGTGATTAGACAAGAATAAGACAGGTCGACTACCACCAATGTTGAAAGCAAGGATTTCCTTTGTGATGGGAAAGTCTGTAGAACCTCCAATACAGACATGGTTGTAGAATATTGGGCCAAGTCATCAAAAAGGATATAACTATGAGCTTCCCTAGCATGAGGATTGTGTACATTCCAACGCATAAGTGCGCAAGGTGCTCGAGGGATATATTATTTGCTAGGACGGGGAATTGTCAAAGGTTGAACTATTGGTAATTGAGGTGCATCTGACATGTTTGTATTTGAGTCGAGGGGCATACTGTATTGACAACTACGCATTTTAAGGAGGATTTCCTCTTCAATGGTGAGGAGGATACTATGATCTGTAGGGTTCCCAAGTTGAGCTTGACCTGGGTTTGGGTACTGCCCTATTTTCTATGGGGTAGGGACAACCTATTGCCAAGTATTGATGACTCCTTAATGAGGAATCGAGTTCTGTAGAACCATTGTTATTTGAGGTTGTAGATAATTTTGTGGTGCCTACAGGGGGTCTTTGTGGGTTTATGGCTTCCTTCATTCGTTTATAATCAATTATTTGGGGGAAATGGTGAGTATAATGTCCATATTCACCACATAATTCACAAGGGAAATTGGTTCTAAGATTATTATTTTTCCTTTGTCGTTGTTGGCCATTATCATTTCCTCTTCATGGATTTTGGTTACCATTGTTTTGGTTTCCCCCTGCTAGAGGGTTTTGTTGTGGGGGGTTTCCCCCTGTCCTTGGTTGACATTATTTTTTTTCTTTCCCTTCCTTTTAGCATTTTTTGATTTATTGGGTGGATTTTTCGTATTCAACTATTCAAAGGCTTGAACTTGTTGGATAGGAGAAGGTTGAAAAAAGTTAACACTGACTTGTTGTTGTCCATGTGGTGGGGAAACAGGTTGAGGAGGACCTGGGAAAGGATAATACAAGTTACCTTCTAGAGGAGGCATGCATTGATTGTATGATGTTGATGTCCCTCCCACACTATTGGAGTTGCATGGAGGGGTTGGTAATGGACCTGGAAGTGGTTCTTTTACCTAGTTTGTTGGTGGTGCGGGTATGTGTCCTCCCATTGTGGGAGTAGGATGGACCATCAAAGTGGGTTGAGGGATGGGGCGAGGATAATATGCCCCCCCCCCCCCCCCCCNGGTACCAATTGAGCATAAGGGTTAAAATGATCCATGGACAATCAACCCATCTATGATGTGTGATGCTCTTGGTTTATCTTGACCAAAGGATAGAGGGAAATGAATCTAGAAACACAGTGTAAAGGTACCTTGATTGAGATTAAATGAGTTCAAGTTGTTGAGCCTTCGTGATGGCTTCATCTTTAGTTTGAGGCATGGTGATGGCCACATATTTGGCAATTATTGGTACTAGTGATTTTAAGAACCAATATAGTATTTGTTGTGGGGTGGTATCTAACTTGCATATGCTTCTCCTTCTACGCCATTCATGGATATGATCCAAAATATGAACAACAATGGCTTGTTTGAATTCAGAGAGAATCTCTAAACTATCGTCATGATGCACAGGAAGTTGAAAAAAATATGGGAATGCCTTGCCCAATGATTCAAAGGTCGAGTGGGACCCAAATTTCGTGTCCACATACCATTTGGAAACTAGATAGGTGAGTGTTCTCTGGAAAAATCATAAATGGATGGAATATTCCATGATGCTATTTGAGGAGCACCATAGATGAAAAGTCATGATGTGATTAGTGGATTCTTCACATGGTTTCCCTTCAAACTTTGGGAGGTCCGAAGGTAATTTGGTGAGCATGTTAGGCCAAGAAACATCATGTAATATGGGGTCATTCGTGAGCTTGGTCAAATCTAGAATGTTGGGGGATTCCAAATATGGAAATTTGGGAGGTGTTCCATCCATGGTATGTGGTGGTTGAGAATTGATTCCTTGTGAGGAAGGTTTGGAACTCGTTCCTTGATAGGAAGGTTGAGTTCCTCCTCCTTGTGAAGGAGAACTAGTATATGGGTTGGTTGGGATGTTGGTGCCAAGGAAGGTAGAATCGAGCAAGGTCGATCCCAAAAATGTTGCACTCACAGGTGTATGGGATGGTTGAGCTAATGTGTCAACCAAATTAGGAATACATCCCAATATTGGAGGTAGGTTCAACAAGCATTTAGAATGACAAGGATTATGTGGTTCCCCTATGATTCTAGACTAGCTAGAAGTGTGTGTGGATTGTGATGAGAGAAATAAATGAGTAAGTTCTTTTGTTTTTGACCTATCGTAACAATATCACTCAATCCTGCATGTAATCAATAATGAACATTATACATAAAACAACCAAACAAGAAACAATGTAGGGTAGATAAGTGTTATCTGCGTGGGGGAATAAAATAAAATGCATGTGTCCTAAAAGACATAGTGTCATCCCTCTCAAAAATAGCATTGAGCCTTCCAAAAGTATTCAAAAGTGGGGCATGAATCCACTAGAAGAGGAACTAGTGAAGGTGTGAATAGTTAGTTATAATGAGGGGTAAAGGGGACATATCCTGAAAGTGTTGACGATATTTACCAATATCCATTCAAAATCTAACTAAGGTGTGATTGCATCCCACAACCGCCACCTGGGTAAAAAAAAACTAGATTTGGCCACTAAGTTACCTTGATTAAGTGCAACATTTAGATTTTTAACCTAAGAAATGGATCACGGGCTGGGTAGCCTCTCAAGAGTTGGGTGACTCAAGGAGTTATGCACAGAACAATCAAACCTCAACCTTTGACTCTTCACGGGTATCTCCTTGCCTTATGGTGTAGGAACACTTGACTTGGAGGATTTTTGGTTTCCTATTTCGTCCACTTCTAAGTTTCAAATGTGAAAATGATAATGGGGTGTTATTTGGATGCCTACCCCTGAGATCCTAATTTATACTACAATCTTATTTTGAGCCCCTCCTGTGGAGGTTAAAATGAGTTGTTTAAAGGTTGATTTTAAGATGAAATAGGCTAGAAGATTGGGGTCATGAACCGGTCTTGTTGATTAAAATGGTGTGTTTTGATAAATTTTTCGAAGTTGTTTCGAGTCGTTCTGATTCTCCTAGATCGCTTGTGGGAACATGGAGAAGATCATACTTTGACATCAAGAATCCAATGAGAATTTTCGTGTGTGAAGAAGTGATCTTGTGTGCAAGAAATGATGGTGTCTAAAAGATTTTTAATAAGTTATAGTGCAATATTTTAAGATGTGGACATTGTGTAGTCTGTTACAAATCTTGATTAATCTTACTTACTAAATGTGTTTAGACAATCCTTGCATAATTCAAAAATCCCTAAATCACTAAAAATGTGGACATATGGGTCCTTACTTGATCCTTTAAACTCCCTAAGATGTTGTCTCATCTAAGAAAATTGAAACTTCTCCTAGATTGTAAATCATGTGTACATTGAATCCTTATAAATTCTTTTAACTCCCTAAGTTGTTTGATTGATTTATAAACACTTTGAAACTATCCTAAGTTTGGAAACATATGGGCATGTATGGGCCCTTTACAACTTTTAAGATTGATTTCAATTTATCAAAATCAAACTAAGAGGTTCCCAAGGGGGCTTTGGCCTCTCCTAATTGATGATTTTCCTAGAGGGAGATGAAATTTTTTTAAGATACCCTTTTCTGATTTCCCAAGATCACTCAAAGGTGCGAGGGAAAGGGCATAATAGGGGTGTCAAAATTGGTTCCTAGTCCCGAGCAATTAATGGTTTATCAAAGAAAAAAAACTTTTAACTAAGAATTCAAATGCTACAATTGGCCATCCATGTGGAAACAAAAAAGGGAAGAATTATGGTTCTTTTTATCCCTTTTAGTGCCTATGTTTACCTAATTATCCATGTAAGAAAGAACTCTAGCTGTGATTTTGTTGCTTTACAAAGTGTTGAAAATGTAAATCTAATGCTACTTGATGAACCACCTCAGAAATCCTTGCAAATAGTGAAAACAAGGATTTGTACACGGGTAATAGGTCTATCAATTGCACACAATGCACAGATTGCATGAAATGCACAACATGAATACATAGAGATGGTGTAGATAGCGCATAAATGTGTGTCTGTTTCTTCGACGCTCATGCAGATGTAGGTCTGTAGTGGGAAGGAAAATTCAAATCCAATTCTCTTATATAGACGCCCAATTGTTGAGTTTGGAGGCTGGGGTAGGTCGGTTTTAACACTTGCATACACAAATTAGTGAGAAAGAGAGCTCTAAAGTCTTAAATGCAGAGCAATTTGATCCAACTCCCCTGCGGAATTTCCAATATGTTGTGCTGGTTTTTCCACTTGGCTGATAAAAAACTAGACACTTAGCTACCTTGTTAAGCCAACAAGATAACACAGACAATATTTAGTTAATTAGTGGACCAACCATAAAGTAAACAAGAAAGAAAATGAAAGGGAAAATATACCAAAACTAAGCATGCATGAGATACAACTAAAAGTTAAAAATAAGAACAATAAATTGTTACCAATGGAAAGGATTTTGATTGATAGCACCCTAGAGAAATATAGGGACTTATGAGTCCCCTGTTCCTCCTTTGGAGGGCCATTGAGGTCCCCAAAATAGAGCTCCAACTCGCTTACAATGATGTGACAATGGTGAAGAATTACCCACCAATATTCTTAAGAGGTGAGAAGGATTGTCCTTACTATGAATACTAAAATGCTTCTAGGAGAAACATGGATTATCGAAGAGAAATTCCAGCGACATAAAAATACATAAAAGTTATTCTATTTGGTGCAAACCCAACACTTGTATTTATAGGTTCCATACAAGTTTTTAAAGAACTAGTTCATAGTGTGAATAGGAGGCCTCATGTAGGTACCTCCCTAGTATTTAAATGGTCCCAAGGCTATATTTTCGACTTGGATTGGGCGGTTTCTTGTGGTACACCCGAGCTGGAAGTGTGTGAGGCCCGACCAGTATCATAAATGTGTCATTTCCTACATTTTCACGAGTCTTATCGACAACAACCATGCAACCCATGCAAATTGTGCAAAATAGGTAGTGTTAGCTTGCGCATAAATTTATGGAGCCACTTTGCATAGTTTTTGTGATTTTTTTGATGAATCTTATTAATTCTAAAGGAATACTTTTTGTTGTGTTGTATTGGTAATGTCTTCGACCATCACCTGTATTGTTGTGAGTGATTTTTTTAAGATAAAACCAAGCATGTTTAAATGCATTTTGTATACTAGGGAGAAATCTCTTAGAAGGGTAGGAAAAACTAACATGGCATACTTCCTATAAATACATTTTTTTTAACCCATATAACCTTGGGTTCTTTCAAATGAGAGAGGGTAACAAGACACAAAATAAAACTGCCTCGTAGGATTTAATCAATATGAGACTCTTTAAGATTAAATATAGGAATGCAAATATATTAAAGAGAAGAATTAATGCCTCTTTATGTGGGGTTATTTCACTTCTAAATTACACCTAACTATACTCTTCAATGCTACATAGAAAACCCAAAAAAAAACCCTTCAAATTCCCTTAAAATCCTAATTTTTACACATGAAAGAGGAAACATATCTCTATAGAACATGCACACAATATTCCTTAAGGATACTTGCATGCATGTAAGGGTTTTCATATTTTAAGACACAAATGCCTCAAAATTCACATGGTTTTCCTTTCTATATGGTGTGTGCAACTCTATAACCATATACAAAAAATCTGAAAAATATTTCCAGAAAATTCCACAAGCATTCAAATAGGATGGGGTTTTCTATAAAGGTTTATATTTATTAGAAGAAACAATTTATAACTCTACAATTATTTAACCCTTACAAAACAAAGAGAATTGATCTATTAAACCTAGATAAACCAAACCCCAAAGGGAAATTTATGAATAAAAAATATGTATAGAACTTGAAATTAACATAACCTTTTTAGATTAATGTAGATGTCTTTCTTTCTTTGGTATTTAACTCCAAGCTTCCTCCAAGATATTTATCCAATAATTAGCTCCAATTTCTATCTTTCCAATTGTATGAAAGCTTATTGATTGACCTCCCTACTGTAACCTAAGGGTATTCTTCTTCCTTTGGAACCTTCGAGTTGCAAGGGTTGTACGAAGGTGTGTACAAGCTAACAATGGAGAAAAGACCTCCTCACTTCACCAATAGATTGTACAACTACCAATGAGCCATGGAGTCTCCACTCCAAAATAAAACCTTAATAGGATTTGCACAATCAAGGTTAAACTCTCCACCATTTCACCATGAAAACTTTTAGCATTAGAACAACCATTTAATATTAAGGAGCATAAGGTGTATCACATGTCCATATTCCTTCTCTTCTTATAGTACTTGTGTAAAATGCCACATGCCTTTTCATGAAAATTTCCTAATTTTGTTTTGTTTGATAGTTTGTCCGTGACTTGTGAGACTAGCCTGTGGCTTGAGAAACCACAACTCAGGGGCATCTTAGCCATCAAAATCACCCGGGGATCACACCCGGCTTGAGCCACACCAACCCTTAACATGGCTGGATTTTTTGTCCCCGCAGGTTTCGAACCGATGACTTTAACATCACGGAATGCCTTAACAACACACTCTATCACCGACTGTCCTACACCTCGGGGACATGAAAAATTCCTAATTATTAATTCACTAATATTCCTATTATTCACCTAGCCATATGTCCCTTCCATGCATAATTCTAATTACTAATTAGCTTAAATGAATAATATTCACCAAACCCCCAACTACCTTTCCTAATTTTACTCATTTATGTCCCATCTAATCATTTTCTACTCTTTTGGTGTGTGTGCACATGATAATTCACCTTTTTATTAAATAAAACATCTAAAATAGGATATCACTTATTTTATTAATGCATGTCTCTAGTATTTAGTTTCCATTTTTAGCTTGCATAATGTAATCAACTTAATTTACTTATAAATATCCCCTCTAATAAAATGAGTGCAATTATCTCTATATGAATAATACTTTTCATGAGTGCACTTATATTAATTTAAAATATCTTTCTATATGCTATGCAAATAAATTATATTTTTTCTAATAATAATGATCTCAACTAACACTAGTAACAATACCAATGCCAGTATAACTAGTACCATGGGTGAAGTTGTGATTACTCCAACCCATTTAGGTACACACACTTTCTTGTTGGGGGAAACCTATGTAATATGGGTGAAAGATACATTAACTCTATCTCATTTACTCATGGTGAGAGATTCACGGACACTAAGGAATAAGGAAAACCTATTATTAGTTTGCACCCCTCAGTTATACCTTGTGAGTGACTACTTGTGGTCTTCCCTCATGATAATGTGTAACTTCTTGGGGGATCACAATATTCAACCCATTACATAGAGGGAATTTCTAGTAGGCGGGAATAGGGACACTACTCCTCTCCCAATAATCCACATGTCTCCCCCCATATGACCCTTAACCATGTGTAAAATTACTAGGATATATTAATTCTTATCTTTGCACACATCACATATCAAATAGCATTGCTCAAAGAAATTATATGTTACATTGACATGTTTACAAGATCAAAATCAAATCAAGACACAGTCTCTTGACCTCCAACTTGGGTCTACATAACTTGACTCATTAGAAATTCCATACTCATGGTTCCTTCTTCTCACACTTGACCAATCATCAACAACAATGCAAAATATATTAATGAAACAATACAAATCATGTATACTCATCATTAGAATAAATCATAAGTCTATGCACTCAATCCTAGTATTCAACAATATCAAGTAATTCTCAACATATTTATGACTCATACATAAAATTCACATCAAATATTAATAAAATATCACATAAATAAATAAAAGTTTCAAACATAAATATAGTCCAAATATGTTCATCAACAAAAAAATGGATCGCCTACACCTTTTTTTTCCCAAGAAAAAAATCTTTATATTCAAGAGGGATGAATATACATGTTGTTGTCTCATTAAAAAGAGATCGTTTAAGGTTCTATCTTGTCATCAATCCATTCATAGTTTTTCAACAATTTACAAAAATTACAGCCTAAAATAACACTTATGTTCTTGCGGGCATCAAAAAATTACATACATACTATCTGCATTCCTTGTAGGAAAAACAAAAAATCAGTCTTCATAACAATAGAAAATTAAAATTGAAACTCCATCAACTCAGCCTCCTCCCCATCAACGAACTCATAGATTCCCATAGCCCCTACTAGGAGAGAAAGAGCCTTTTTTGACAAAGAGTCTTCTTTTGTGTTTAACTCCCTATAAATGTGTTTGAAAGAAATCCATTCAAAGGAGTGAATGGCTTGCTTGATCTCTCGGAGCAGAGAGGATAAACTAATGTATGTCACTGAGACTTTGCAATTAGCCCAATCTATCATGAGTTTGGAATCTCCCAACACATGTATCTTTTCTAATCCTTTTTTTATTGCCACCTCCAATAGTGTCCAACGAACAATAAACTCATCCTTGTTATTTGTGCCTCTTCCTGGCACATATCTGATGTGAATGTAATGTTTGTGGCTCAAAAACATCACCACTTTGACCCCACATAAAGGAGGGTGACTCTGGTTGGCACTTTCGAAGTAACCCCAAGGGTTTTTGAAGTCCAGTTCTGGCATTGAAATCATCCTTGGGGTTTTTTCCTTGAGATCAACCATAAATTCCTTTTCCAGCTTGATTACAAGGATTGCAGTAAATTCTGGCAGGATTTCTTGATTTTTTAATACACTGGAATTGTACACCCACCATAAAATTTGAACTAGGACACATAGGAGCCCCTCGTACTATTTAATTGAAGTGTCAGACAAGCAACAATATTCTAGCTTCACTTTTGACCATGAAGACTTCGATTTGAACTCTACTTTACTAGTGAGACTACCTGAGCTGCATATGTACAAGCAATGAAAATGTGATTAGAAGACTCTTCATTATTTTTACATAAAGTGCACCTACTAGGGACCAACCACCCTCTTTTTAATCCAACATCCCAAGTTAAACGTTTGTTAATGATAGCTAGCCACATATTAATCTTACTCTTGAAAGGAGCATTGAGCTTCTAGAGGATGCTCCACCACCACTGCTTTTCACCAACGAACTTAGCCTCCATTTCCACTTTATATCCTAATTTGGCAGTAAAATCCCTAGAAAGAGGGTTTTTAGACTAGCATAGTACGACATACTTGTCCTCTCTTGATATTATGTAATTGGAGACAACAATTCCATCATATCGATTCCACTCAATGGAATCCACCCCAAGAAGACCAATTTCCTCAATTGTCTTCTAGCCTTGCCTGCCTATAGGTTGGGGAGTTTGATATTTTGCGTCTTCAAGGGAGAATACTCATGATGTTTGCATAACATGCAACAAGGAATTAGAGAAATGAAAGATGCTTTCCGATCCCAGCCAGGGGTCTTCTCAAAAACAATTTTTTCTACCATTACCTACTTTCCACACAATCTAGGGGCCAACCAAGGGGAATGAAGATACCAAGGCATTCCAAGTGATTGAAACTTTTGATGACTTTAGAGTCTATCTATACCAATCCTCCATAGAATTTCCATGAAGATACTTTGATTTTATGACTCTTCCCTAAAGGAATTTGTTGTGTGTGAGCCTTTACAAACTCTTGCCTACCAGAGATCGAGCAAACAAGTTTATATTCTTAAATCCCCATCCTCCTAACTCCTTATGAAGGGAAACCTGAATCCATTTAACAATAGGGATGCCACTTGACTTATGAGCCCCTAATAAAAATAACTAGAAGCTCACATTTCGAATTTTGAAAAATAATCCTTTGGAAATGGAAACAATCAAGGTCCAGTAAATTGCAATACTCTCGAGTACCGATTTCAAAAGCAATAGTCTCCCTCCTCTTTAAAAAAATATATTGACCCACAATGGCACCCTTTCCTCCACATTTTTAATCAACCAATTCCATTTAGTGAAATGATAGGAGTCAATATTGAGAGAAAATCCAAGGTACTAAAGACCGTTATCCAGATCTTTCCTAGGAAAGTGGAGAAGGTTCCTAATTTGGAGAGAATATTGAGTTGATACATTATATGTTATCAGGAAAAATTTAGTCTCATTGATCTACATTCTGGTTTCCTTTCAATACAGGTCCAACACACATTTAAGCACATACATGTCTCTCAAGGATCCATGAGTAAATCATAACACATCATTGACAAAGCGAATATGAGAGACGGATTCACGATTGGAGACCCTAAATGTCAAGAGAGTCCTAGTCCTAGATGATTATGATATCATCTTACTAAGAGATTATGCCCTATAAGAAAGAGAAAAATGGATAGAGGGCACCCCTATCCCAATCCATGGGAATCTTTGAAGAATCTTAATGGGGATCCATTAATGAGGACGACGAATGATACCAACTGGATACAACCCATGATCCAATTTACTACAGAAATCTCCATTCCCAATTGTAATAACACCAAACAAGGGAAAGTCTAACTAACATGATCATAGGATTTTGAAAGGTCCATTTTTAGGACTGTAATCTCCAGGTTTAAGATTTTAATGGAATGGAAGGACTCCTGAGCAACTGCTACGATGTCGTGGATTTTCTTGTGTTGTAGAAAATTAAATTTATCTTCGGACATGAGATCGTTGAGAAGAGACTTTAATCTTATGGATACAACTTTAGCCTCAATTTTATAGATTACGTTGCAACACAAAATCGAGAAATATTCCCCAAAATATGTGCTAGCTTGCTTCTTTGGGATTAGATCTATGAACGTGGCATTGAAGGAGCTAAGCATTTTTCCAGACCTATGGGACTCTCTAACCACCTGTAGTAAATCTTCCTTGATCAGGTCATAAAATCCAACAAAAAATTCAACAGAGAGGCCATCTGGCCCATGGCTCTTTCCTCTCTGCATGGAGAAGAGAGTATCATGTACTTAAGATTTAGAGACCTCCTCTGTCAAGGAGTGGTTCTTTTCCTCCGTGAAGATAGGGTGAAATTTGTGTATCACATCCAAAATTTCTTGAATCGAACACCTTATCGATTCCTGGAATTGATTGTGGAAATGTTGAACCCTCTCTTCATATTTGTCTCTGAAGGAATGGACCAAAGAACCATATTCCGCTTTAATTTACCATATAGCATTAATGTTTTTGCAATAATTCGTGAATTGATGGAAAAAAATTGTGTTGTTATCCCTCTCCTTGATCCAAGTGGACCTACTTTTAAGGTGCCATAATTATTCTTCTTTTTCAAGAAGAGAATGTCAGAAATCTTCAATGGAATGTAGTTGATCAAGCTAGGGACTTGATATAGGATTGCGGGAAAGTTCCTTGTACAAATGGGAGATATTTCTTTATGTCTCCTCCAACTAGGATTGTGACTTGCTTTTGTATATTTTCAACCACCTCTTTGTAGCCTCCTTAACCCTTTCTAGGTTTTCACCGAATTGGTGCATAAGGGGGAGAGAATCACTAGAAGAAAGATGGACCCAATTTGCTTCTATTATCCCACGGTAATCACTTTCCTCCAACAATACATGGTTCAATTTTAAAGGGGCCTCTAGGGTCTATTGAAATATTGTGTAACTACAAAGAATATTCTATTTTTTATTGATCTATTATTCATTAGATCAATCCCCTTTTGTGGATTGATCATGTCGTGCTTTGTAACTGACCAAATACCCTTTTGCGGATTGGTCAAATCCTAATTGTAATATGCAAATTAAGAAGTCAGCCCCTAGGAAAATTAAAGTGGTTCTAACCACCCAGGAAGACAAATTGGCCCTGCCAATGAAGAGAGACCTCCTTTCAGTGCTTGCTAGTTTGTATAAATAAAGGAATCCAACCACTCATTTGTACACACACTCAACTCACTCATCTAGTGCGCAAGTATTGAAGGAAGCTGCAGTTACCAGTTGCAAGAACAAGGAAGAGAGAGAGGTGTATTTCTTGGGAGAGTACATTCTCTAGTGTTTGGTTTATTGTCTTGGCATTGGATTCTCTGGTCTAGCATCATGGTGGTTTGTCTCTCGTATAGAGAGAGTTATTCTGAAACTGTACTTGGTTATTGAATCTATATTAAAGAAGTTTTGTCGGGTTTTATTCCCCTTGAGGGTTTCCCAGGATAAATGCTTGTGTACTCTTGTGATTTTGTTTCTCTCAGTGAGCCTATATATGCTATGATTATCTAGTAAATTGAAGGAAACCTAATAATAGCTTAAACTTTAACAGGGTCTTCCCTCCTTCCTCAATCTTAAAGAAGATAGGCAAATGGTTGGAAACACCACTTGCAAAGACACAAGTCTTCATCATTAACCCATAGTTCATTAATTTTTCAGATACTAAAAATTTATCCAATCTTTTATAAACCACTTCATCATTTGTTCTAAAATTCCTCCACGTGGGCTCCAATTTAACTATCTCAAGGTCAAGGGGGTGATTATTCTCAAGGAAAGAGGAAAAAAACCACTTTGTGGATCCCAACAAGGGTTTTCCCCCTCAACCTTTCTTAAAGATAAAGTAAAATTCAAGTCCCCTCCCAACAAGATAAAGGTGTCATCTAGAGCACAAGAAGATACCAGGGATTCCCAAAAATGAATCCTTTATGCGTAGGGGCCATAGACATTTAAAACATTGATGGAAAGTTTGAAGTCTTTGAAATCCATCTTCACCAAGACCACATATTGAAAAGAGGAAGTGGATAAGGCCTTAACATATGGGATTCAACCCATAAGTAGGCCTCCTAACTGATCGACAATTTCGATTATGATAAAGGGCTACTTTTTTAACCACTTTGCCAAAACAATTATGACTTTGGAACCTTCGCCCATGGTTTCTTAGACTTTGAAAGAGTCTTTTGAGGGCTAGTTTCTTACGAGTTCCCCTGAGCCCTCTAGCATTGAATGAGAGAATGATCATGGAGGGGTGTTTCTTATGGATTTCCCTTCTCTAAGGGCCCTAGAAATGGTTTCCTAATTGCCTCTATAGATGTCAAGAACAACTTTTTGATGAGATTTGCAGAGGAAGGACTTACGCCCCACTGATTGGTTTGGGTAGGGTACAGGGATAAACCTTCAAAAGAGGACGTATATTCCTTGAGATGTGTCTTGGACCTCATAGAGTAACATTTTTTAGGAGGAGGCTTCTTTATCAATAAAGGAGGCACTAGATTCCTAGACATCTAGGACTAAGGCACCGTCCGACATGAAAGGCTTGGACTAGGGATGAAGCTCCAGGGGAAATGGGAAAGGAGAAATAGGTAAAGGGGGAGGAGGGGGGAGATTTGAGGGAATGGGAAGAGGGGTAAGCCATTCCTTAGGCCCCAAAGAGGAAACAGGGAAGATAAATTCCACAGGGGGGATGAATGATTCATGGAAAAAGAAACAAAGGGGAGAAAAATCTAGAGGAGACTTATCGGAAGAGGCATGAGGGGAGGAATTCACTTCCAGAGGCCAAGTATTGGCGAGGTCCTCGTAATCACGGGCCAAGTGAAAGTCAATTCCACCAGAAGATGCTTCGATATCCAACTGAGACTTCGAAAAATATTTCTCCATACCTTTGACTTCATGCTTAAAGGAGGAGCAGACCTTATGCACTGAGCTTGAAGATGACACATTTCATGGAATACGAATTAGCAAAAGGGAAGTCACTAGTAGTCCACCTTATGTTTCCATAGAAAATCTCCGAACACTAGGTCCAACTCGCCTATTATCCCATCTCTTAGGTCCACCTCGATTTGGATCCATGCCCACCTTATGTCAACTTTTGATTCCCATCCTGGATCCATGTATACAAAAGTTCCCAACTTGTTGTCAATAGCTTCTAGGTATTCTTTGTTCCAAAATACCAATGGGAGACCTGGTAGAATGGCCCAAACTTTAACTTTTTCCACCAGAGCTATGGAGGGGTCAAAATACAAAACCCATTTGTGGAGGATTAAACCCAAAGGGTGCCAACTCCAATTTATTACGCAGATTTCTTCACATTCTTTCTCAAAATGAAATATAAAATACAACCAGTCTTGGACTAGGATATGAAAAGTTGGCATGTAGCCAAGCACTAGACACTAGTTGATCTCCAACCATTTGGAAAGGCCTTATGCCTTTACTACCTTCCTATAGAAGCGACCCACCAAGGTCTTCCCCACAAACTTGGAGAGCTTGGATATCGTGATGTCATTACCCACCACCATTTCCACCTTGTCATGTCCAGATCGCACACACTTCCTATTTTTCCCCTTTCGAAACACCTAGAAGGGGTTTGGAATTATCTGCTTCCTTTGTATAGATTGGCGCAAGATCCAGAGCTTCCCGAGTAGAATGCATAACAATAGAAGATGAATACCAAGGAGAAGGGGAATCATGATGTGGGGAATTGAGACAATATGTTGCATTAAAATCTCTCCCATGCCCCAATATCTTCAAAATTGTGCCAAGATAAGAGGAAATAAATCCCTCGCGCGTCCTGACAGAAAAGAGACCTCGAGGACAAAATGCCAACATAAATTTGATAAGCTTTAAAATCATCTTTCACTAGATTCCATCCTAAAATTAAACCCCTTGAAAGTCCATTTGAATCAACCTCCACGCAATCCCAATTGGGACAACACTTCATGAATAAATCTTTTACTTTTTCACTATCCACCATTGTTTCCTGAAAGAAAATGATATCAGGGCTAACAGACTGAATTAACCTTTTTAGGCTTATCAATTTTGGGGCACCCCCAACCCCACACAAGTTTAAGTATAAAATTATCATTTAAATCCTCCATCAGTGGGATTCTGAGTTCTAGGTGCCCTTGGGGAAAGAGTAGGAACAATTTGAAGTAAATCAGAAGAAGGGTTGAAGGGTGCTAAACCTCCCTCAACAACACCTAAATCATTTTTGGAGACTTTCTTCATGGGCCTCTTCCTAATTGTAACATTGAATCTGTCACAAATGCTTTTTGAAGCCTCCACACAATTATATAATTGAAGAGGGGTTTTCGATAATATTTCTTTGTAAGAAGGAGAAGAATCCAAACAATATTCCTTCTTACCCTGAGAACCAACATCACACAAAACTGTATCTACTCTTTGTCCATCAGAAATAGTATCGTAAATATTTTTCTCTTTTATTTCACAAACCAACTCTTTTTCAAACCCAGAGGAATACCCCCCTACAACCTCGGCAGCATCTTTATGACAAAAATTTCCGTCATTTAGACCAGCAACTGGGAAAACCCTAGGAAGGTCTTGACTATCTATAGGTGTAATATTCAAACCCTCATCAGACATTTGAAACCCAATAGAGGATATTACAAAGCCAATCAAACTTTTAATTTTTTATGGTCCTTATAAAGATAAAGCTTCTTTCTGGAATCCATTAGAAGGTAGTGGTTTCTTAAGGGATGATAACTTAATTATAGGAGGTGATATAAATATTACTTATTATTCTAGGGAGATTTGGGGGGATCATGCAAGGCCAGATCCATTGGCTTCTTTTTTCTCCTCTTTGTTTGCTACAATAGGTCTAGTGGATATTGTTCCATGTTCAATCAGTCCAACTTGGAGGAATGGATGTTCTAGTTATGATGGTATATCAAAGAGACATGACATGTTTCTTATGAGTGAAACTTTGTTGGGGAGACTGAACAGATGTAGGTCTTGGGTTATTAACTCTGTGTTGACATATCATAATCATGTCTAGCTTCAATTTGATGAACAAAAGGATTTGAATCATTGTCCCTTTAAATTCAATCATGTGTGGTTGTTGGAGGATGATTTTAATGTACTGGTGAGGACAACGTGGAAGACTATGGAAACTTGGCAGGATTCTTCAGCTATGAAATTGATGGTGACAAAACTCAAGAAGTTGAAAGAAGTAGTGGTTGTATGAAATAAAGAGAAAAGAAAGAAGCTTCACGAATATTTATGGGATTTGACCAGAAATTGGAAGAAGTCTTCATAAGGTGTCCTTCTCAAATTCTTATCGTAGAAGAAAAGGATTTGCTAATATTATATGAAAAGAGGAAATTTGAGATTCTTAAGTTTGAAGAAGAAGCTTGGTGATTTAAAAGAAGAGTTGTATGGTTAAAAAGTGGTGATAGGAATACAAAAAAATTTCATAACTTTTCAAAACATCGAAGGAAAATCAATACTATTTGGGACATACAGGATTTGGAAGGAAACATATAGTCTACACAGGTCGATATTGGGGTAGCAACTTATAACTATTTTAAAAATCTCTATAAGGGAAAGGAAAAGGAAGATACCCTTAAACAAATACAAGTGATTAAAGAAGTCCCAATATTTTTCTCTGATGAGGAAAATAATGAATTGGGGAGGCAGGTCACCTTACAAGAGGTTGAAAAAATTGTTGAGCAGATGTCTAAGGATAAAATTCCAGGTCCAGATGGTTGGACCCAAGATTTTTTGCATCATTTTTTTTATATTATGGGAAGAGACTTGCTGGAAGCATTTGAGGAATCAAGGGTTACTGGTAAGGTTTGTGGTTCTTTGAATGCTACTTTTGTAGCTCTTATTCCGAAAGAATCCAAACCGGTTTCTTTCAATGATTTTAAACCTATTGCTTTATGTAACTTTGTATACAAAGTTATTTCAAAAATCATAGCTTTCAAGTTAAAAGATAAATTGGCCTCTTGTTTATCAGAGGAACAATTTGGTTTCTTGAAGGATAGAATTGTTTTGATGCAGTAGGTATTGCTCATGAATGCTTGCATTCAACAAAGTCGAAAAGTATGAAATCACAAATTTTGAAGTTGGATTTAAGGAAAGATTTTGATTCTGTCAGTTGGAGTTTTATGAGGATGATGTTGGTTCAAATTGGACTTAAATGGGAGGTGGTTCAGTGGATAATGGGGTGTGTCATAAGTGATAATTTTTTTGTTCTGGTAAATTGTTCTCCGACAGAGTTTTTTAAAAGTTACAGGGGTTTAAGACAAGGTTGTCTTCTTTCCCCTTTGTTGTTCCTTCTGGCGGTGGAGGTATTTAGCAGGATGGTGAAGAAGGATTGCACAGAAGGGAAGTTCACAGGTATCAAGGTTGCAAAAGGTCTAGTTATAACTCACTTGTTCTTTGTCGATGATATTTTAATACTAGGGATTGGTTCCTTTGAGGAGTGGTCCGAGCTTAAATATATTTTAACTGTTTTCTGTCAAGATTCAGGGATGGAGGTAAACTGTAAAAAATATTCCTTTCTTTTTAACAATATTGATGAGGAGAAGTTACTTCGGATTGAAGAAATTTATGGAATCCCTTTAGTCATTATGGATTGTGGATTGAAATACTTAAGGTTCCATTTGAAATAAAATGATTATAAGGTTTCAGACTGGTTTTGGATTCTTCAGAAGATTGAGAAGCGTATTGGACATTGGACATATAGATGGATTTCAATGGGTAGTAGATTGGTTTTATTAAATTTCATCCTTCAAAATCTACCGATATACTGGTTCTCTTTAGCTAAGGTTCCTAATAAAATTTTGTCAAGAATCGAGGGTCTATTCTCCAATTTCCCTTGGAAAGGAGCCAGGAAACCCTCGAGGTTTCATCTAGCCAACTGGGACTTGATCTCTGGGCATAAATCTTTTGGGGGTGGGGTATTCAAAATATTCATTGGTTTGCACAATCTTTAGCACTTAAATCCTTTTGGAGGGATTTGTTTGGTTTAGGCTTATGGAGCAAAGCTATTAATAAGAAATACCTTAAGGGTTCAGATGTGGTCTTTTGGTTTTGTTTGGAGAACTACAATTTCTATGTAGCTTCAAACTTATGGAGGAATTTTTTGAATCCATTGCCATTGTTGAAAAAGTGTCTTGTATGGTCTGTTGGTAATGGATCTCAGGTTTTGGTAGGTCATGACCCTTTTGTTGGTTTTGGTTCATATTACAAACTCTCTACAAGTATTTAAAGCCTCTACAAGTATTTTCACTTGCTCATATTGGTCATAGATCTTGTTTAAATGGATCTGGATCTTGGGATTGGTTAGCTCCTGTAGATCTTGGTCTTGATGGAGATTTGGAAACAAAGTGGAATTCCTATTTAACGATGTTGATATGTAGTGGGATATCTCTCAGCAATGAATAGGATTCGGTTGTTTGGACATGGAATCAGTCAAATGGAGCCATAACAACAAAATCGACTTACAATGCTTTGGTTGATCAGAACTTGGAGGTGGAACCTGAGTGGTGGTTTCATGGGCTATGGAAATTATAGGCTACTATCAAATTCATTCTCTTCATGTGGTTATATTTACATGATCGTATTCTGATAGGTGAGGATTTCAGGCGTAGAGGGGGAATGATCCAGATTTTATGAGCAGAACGAAATGAATACAGATTATTAACAGGTGCTTAACACAAAATAACAGAGATACAGTAAAACTGGTTTTCTATTCAATAACGAAATAAGTTGAAACTGTAAAATGCAGTGGAAACAAGCTTGCTGGAATGGTGGCGGCTTATCTCTGAGAAGAGATGTGACGACAGCGCGCATTCGCAAGAAGAAGGTTACAATGAGGCTCTGAAGGCCTTTTTACAATAAGCAAGAATGCCAAAAACCCTATACATCCAAAAACCTAACCCTAGGAGATGAAACGCCAAAAGTCATGTGAGCCCCGTTTGGGTAAGCTAGTACATCAACTTCCCGAGGTCGTAACTTTTGCATACGATCTTCGTTTTAGGCGTGTGATAGCCCGTTGGAAATGTATCGTCGAGGAGATTCATTTTGGGGGCTCAATATGCCTTCGTCTATCATTGAGGAGCTCAATACCGAAAAACCTTCATTTAGGCCCTCAAGATGGTCCCGAAAGTAAAAACTGCTAAAAATAGTAAATTGCCAAAAATGTCAGAAAACTGTTTTGAACCAGTTGGAAAAGGTGGGTGGCCACCGATATCCATCTGTATCAGGGAATCATACCTTCTGTTTGTATTTTGTGTTTACAGGATGAAGAGACCACACAACATTTGATGGTCACTTGTGAGATTACACAACAAATCTAGAAAGAGGTATGTGGACTCTTGAAAATAAATGGTAACTGGAATTTTTCACCATTGAAGGATAACTTAATGAACTAGTTTCTAGCTTTTCCAAATCATAAGATGGTTCCTCTCTTTTTTTTATGGGGAATTTGGTGGTATATAAATAAGATTTTTTTTTAAATTGTCCATGAAATGAATTTGAACTTTGTTTAAGGATTGTGAAGGTTGTAAAGGAGATGCCTTGTTCCTTCAAGGGGGACATTTTTTATTATATCTTGAACTCGGTCTATTTTGGAGATAGGTCAATAGGCTTCTTTGATGGAGTTGTCGCTAGAGGAGACTGTGGTACTAGAGTTTTTCTCAAGTTGAGTGGGGTACATTCTTTTAAGGTTCATCTTGTTGTTGGTTCAGGTACAAATGTTAAATCAGAATTACTTGGGTTGTGGAGTCTCTTGACCTATGGTGGTAGGAGACTCAAAAGTTGTACTTGACTAGTTTGATCGGAAGTCACAATTGAATGCTTTAAATCTTCAGCATTGGATGAGGAAGATGTTGGAAATAAAAAAAAATTGTTTGGATCCAGTGTTTTCATGTGCACAGACAGTTCAATGCTATGGAATATTCTTTGTCAAAGTTTTCTCTCGGTTTCCCAATTGAATGGTTGAGTTATGAAGAAGTCATTGAAGATTCAATTGTCAACTATGGATCCTTTTTCATTTTTTTATCTCTCATCTTGAGACTTTTTCATCTCAACAAGAGGACTTTGATATTTGTTTATGGATTTAGAATATTTAGTTTTGTTTTGGAGATCATAATATTTTGGATCTCTATGTTATTTCTGACAAAAACATATGTTATTTTGGTATAGGATGTTTGGATAGCAGCATATTATTAGAGATAGACAAAAGTAGTCATGTCTTCTGACTTTTCAAGTCATCTTTTGATTCTCAATGAATAGCAAAACAAAAACTTTTTTTTCCTGAGATATCAAAAAGGAGACCTCGAGGACCAAAGGGGAAAGTGCCCACGTATACTTTCTCCTGAGCACAAAATGCTCGAACTTTATGAGGTTTGTCCTCATAATATACAATTTCGTTGTTATATACCTCCATTCATACACTCATTTTAACACCTGGACAAGGACTATATGAAAGACAATCTCCGAAAAAAATACGATATGTCTGCTCCGAACAGATCAAGCCCTCCACTCTTGAGAAACCGCTCTGCAAACCACCATCCTCTAACAGAAACAAGAAACCGAAACCGGAAAAAAGATAACCTCAACATGAATTAAGTTGTAATTTAATAATCTCAATAGAATTTTGTTAAAATATTTAATTGATCGTTGGTTTAGAGAGTGTATGAAGAATTTGTATGCAAGGAGGAATCGTATTTTATAATGTATGCTAAATAGGATACAATTTGAATATTTTTAAGATCTTGTATAAAATTTAGTTAAAAATTCAAAAGAGTTGTTGGAATTGTATATGTCAGTAGTTGAGATTGCATAATTTGAGTGCAATAAGGGTTTTTGAAGGCGTTGAATTCATTATTCATTCAAAAATGTAATTTTAACAATGAAATATTGAAATTTGACCATAAATTATGTTCTCGGATTCTAGTGATGGTAGTTGGAAAATTTTCAAATCATATAATGTTTAGACTTCTCCTTATTCTATTGATTCATGTCTTATAAGAGTAAAGCACTTATCACATCATTGACACAAAATTTATGTTCAACATTTGTTATAATTATTGGATAATGAAAACTTGTGACTATATGTTGATGAAAAAATTGAATAATTGTGATCATAAAATAATAGTTAACTCGTTCATCTTCTATCCACTTGATCAAAAAATTGTCTAAGGCGTAAGTTAATAAGTGGACAATTCTAATTATTTTTCCATGAAATTTTTCACTCAAATTTGACAAGAATTTTTCTGAAATTCATAGTTCCACTTGATTGATGGGAACTTTGACCATGGAGCTTTGTCTTTGAGGGGTTTGGCCCTTTTTAAGATGAACCAGATCATTAAAATTTTGAAAAAATAAGTAACTCAAGGTGGAGCTTTACCTTGTTAGAGAAAAACCCTTCCACTTCTTAACTCACTTCATGGTGATATATACCTTGCTCAAATTCTCTTTTCTTATTAGATAATGAATTTCAAGTAAAATGTCATATTAATATTGATTGGTCAATGTTCAACTTTAAATTTAAGTTAACACCACCATGTAATATAATAACAACAAATATATGCAATGCAACATAATATTAAGCAACCATAAACATCAATATTGAACAAAGATATTTACAGTGAGAACTTCAGAGCTCAGAGAAAATGCACTCTAAAAATGTGTCTTCTTCAAATCTTGAAACCATTAAAATAGGACATGTATATTGTCTTATCCATATCCATCTAGTTTTCCAAACTCAACACCATTCCATGCCTGTAATGTACACACAACAATCCCAACTAAAAATCGTCTTGTGTTTTCCATGTGACATCTTTAAATAAGAATCTAACACCATAACACATCCAATTTCTCTACTATCTAATTCTCCAGTTATGCTTAAATTATGTCTTGAACAATTCTTTTCTTATTTTTAAAGTGATTTCTTATCTTTCATGACCCCCTTCTTTTCTTTGCATCCCAAGGGGCACTCTTGTTGAAGTTCATGTCTCGAGTGAGATGAGACAAGACTAAAAGAAAGCATCCTACTATCTAATACGATGTTGTTGTCTTCTCTCTTTCCAATTATATCCATTTTTTTAAGGATATATCATCTGCTAGACAAATCTATCCCTTATCTACACCTTGGATAGAAATGTCTTCTCATGTGCAAAAAGAAAAGGGAAAATAAAAATGTCCCTCTTTCCAATCGAACATTGATATGCTTTGATATGTCCACTTTTTTTCTTTTCTTGGGGTCACCAATATAGTTTTTACTAGACAACATGAGGAATCAATATCAAAATACTAAAAAACAAGCATGTCTAAAAGAAAAACATATCAAAGTCTCACACAAGAAAAAATTTAGGAGCTAAATTTCGCCCATGGGCTAATTTTCCATGCTCTTTCCCCAAAAAAGATTCACCATTCTAAAAATGATTCACCCAAATTCTATATGATAAAATTATTTTACCTTAAAAATAACCAAAATTTTATACAAACTATATAAAATCCTTAGAAATTTAAATATTTTTACAAAAATATCGCCAAACATTTATAGTTGGCATATTAAGGACTAGTAAGATTTGCCAAGGTTTCTACATTTTAAAATAAATTTCCATCCTTAAAATTATCCATGGGACTCTCACACGTCATATCAAACATCTTAGTCAAATACTTTCAGTTATAAACCCTACTTTCCCCCATGTTCAACTTTCACTATGGAAAGTTAGTTCTAACTCGGGTATAGTGTGATGCCATTGAGTTTGAATAAACTTTTCTAAGTGGACACCCCCTTTTGGCAAGATACCATCTAATTTCTAGTTTCCCTATAGGTCCATACTTGAATTCTCCATGTCATTTTTAACATTAGCTTGAATTTATAATCATTTCATTTTGAGTGGACACAGCTTTTCATAATCAAACTCTTTGTTTCATCTTCAACATTAACTAAAGGATCTAACCATTTCACTTTAAGTGGACATTGTCTCTTCCTACTCAAATCCTCTATGTCATCTTCAAAATATCACTTAAAGGTTCAACCGTCTTATTTTGAATGGATATTTGACCTGAATGGGACTTATTGTTTAGATTCATTTGGTGTTTTGACCCATATTGTGAAGAAGGTCATTTTCTTGGATGGGGACTTGTGTCTCCATGTTGTCCCTGTAGATATCTATATGCAATCACATATTAAACACAAACAATCATGCGTGCATAAACACACATATCCCAACAAAAAAAATCATAACTTGTTTTCAAGAAAAAAAAATAGGTTACATTCTAAAAGTGCTCAATGTGTGGACAACAACTGCTCCATGTGGAAAAAGTTGGAGGATTCTTCAAGAAAAATAAAAATCCATCCTTTTAATGAAAAAGATTAAGTCCACAAACTTGAAACCATTTGTGTATATCCCTATAGACCAACGAGAAAACGTCCAATAATACATTTGTATCAAAACACAAGTGCATTTTTCAAACAATCTTATGTTCCCATAAGTTGTCAAAAGATACAAAAGGAACATCTTCACGTGTATTGAGGACCTTGTAGTAAACTAGCTACTAGGATATCAAAATCTAACTAAGAAGCAAGATGGACTAAGATTATTTCCTCCAAGAAAACACACTTATAGGGATTTTGTGACATAAACCAAAAACTGAAGCTTATGTCCAAGTTGGCTAGAAACATTAATCCAAAAGGAAATGCTTTAACTAAATGAGGAACCATACCTGATGGAATGCCTTAGGTCCAACTTTGAATCTTACCAAATTCTTGTGGCCAAGATGCTAGTAGAAAAGTGGAGTCAACTACCTTGAATTTTCTTTGGTCAGTGGAGGTTCCCTTTTGAGAAACAGGTGACCTTGACTGTGATGATCAATTGCTTTCACTAAGGTAGTGCATTTTGATGATTTTCCTAGATGAGTAAGGCCGTCAAAGATAAAGTTGTTGTTAAAACCTCTTCTATTGTTATCTATTTGAAACCGAGTTATAGATAATGTATGGTAGGATTTGAATGGGTTCCATCTCTAGAACTAGGACAAGTATCCACACCACACACACAAAAGAAAAATGGCAGGAAAAGACTGCATATAACTTCTTCTCTCTTGGAATTTCTTTGAGCATCGAATTGCAAACCAACAGGTAACACTTCTGCCAATGAACAAGATGCATGTTTTATGGTCCATTCTTTGCGTACTCAGTTGATCTTCAAAGTGTATTTCTGATTATCATTCTCGACGTTCTTCCTAATCTAAAATATTTACAAACTGGTCTATTTTGTATAATGGGTAATTGATTCAAACTTTGGGTTACCCAAGTTAACTAGAAGGAAGCAGAAATGGGAGGGCTCTAAGTTTCCATGTACATGGATAAGAAAGATGTGGTATGATACTCTGGAAAGTCTAATGGAGGTGAAGCCACGAGCATATGTAATGGACACTCTCTTTCGTTGATTATGCACAAAGAGATCAAATAGTAAATACCTTAAGCATTCTCCTCTGATCATATGTCGAGAATTTGAAGGGAAAGGCATTCAGTGTTGCAGGTTGTGATTCTTCACTTGGAATCTCATGAATTTTCTATTCCAATCACTCCAAAATTGTAATGTCTTCTATAGTAGATGACTGTTCAGAGGCTCATGGTCGTGCTCTCTTGGTTTATTTCTTTCCATCTATCAATGTTAAGGTGAATGTTATTGATGCAAGTAAATATTCCATTTGAATATTTTTAGAACGATTATGCACATGGTTCTCTCATGAAAATCAAGACAAACAAAAACTAAGCCAAACTTCAAGTTAGACAACAAAATGAAAAGCATTAATAAAAAAGAAAAAAAATATTATGCAAAAGAAACTAGAACTAGAAAAATCCATCCTAAATTGCAAAAAAAAACTAATAACATCTTGTGGATTTTATTTAAAAAACCAAAATAATTAAAAATCTTACTTAGAAAGTAGAAATGGAATTAAAAACTATGATATTACTATTCCTAGTATACCCTACACTAGCTCAACAAATGCTAGGTGAAGTCATAAAGATAATGTAACCACTTGATTACCTGAATGTCTACATGAGTAGTATGGCATGACATAGGTATGTGCAATTAAGATATCATGTAATTGATTCAAATAATTGAATTATCACAAAGTAGTTTCAAAATAACAAGCAATAGATACCTATTAGTTTGAGGGAAATGTTGAGAAAAGGATGAACCCAATCCTTCTCCTATAACATCATCAAAATCATTTGAGGAGTACTGGATTATTGAAACATAATCCAAGGATGATTGGTGCGTATATCCATGAATATTAACTTGTGATTCTAGAACATATTTAGGTGGCAGTGCTTCTTGGATTAGATCGATTTTTCCTTTATCTTGCATGGTTATGGGATGCCTATTTGTTTTAATTTCCACATAGGGCGTTGGACGTTCTTTGTGTTATGCATTCCTTATGTCTTATGTCATTAACATATGTGCATTGAGATAAGTAATTCCAAATTATACATGATCATTGGATGACACATTGATGCTCGCACTCATTCCTAAAATACAAATATAATCATCAAATATGGAGTTATCATAATCAAATTGTGTTTCATCATGTTTTAGATACTCTGATTGTAAAGTATCCTCAAAATTTTGCACCCTGTATGGACTATTATTATGAATAGTTCTTTGATTAATCAAAAATTGAAATTCGTATTTATCTCTATCATTCAATATTTCACCATTGAAAGAAGAATGCAAAGATTCTACTGTATGATAAGTTGGTGGATTCTCACGTAAGCGATAATTATCCAACAAATTTATATAAAGGGAGTAGAAATATTCAGATTATGGAAATGATGGGATTTCCTTAGTAGGATATTTTTTACAGACCAAATCATAGTCATGACTCTTTTGATATTCAAGATAAATGATTGGTACAATTCCTAAAGGAATGTCATTGCTTTGTTCCCACGCAGGATCTTTAAGGGTTCTGGTGGAGATTCCCCTTCTGTAGTGACAGAGTGCTAGTTAGGAATCATGTGTCCTCTATATTCCCCTATCAAATAATGATTTTCATTGAAGGATATAATCTCTATGTTTCCTAGTGATAATTATTATTCAAATCTATAAGGGATTCACAAACTGATTCTTCGTTCAATACAAATTTGAAATCGTCTTTTGAAACATTACCCTCATGTTGTGTTTCGAAATCATATTTCAGAGTATTAGATGTCTAAGAGTAGGCTTGTATAGTATGTATGTTTGAAAATATTTCTCCAAAATGGGAGGTGATGAAATCTTCATTGTGTAGATCCAAATTAGAGCACTGCGAAATAATATTTTGTAGATCGAAGACCTCTTCATTTTCAAGATTATCCCCTTCATAAATAGAGAGAAGATATGAAAACCAATTGAGAATTTCTTAGTCCGAGAGTTTGTCACTTTCAGGAAATCTAGAGTAAATTTGCATGAATCTTTGAAATAAATAATCCACAGGTTCATTTCTAAGCCTATGGATTTATTCAAGTTCATTAAATAGTTCTTCATAATCATAATTTAGATGAGCAGTGATAAATATTTTCATAAATTGCTTCCAATTATGTATTGATTTCGTTGGTAATGTCCTATATTGAGATTTAATCCATCCTTCCAAAGTGAGGATAAATAATCGACAAATTTCATTTACCTAAAAAAATTTAAGATTCTATCGTGCAATGGTAAACTAATTGAGATGCATGAACCAAGGATAATTTTAAGGATAGAAATTTATATTAAAATGTAGAAACCTAGGCTAATCTTACTAGTCCTTAATATGCAAAATGTAAAATGGTTGGCAATAGTTTTGTAAAAATATTCAAATTTCTAAGGATTTTATATAGTTTCTATAAAATTTTGGCGATTTTTAAGGTAAAAGAATTTTATTCTATGGAATTTGGGTAAATCATTTATAGAAAAAATGGAAATTAGCGAATTTTTTTTTGGGAAAAACCATGGAAAATTATCCCATTTGCGAAATTTAGCCCCTAAAATCATCTATGGCATGAACACAGAGACACACCCTTCACCATCAAATTTCAATTTTGACAAGAGATCAATTGTCCTAACTGAGATGCCACCTAAGGGTCTCAAGAGACTCAAAGAGTGGTCTCATACAAAGATATGGAGAGGAACCATGGGATAATTAAAATAATCTTAGTGAAATGGCTCTACATGAGCAGGCTTGTCATCCGACCCTCCTTTTGCAGAAATTTTGTTGACGCAGTATGTGTGACCTAGATCAACAACAATGGTAGCCATGTAGTTTGGTTGTGTCATTCTTAAGTGGCGTCATATTGAGACGGATTAGAAGCCTATGTTATCTGATATTATCTGTTATATGGGAATGTCCCACTAAGAGAACAAGAAGTGAGAAGTGGGGTTACCCTCAGTGAGAAGTCTCAATTAGTCCTCACACCATTTGGAATAGGGAACCCATCGAGATTCTGGCCCAACATCCATTACTAGTTTGGAGTTTACCGGTTGTGGACGATTCACCGAAAATGGTTTCTAAGATAAAGAGTGAAATAAAAATAATCTAAGATGCATGTGTCGAGACAAAACTAAAGGTAACCATAAAGTAAACATAGAACCATACATGCTTCTATCAATGGCCCGGGAAGTAATTCACATAGAGAAAAAAACAAGAACATGAGTAAATAATTGTAAACCCAAAGTAGTCTAGAATTGAAACAATCATTTACAGTCATATGTGCATAGATTCAGACAAATATTTCTTGAATAATAGAAGTAAAAATGTAGCAGAAACACATAAGAATAGTCCATAATACGAGATACATTCTTGCACAACTGTAGTGTTGAACAAAAGGTAGTAGAAAAATCCATGACAAGTGCAACAACAAAATTAGAGTTCTCTAGAAAATAGCTTGGCCAAAAAGGATTCTCCTCACTAAAGTTTCAATAGTAGTACATGAAAGCTCAAAGATCCAAAAGCCTCGAATTATAGTACAACCCCCCTATTTATTGAAATTCACCCTAATTGTTGGCCTTTCACCTTCCTAACTCTTGACCTTCCATTTGCATACTTTTTGTCCCTATCCTCTATGTAATGATGAAGGAATATTGACAATAGAAATGTTCATAATTTAATATATCATACATCATGTACATTCACTTTTCAAAAAAATTCTTTAATGCTTGTGGGACGTCATGGGTTTTGGCCCTAGTTCAACTCATACAATGTGGTGAATAATTTGGACATTATGGGTCTCTCTTGAATCTATGTCTTGGACTTACCTACCATGAGAATTGTACTTCATCCTCTTCCTTTTGAGCTTGATTCTTATTTGTTGATTGTTGCTTGTGTGTTGGTATCTCATCCTTTGTTGTAGATAACATTTGTGGAGACATTGTTTTGTACGAGTGAATATTCCTTGTCTTGATGTAGAGAATATGTACTTCTATAGTCCGCTCCCTTACAAACTATGTATCCATATTTTTGTGTATGATCCTCTTTCAATACTAATACATGGCTTCCATTTATCACAAAATACATGAGGCACCAATACATAAAACTTTAGAACATACTTTAAAAAGATCATTGAAACATAAAGATTTCAATTGAAATCTGAGTGAGAAGTTCAAGTCTACTTCCCTAAGTTTGATGCGTGGTCCCTTTAATGGTTATTTCACGAACATTTCCATTGAAATGTTGTATTATCAGGTCCTGGGTTGTTAACAGTATGTCAGTATTCAAACTTGAATATATATGGAAAATGATGAGAAATATCCTGAAACCTATAACTGAAAATTGTAAAGCACGAAAAGACCTTTGCAATGGTATAAGGAATGTGTGAAATGGAGCTTGAAGTCAAACATTATGGAAAAAATAAAATTGGGAGTTAGGTCTTTCCTAGTGCATTGGGTTGCACTCCCCACTTATGTCTAAGGTAATACGCCCTGAGTTTCTCGACACATATTCCACCACATTTATCCTCTTCCATACTTCATAATTTGGGTTAGAATCCAACCTTACATTCTATTCATCCATCCCTCAAGGGATCAGGTCTTATTCGTCATTTTCATTCACAGGATTACATGTAAAAATGGAACTAAGAATCTACACCTTCCAATGTAACCCCCTCCTTGTTTAATTATTAAACAATTGTTTTTTAAATTACCTTCAAACCACTTCACACATTTCACCTTCATGTTTTGTAGGCACTTGGATGGAATAGATTCGTCGACATATCAGTAAGTGAGGGAGATCCAAAATGTTAAGAGGATCCAAGATTTTGAAGTGGATATGTTGATCAACCAAGAAAAAAGGGGGGTCGTATGGTAGGAGGGGTTGCATTAATTAATTATTAAAATATTTAAGAGGGGTCCCTATGCCACCTCATCCTTTTCCTCACATGAGACTTTTAAAATATCTACACCTTCATTTGTGTCCAACTTCATTTAACCCTTATTTTAATGCTTTGTGATCACTTTGATTGGACTGCCCTTTCCACCTCATCATATTCCTCACGTGAATAGGTTTTATACCTTCGCTTTAACCTCATATACCCCTTGGCTAAAAAATATTATTTAATCCTTTTACATCAAATTTTGTTTAATCTTTTTTAATTAAAACTATTTTTCTTGTATTAAGCTTTATTTTAATTTATTTTAAATCATTTTAATTTATTTTCCACATTTAATCTATTTTTTAATATGACATTGTGTATTGACGTTAGGTTAAAAAAATTGGTCGATGTTTAATCATGTTGAAAAAGGCGGGGGGTGGGGAGTTGACGCAACTTACCGTAACTTCGAAGGTCCATAAGACGCATGATTGAGATTTCATTTTTTTCAATGAAGAGAGCATAGGGAGAGGTTTCTAATGAGAGAGATTACAACTTCATTCAAGCATTTTAGTAGTTTCATGATTAATGAGGTTGTTTGATGAAAAATTATTGACGATCGTTTTGGCATTTCTGGACCTTGAACTTTGATTCTGTCAGTGGCATTGGATTCATAATCCTATAAAACATATATTTGAACTCTTTTAGAAGTGAAAAATCCACTTTGAATAATACCCAAAATCATTAACAAATGCAGTTTTTAATAAACGTTCGGGCCCCTTTCTTGCTACTTCTTCACTCGAATTTAATTATGTCAATTCCTGGGACAACCATGTTATATAGGATTTAAATATATCCATTGACACTAAGATCACCCATCAATATATGAGAGATATTATCTTGTGAAAATATCCAATTGACTTTTGGAGCACCTAATACTGAGTACCTGGCAGGAGTACTAATTATTTTTTGTGAAGCAATTGAGAGTCAGTCTATGTCTCGTAGACTCTGCAATCAACCCACATACAAATAAATAGCACTTTCATGGTCAAGGCTAGTTAAGGAACCAAGAGGCACAAAACACATGTGAATGTGATAAGCGTAATAAAAACTACGCGTGACACAAATAAACTTGACATGCTTGTTTTCACACTCAATCACGATTACAACATGAAATAGCTCAAAACCAATAGGAAATTAGACATCAATCATCCATCGAAATAGGAAATGTTTAATCATTTAAATTCGAGAGAACATGGCTAATGGGCGCAATGATCAAAGGATGTGAGTTGGGAAATTTTAGGAGGGGTTGAGACCTCAAAACCAAGTGTTGTGGAAAATTTTCCCTTGCGAATAGGTGAAACCCCCCTTGGATCAAAACTCCTTTGATCCAAGACAGAAGGTAACAAATGGTTCCCTACTTTCTCAAATATATTTTATATGCCCAAAGAAAACAGAAAAATAAGGGAAGATGAAAGAATGAGATATATGACTTACCTCCTTTCCATCAGTTGTCCTCGCTACTCAATCCCTTGATCTTGATGTCTAATCTCTTGGTGCAAGATAAGTCCTGCAAGGAAAAAAACAATACTTATTTATTTCACAATATATTGTTAAGAAAAATAGATCTATCTATATTGAACTAGGCAAAAATACACATCCATACAATGAACAATATAAGCATGAGGGGAATAGGCCAAGTTTTATTATATGGAAAGAAATAAGTAATTAAGAATTTACAACCTTGATGTTGATGGTGCAGAAGCTCCTCCAAGATCTCCTTCCCAACCCTTTGAATGTCACAACAACAACATTATGATACTCCAAATTTGTTCATTCCCTTTCACCCAAGAATGGCCTCCATTATATAGGAGTTGAGGAATAACAACCATACAATAATTTTGAGGAGAGGATAGGATCAAATGAGGATTTAGATTAACAAAAAATATTGACCTTTCCTTGGATAGAGGGTAGCTCAAACCAACCTCTAACCAACTGAAATATCCCAAAAACAACCTCTCAAAATAAGGCATAATGGTTGCAACCACTTCATCAATCCCCTAGAACTGAGCATGGGAAGATAATATCCCTCCCCCAAAATTGATCAAGGAGTGATGAAAATGGTTCATCCTCCTATGCATAGGGGCGGGGGAGAAACGATACTAAAAAAAGGACAAAAACTCAAGGCAAAAGATAGTATTTCAACCTCCAAATTATAGGTTTCCCTTCCAACATGTCTAAGGATTATGACAAACACTCCTACATGGTGATCAAATTGTGAAACTTGGTAAAGTGTGACACTTAAATGCAACACCTGGTAGTGAGAAAAATAACCCTAAAGTGTGAAGTCAAAAGAGAGTGATGGCCGAAACACTTTACAAAAATATGTATGTAAGGGTTCTGGAATAGAAGAGTCGGGAAGAAGATGCAAACAAACATCAAACAATATATATGTATCATCCCTGAGGTAGGAATACCCATGCTCAGAATAAACTAACTCAAAGCATGGATGCATACCAATACATTGTCGATCCATGAAAGAACTGACTAAGGATATGGCCACCAAATATACAGTGTAGATCCATACTTCCATGATGCAATCAGGTCGTATCCAAGAAATAATACACAATGGAGTTACGATATGACAAAAATATAGCCACAAACCAATAAAAAGTGGATCTATATGACAACATATATATCAGTGATGTCTCAAACATGATGGCCATACTAGAATCTTCTAAGTACTCAAATAATCTCCATAGCAACCTGGGTGAGGCACGTAACAGAGGTGGGTTCCTAAGGAGTTCCTAGGGTGTTTGTCTCGGTCCTAAAATGGTACAATTGTAACCATGTGAATAGATGTGTTGATGTCGAACATGGTAGAAACCACTCGATTATTGTTCATTGATGTATATGATTGACAAGTGTGAGGGAAATCACCAATGATGACATGACTCCCAAGGTACCCTAGTACATTCCAACAAATGTGAATAAATGAGCTAAAGTTGAACATTCGTGGAATCATTCGATCATAGGACAATTATGTAAACCTATTGTTGAAAGCAAGAATACCTACCTTTGGGGCATGCAGGTTCCAAGGTACTAACTGGTTTCTAACTCTAATTCCTAGACAAATTGATGAAGATGACATGAACAGGCTCGTCGAAGGAGGGCCATGATGTGTCCCCCATCATCGACATGAAACTGACACATGAAAGTGATGTAAGATAATAACACAAACTAACACGAGGATGAAGGTTGGTAATACTGCAGAGTGGTTGATTTGGGCTGAAACTTTCCTTGAACATTGTGAGGCACGAAAAACAACTTGGAAACATTGACTCAATGAGATATAGACCAAAACATAGTGAGACGATAACAGGGGCACTCTTCGGGTGGGTCAAAGGAATATAATGACTCATAGGATTGGTATGAATTAGATACAAGCAAAAACCTAACCCACTTCCCTCAAATTCCCCCCCACCATGAATGGTGAGTACCTCTTTGTTTTTTAACGAGCTTGAGGAGGATAACATATGCTCGATATAGCTCATCTTTGATGAGTCCCTCATCACATGTTTAAAGAACATGAAGAAGGATAGGTTTGGTCCCATATGGGTCCTTCAATTTATAATTTACGATCCTAGAGAAGGTAAAATCAATGGTGTTTTCATGTTTAGAGAGTTTTGAAAAGAACTTAAAGGAGACTCCAAGAGTGTTATTTTCCATAAATTTAGTCCCCCAAGCCCGAAAAAGTATAAAACAATACAAGGGAGAAATATTCTAGCCAATGTTGACTAGAGTATTCATTTTTCATAATGAGTCCATCCAGTTTGAAAAAAGGGTTAACTTACACCAAATAGATTCCCTTTCAAATCCTTTTAACCAGTGTAAAAGGAAACAAGCTTGCTCGACAATATTTTCATGTTTAGAGAGTCTAAAAAAATATTAAAGGAGACTCCAAAGAGTTCCTTTTTTGTATAGTTTTTACGAGCTCGAAAAACTGATAAAAGTATACTTGGTAACTTGTTCTCATGTATCTACAAACACGAGAAAGAACAAAGACTAAGCTCTTCTAGAGAGAACAAGTGTCAAGTAACTAAGTTCCAATGGGAGGAACTACTTCTAAGCAATGACTACGATAGGGTGTAGTAAGTAGGCATGGCAAGTGAGAATCACTCACAACAACGTGTCTCTCTATAGGGTAACTGAAAAATGGTAGCAACGTGATACAAATGACTAGCGTCAAGCATAATTGAAATGACCATAAGCAATCGAGACGAAAAATAGCAGTGAAGTAGTAGCAAGCACAACCATTAAGCAAACAATAAGAGTTCTGCTTCATTTTTTAATGAGCTTGAAATAAAGAATGAACTATTTTTTAAGTGTCTGCTTCAATTTTTAACGAGCTTGAAACAAAGAATGAAACTATACTTGGGGTTGGTTTCATTTTCGAACGAGATTGAAACTGAAAAATGAACTATGCTCGGAGTGATACCCATTAACGGGTTTCTTCTCAATGTGATGTCCAGAGGTTGGTACTTTGAGTGATACCCATTAGTGGGTTTTTCCCAACACGATAACCAGAGGTTGGTACTTTTCCTCCATCATGATCGACATAATATAGCGGCTTAACTCCAACATGATGTCCAAAGGATGGAGACATGCCCCCCAATATTTGTTTTGTCTACCAACTCTTATTTTTCACCTGATTAGACTCCTTGCTACTAATAGTAATAGGTTCACCTGAGAGGGTGGAAGAAAGAGGATCATTTGACATTGGCAGAGGAAATGAAGGTTCATGTACTAGATCTAGTGGAAGACTCGATTCAATTAAAGGGGGGTCCATTTTATGTTTTAACGAGATTGACACGGACAATGAACTATGCTCATGGTTATCTATTTCATTTTTTAACAAGCTTGACACAGAAAGTGAACTATGCTCATGGTTATCTATTTCACTTTTAACGAGCTTGACACAAAAATCGAACTATGCTCATGAACCTTGACCATGTCTTCCAAGAGGTCTTCATCGGATGAAAGGATAATGCTCTAGCAATAATCTATGTCAAGAGACTCAATAATGGTAACAAAGGAAAGATTAGGCTCCAAATCCCCCATTGAAGAGTCCACCATGTCAACTACTGGATCTGAGTCTAAAGAAGTCGAGCATACAATGAAAGGCTCCTTCTCATTAGTAGTTGAATTCATAGGACATGATACCACATAATTAACCCGTGGTGGGAGGTATATCACTTTCATATAAGGAACATTCAAGGAATTCAGATGGTAGAAAGTCAGATCATGATTAATGAATGAAAGTTGGTCAATGGTTACAATGTTTCTATTATGAGGGAAATGAATCACTCAAAAGAGTGTGGATACGACAACTTTCAGAGCATAAACATAGTCCCTCCCAAGGAGTAAATTAAAATCCAAGGTGCCTTGGACTACCATAACATCGATATAGACAATTTTTCCTCCTAAGGTGATGGGAAATTGAGGAAGGATCCCTAAAGGTTCATTAGATATTCTTTTAAAAGCCAACAAATGATGGGTAACCGACATAAGCTAAGGGGAAACCATATATTTCCAAGTGGTTGATAATAGAATGATAACAAAAGTGCCTTCATCAACAATAGTGCGATGTATGATCATATCGAAAACCTGCATAGTGATTTGGAAAGGCATGCAAGAAGAAAGGAGAGGCTCCACCAACCTATTCCAATCAAGGGAAATGACCTTAGTACTTGGAAGGGGTTTCGTTGAAATGGGGGAAATTCCCCCTTGTCTAGAGGAATCTGAAATGAAAAGAAAAACATGAGTGGTATCCACTTCACTCTCCAAGGGAAGAGTGGGATCAATTGATGATTGAATCAAACCTACCACTTCATCAACCAATGGTTGGTTGGGAGAGGACTCATGGGAAGCAACTAGAGGTTGTTTTTGGGAAACAATAATTTCTTCCAACAATTACGAAGGTTCATCCATAGGAGGGAAAAGGTAAGTGAGGTGCATTTCCCTGCATAATTGAAAAGGAATCCTAACTTTACCCTTTTTTACCCCAACCTTGTGATCACTGGTTGATGGGATGTCACTAGCATGAATTGTAGCGACTGGCGACACAGGTTGTTGAGAACCCATGGACCACACTTCTAATACCTTGGAAATACTAGGGCAATGGTTAAGAAGGTGGTCACCCTTACAAATATTGCAAGGGAATCTGTCCTTGCAACCTATGTTGGTAGGATTTCCAACATTATCAACACTCACGACAGTGGCTGGTTGATTACCCCCTTGCTTGTTTTGCTTCTTCTTTTTCTTTCATTTCTTCTTCTTTTTATCCTCCTGGTTACTAGCATCAAGGATTTCACCAGGAAAGAAAGAATAAAGGGAAGAAGATGTGAAGGGTGAAGAAAGAAAAGGGTCAACAAGAGGTTGATGTTATTTAGGTGGAGAGATTTATTGCGAAACAACAGGGGTATTTTGGACCACGGGAGTGGAAAACAACCATATTGGTAACCCCACAATGAAACTAAGAAGAGTCAATGTAGTTATGTATGGAGGACTAACGTTTCCAAAACAAGTAAAAGCATAAGTTTCCTCGTGAAAATGGGTTACTTGGCTGGTAACCTCATGAAATATTTCCATGGACACAGATTCAACCTAGGGTCCACTAAACGTCAAATAACACACACTACCAAAGTTACTACAAGATAAGAGAAAGAAAAAATCTCCCTTGTGACATGGATAAAGGAAGTAAAGATATTTCATAGATGGGATATGAGGCCATCAACAAAGAAACAAGAAACAATTCTGATAAACTTTACGCAACAATCTCCCAAGGTGCAAGTAAGATCCCACAGGAAAATACCCTCATGGTTCGCTGAAGTGGATATTATGTTTACCAATTCACAATGATTTGTCGAGGGGGGGGGTACATTCGACAAAAATGGGCATGGGAATGACGAACACAAATCCACAACCCAAAACTAAGAATAAGTGGCATCACCCCAAGGATATACCACTCTTCAAATCGCCATACTTGCGATAGGCCCACTAGGTGAACGGAAGAGGGGAAATCTCAACTGATCACTTCACTTGACCTTGTGTTTGACTCCTGTGTGAGAGGAGCTTTCCTGGCTAACATTAATTGCTACTACTGTATTTTACACTATATAGTTTTCTATAGTCTTGTTCTTGTGTCCTTGAAGAGTTAACTCTCCACCCTACTATCAAGGCCCTAAAATCCTAGACTTGTTGGTTTTCTATCAAAGAAAAAAAATTCTGATTGATTTTAGATTATGTGCCTCATTGATTTTAATGATTGTTTGTTACTCAATAGGTTAAGCAGAAGTGGACTAGATGGTGTTATGGATCGACTATAAACCGTGCACAAAAATGAAATGAAAAGATTTCATTTTCGATGAATGCTAGCTATGGTAAATATGAGAGTCTTATGCTTTTCTGGATGCATATGCCCAATGCAATTTACTTCTCTCTAAAGTGCGAGCTTGAACATGCCCCTCTAGAATGAAAGATTTTGTTTTGTTTGTTTTTCAAATTCAATGAAATAACTTCAAATACAACTCTTTTTTGCTTCCTTACTTTGAAAAAAAATGAAATAATTCAATGACAATGCAAAGGATCATGAAAAAAAATATGCAAACAAAACATGCACTCAAAAAGTTAACAAGAACTCAAAGAATTCAAATGCAAGAACACCTCCAACACACGTTCAAACAAGAACCCAAAAATGTAAAGTGAAGGAAAACCACTTTTTGAAACCTCAAAATTCAAGTAGCAAAGATCAAAGATCAATGAAAAGTTGCAACAAGGCCAAAGAGTTCAGGAGTGCACTCAAGGGATCATAAGTTTTCCCAAGAGGATAAGAGAAAGAAACTCAACAACAAGGCTTAATGCAACATATGCAATCCCCAAATCAATGAAAAGGACTCCAAAAGAAAACAAGTAAAACACCTACAAAGCCTTGGAATCAAGGGGATAGAAATTTGAATGCCTACAACTTATAAGGATCAAATTACTGATGACATAGACTTGGCCAAAGGATCGATTTAACCTAGGTCGATAGTCATGTACACTTCACAATTTGACAAGAGATGGAAACTTGAATGAAGCAAAAAAAATATGATAGTTGTTAAACATTAATCAATCATATCACAATCATGCATGAAGGAATCTGATATAAGGTTCTGATACATAAATATCACAGAAAAGAGGCAAGGCAAGCTCAAAATCCACTCAAATAGAGGATTATCGCCTCTGTAACATTGCAGACAGGGTGATGGTAAAGGTTTCATCACTCCCGGTGGCAATGAGAGAGGGATATAATCAGGGTTTCATCGCTCCCCAAGACATTGAAAGATGACAATAATCAAGGTTTCATCACTCCCCAACACACTGAGATGAGGGTAATTAGGATGTTATCATCATGTATTCCCTTATAGGGGGGAATGAAGTATGGAAAGTGGTGAAAAGACACAAACCTCACCCATATGTGAGAAAGGGTCGGGTTCTTGACTAAGTAAGCTTCCTAATGATGATGATGGAATGGGAGAATTCAAATGATATATATATACAATCCAAAAATATCAAGCAACAAACAAAAATTCAAAGGGATAGAAAACACTAAGGAAAGATTAAAATGCGCGTTCCACAGTATGGTCGCCAGTTTCTGTTGTGGAAAAGTTTCACCTAGTTTTCTCCAGTTTATGTTGTGGAAACTTTTCCCCTATGGACAAGTAAAACCCCCCTTGGATCAATACTCCTTTGATCCAATACAGAAGGTAACAAATGGTTCCCTACTTTCCCCTTAAATATATTCTATATTCCCACAAAAAAAACAAGAAGGGAAGATGAAAGAATGAGATATATGACCTACCTCCTTTCCATCGGTTTTCCTCGTTTCTCTAGCCCTTGATCTTTATTTATGAGCTCTCGGTGAAAGATAAATCATTTAAGGAACAAATCAATACATCTTTCTTCCAAAATATATTGTTAAGCAAAATAGATCTATTTATATCGAACTAGGAAAAAATAGGCATGCATACAATGAACAATATAAGCATGAGGGGAATAGGCCAAGTTATATTATAGGAAAAGAAATAAGTAATGAAGCATTTAAAACCTTGATGTTGATGTTTCAACCACTCCTCCAAACTCTCCTTTCCAACCCTTTGAATGTCACAAGACCAATAGTATGATACTCCAAAGTTCTTCATTCTCTTTCACCCAAGAATGCCATTTATTATATATGAGTTCAGGCATAACAACCATAGGATAATTTTGAGGAGAGGACAAGATAAAATGATTATTTAGTTGAACAAACAATATTGACCTTTCCTTGGATAGAGAGTAGCTCGAACCAACCTCTAACCAAAAGAAATCTCCCAGAAAAAACCTCTCAAAATAAGGAATAATGGTTGCAATCACTTCATCACCCCCCTAGAACTGAGCACAGGGTGATAGTATTGCTCCCCTATAACTGAGAAAGGAGTGATGAAAAGGGTTCATCCTCATCTGCATATGGGCAGGGGAGTGATGATACTCAAAAAAGGTCAAAATATCAAGGTGAAAGATAGTATTTCGACCTCCAAATGGCAGGTTTCTCTTCCAACATGTCTAGGGATTATGACAAACACTCCTACATGGTGATGAAATTAAGATAGTTAGTAAAGTGTGATGCTTAATTGCAACACTTGGTAGTGCGACAAATGGGTGTGTAACACCAAGGAATATGGAGTTGAGAAAGGTCAAGTGTTTCAATTATCATAAGCATGGGAATTATGCATCATAGTGTCTAGACAAGAAGAAGGGAAAAACATGATAACAATAGAGGTAGGTGGAAGCCTTTGAAGAAAATCAGATGCATGCATTTGTTTCCAAGTTTGATAAGTATTTGTCAATGTCATATTTCCTTTCTTCTAGTAAAGTTCTGAGAGATGCTTGGTATGTGGACAGTGGGGCATATCGACATATGACATCATGTAGACAATTTTTTTCTATCCTAAAAGATCACAACTCATGGGTTTAGGTTGAGCTTGGTGATGATTCCAAGTACTCAGTAGAAAGAGTTGGTACTATTCCCTTCCATCTCCAGCCAAGTATCTCTTTAGACATTGATGATTTTGTTTTGGTTCCCGGTCTCAGGAAGAACTTGCTTTCAATTTCAATTATGGAGGATAAGGGTTTTGTTGTAGAGTTCAAGAACCAATAGGTCTTCATCAATTTAATGGAATCTATCCTAGAAGTAGCACAAGTGATATGGGTTAGGTAAGGAAATAAATGCAGGTTGCAACTTGCAATGTGAAGTTGTTCAAGCCCTAGTTCATAATAGTGACAATTAGTGTAAGTTGTGACATAAGAGGATGGGGCACTTGCATCATATAATGTTTCCTATTTTGAGAGAGATAGTCATATGTATTCCATAGTTCAAAATTGGGCAATAGGGAGTATGCAGAGGGTGCACACTTGAGAATACTTCCAAGGTTTATTTTGAAAGTAGAGAAGATAGATCTAAGGAGATTCTAGACATAGTGCATTTATATGTCTATGGACCTATGTCCGTAGCATCAATTTTAGTAATTGTGTATTATGTTTCCTTTATTTATGAATTCCCTCAAAAGACTTGGATCTACTTTGTAAACACCAATAATGAGGTCTTTAGTTGGTCTCAAGAGTTCAAAGCACTAGTTGAGAACAAGACTGGGAAGAATATCAAAGTCTATAGAATGGACAATGGGGGTGATTATATGTCCAAATATTTTGAGGGTTTCTGCAAGGATATAGGAATCAATAGATAGCTAATTGTGTAATACCCATGTTTCCCTCAGTATGTAATTAATAATGTTTAATGTTTTCCATGCCATGGCATATGAGCATTACAATTGAATTATTTGTTAAGTGAAAATTCCAACAACTGACTACGAGGTGAATCCTTAAAATTATTTTTCATGATAGCACTAAGGGAAAGAGTGAGGAAACCTGGAGAGAGGTTCATCATGCTTAGATGACCCAATTTTCCCTTTGCTGAAATTTGATTTGGAAATAATAAGTTATTTCCCTCATCCCATATTTCAAGAAAAATCAATTAATGAGTAAGGGTTGGTGGTTGAGCAACCAACCACTCTCAATTAATATAGGTATGGGAAGACCTGACTAGGATAGTAGTAGCTTTCATCTAGAGAAAAACATGAGATATCACCCCGAGTCCCTATGGTTGACCCACGAGCTTCCTTCTAACAAAATAAAGGGGACACATCGAGAAACTTCCCAAGCTATGCATGCAAGAGAAGGGAACGAGGGCTTGTAGCAGAGAGTAGACACAAAACTGGAGAGAGGAGGATTGGTTCAAGGAAGATGAACTCCAAGGAGTTTGGATTCTAGAGGAGAGGGTTGACTATGTAAAAACATAGTAACAAAAAAGAGTGTGAGCTCTAGGACTCGGTTCGAGATTCCAAGAACCCAAATTGATCCAAGAAGGTCGTGAGCTTGATATTAGGAGGTTATATGATAAACCTCGATGGGGCCTGGCCTAGGTGGGTGTGAGGTAATTCCCCTACCAGTAGTGGGGTGAAGAAGAGTGGCCTTCACTTACTAAAATTCTCTGAGGACTTGAGAAAGATTTCCCTAGTGGTATCATGGCTTGGCATGGGGGTGGCCTGTTGTCGAAACTATTGAGCGAGTAGAGCCTATGATTGGGTGGAAATCTGGTGAAAACCCACTTTCAATTGGTTGGCCAAACATATATGTATTTCTATACTTTGTGCGATGTATGAAAGGACAATTTATGCATGTAAATATATTCATGAGTGTGGATGTCTATCAACGAGATTTAATGTTTGAAAATTTATTTTATTAATGTTTTAGTTTAAGCTCGATCAAACATACTGGACGATTATTTTATTGATGAATCCTTTATTTTGGAATGTCTGAGGGGTTGAGGAATTGTGCTTGTTCTAACTTAGACAATTGTAACCTCTGCCTTGTTACCAAGGCCAAACCATTCCAAATTATGTTTGTACACCACTATATGAATGATGAGATTCAAAATTCGTTGATTCCATAAATGGAATAGATCTTGGCCATGTAAAGACAAGATTTTATCCCATTGAAATATGCTTGTACAACAATGAGGGATCATAAAAGTTGGATCGATGCAGGGTTGTGTTTCATTTTTTGATCATATTTTCTAGTTGGGATATCAAACCCCAGAGTGTTGGGAGATCCTTGGTGGGAACACTATGAGAAATTATAAACACGCCCATGCCGAGAGCAGGGTTCCAGGTCTTGGTTTCAACATTTCCACTCTGACAAATAAGTGTCGATACTCATAGTCTTGGGATTGGTGATTGACAAATCTCCACCGCCCATCTATTACGTAATCTCAGGAGAGAGTTGACACTGAAGTCATGGAGATGATACTTGTCATCATCTAAGTCGAAGAGGACTAACTACCACCGGATCAACGGATGGGAGAATGATGATCGTTTGATCATATCGGGCATTTGGAAACTGAGGAGTAGGGTCCCAACCCACAGTTCCATACCCTTATCACATATAAGCACGAGAAGAGGGTAAGTGATGCCAGTGTGATGCATCATGCTAGCATGAAAACTAGCGTGTTCGAAGGATGGTAGGTGTCATTTTATGGTTTTTTGAAAGGATGAAGAGTGGGCCTCGATTAGGCTTAAGCCTTTGGAAGAGACACTCAAAATATGACCCTTCAAATCTAGGAAGTCAACAGATCTAATTTGTAAATATTTGTAAAAGTCAGGAGTCGTAATCTCGAGGATTAATTTAATTAATTATCTCGTAATTTCAGGGATTAACTTATTTAATTGTCTCATGATCACCAGACGACAAACCTTGGGGATTTTTATTTTACATGAGATCGATAAAGAGTTAAGGTCTCGATGTCCATGGTCACCTGGTGGCGACATGTGTCCTCCTTAGATTCCACATGAGGGACAGATCTCCACTATTGATCTATGTTTAGAAAATTCAATCGGACCTCAGTCCACTGAGTTCACAAAGATGATGCCTGTCATCATCTAAGCCATGGAGAAATTAAACATGGGCTCACATAGGGTGGAGACCATTGGATAGGCACCTCTAAATGACAATCGTCATATCTACCCGTGAGAGAGATATTAGCTGTAGATATTATAGACAAGGCCCAGTTATCATAATCACGATATTACCTTAATTAATCATCTCGTAATCTCGAGGATCAGAGGTGTTTCAAATTTTACACAATGTCAGTAAAGTCCCAATGTTTGGCCTCCAGTTGTTCGATGTCCCCATAGGGAATGGTTCCTAGGGAACAAGTTCCACCATTTCCTGTAAGGTACTGCACAAAGAGAGTGACATCAGGAAGATGTCATACGACATCATCCAACCAATTTTTCATGGACAGGTACCATCACCCTATTGGTCAAAACCTAGGCATGAAAATGATGCATAAAACCATGTCGATCCACGTATCACATGACAATGGTGCCACATGTCATGCTGATCTAACATATTTGGGAAGAAATTTGGGGAGGATAATTTGGTTTTTCATGTCGAGTGGTATGAGTGCTACATGTCATGCCAGGTGGCAGATAGGGGTGGGGTCATGCGTCAATATAGGTGGTCGGTTGTGGATAGGGACATGTGTCCTACGTGACAGCTCATCTCAGATCAGGCATTTTGGCGCTATGAAAAATGTAGAATGGTTGAGCTCCCAATGGTCGATGTCCTGAGATGATGTCAGATGATGTAACCAAACCAATGCTCGATGAACATGTGTCAGTGTCCTGTTGGGTGAGCTTTGAGTATAGTTATGACGTGTATACCACATCAGTCCATGTGTCACGTGGTGATCATGCCATGTGTTAAGCATAAAGAGAAGGTGGTCCAGGAGGAAAATGAATTCCACATGTCACGAGATAACATTGACCATGTTTCATGCCACAGTTAAGACAGGTGGCATTATGTGATGGTGTCGCATGTGCGAGGTACCATCTCAACACCAAATCAGGCCTTTTGGGTCCATATGAAATGTGAATAGTTGATGTCCCGAGGTCCCGATGTGTCGATGTCCTGGTGGATAGGTGTCAACCCCTTATTAAATCGGGTCTCAAGAGAATTATGGGAAAGAGTTGGGTGCGTGGAAGGTCAGGGCCTGATAAGTCGAGGACTCGATGGATTTGGTGGCAGGTGTCATGCCAACATCTACTCCAGCAACCACGCTTGTGTTATAGGGTGACATGTCATGACACGTCAGTTCCACATCAAAGGACATAGGTGATATGGAGTGATGTGGGTGCCACGTGGCAGTAAAGAGGTCTTAGTCCAGTAACAAACCTAAATATTTAAGTGGCCATAGATTTTGATCTATAGCTCAGTTTTGAGCAAACTTGTAGTTGTTGGAAAGATCTCGGGGAGTAGAAGAAGTTGGTGTCCCCAAGAAGAGGCTTGAATATGGTTGAGGAAAAGTGAAATTTTAACACCCCATCCTTTAAAATGTATTTAAGGGGGTTGGGTGTCTTACAAGGTGGTATCATAAAAAAGTTCAAACACTAGGCTTGGATGGGACATAGATAATTCATGGGACTGGTATATTAAGGCTAAGATGAGCCTATTGAAAATAATTCCTCTGTGTCTAAATGATTGTTTATCATCTGTGTAGGCTCCTTGAGGGATAAGGACTATAGAACTGAAGTTTTTTTTCGGAAATTCTTGTAAAAAAAATTATACCATACTAAAACAGAAGAATCCGTGTTGCTTCATGGATTGATATCTACCCCTGCAAGAGTGGGAATATGATGGTAAGAATCAACGGTTGAACCTAAATGTGAACGACTGAATATGGCAGAGTCTTGTCTAGGTATTCTTAAGCTGAAAGGATGGATAAAGTAGTGATTGTAATGTTGCCTCTAAGCATGGGAAGTTGGAGCCTCTGGAATTTATGATGGTTGTTTATATAAGGGAAAATACCCTTAAAGGAATTGAATACATATTGATATAATCCTTGGTAGTAATAAATTGTTGCTTTAATAAAAAAATACTAATCCCTATAGGTATAACTCCTCACGACTAGGGGACTAATGGGAATTTGTAAGGTCGGTTCACTTGACCTTTAATGAAAAAAATTGTTGTTGGAATAACCCAGTTAAACAAATAAAAAGGATTCCTTTGGACTGTGGATAATCTCCATGAAAGAGGTAAGGTGATATAATCATATGAGAAAGTTTAGGATCTCATAGTTATAATAAAAGAGTGCTTGGACACTTCCATAAAGACCAATAAAATTAGATAACCTCTAGAGAGGGAAACATAACCCCTAGAATACTTGTCACATGAGTGACTGTAAGATCTCAGGAAGGGTTGAGAGTAAGTCACAAATTCCATTATGTGTAAAGGACATGGAAAAGGTGCAAACAATGAACTTGCATGCTAAATATCTATATGTGTATGTATATGCCTATTAACATAAAAACATTAATATGCATACGAGTGTAAATAGAATACAACATGAATTCATATGCAGTGTAGGCATGGGTAAACTGCTTGGTGGATAAGATATGTTGTAATGCATATGGTAACAATTGAGCATGTTTATAACATGCACATAGACTTATTATAACCTGTGGTTGGTTGTAAGTTATAATGTGTTGATGGAACATTTTGGTTGACGATAACCTAAGATTAGCAGGAATGGTAGCAACATAGGTAAATGTTGATGATGTTGATGGAATACTAACTTCCGAGGATGAAATAGAATGACTAATGAAAATACTAAGGATGTTGATTGTCTACAGCCTCTGGAAGAATGAGGTTTTAATGGATCAAGGAAGTATTGATCCAGAATATGGTAAAGAAAATGCTTGGGAATTTTCAGAAGACCAATGGGTTAGATTAACATCCATAGGTGGATGGTAGCCATAAAAGTATGTCTTAATATGCTCAAGAAGTAGTGCGAGGGAATCTAGAAAAGGATTTATTAGATAAGGGTCTATTGACCAATAATGGTTTGAGGTATGGAGATAGATTGGAATCGTTAATTTATTTCCTTGGGTAATGTTGTAATTACCTAGATTTTATTTTCTGAATTCTTGAATGCTTTGGTAGAAGAAGGGAAAGAGTCATTTCTTGTTGGTTGCTATCATGAAAAGAGGACAAAATAATTATGAATATACCTATGATACTTGTCAAGTGATTCATTGTAATCTCTCATCAAAGAAGGCTAATATTAAGATTAAATAAATGTGAAATAATGATATAGAAATGTGAAAGAAATGAAAATGTATGATGTATAAGTATATGTATGCTAAAGGAATGGTATGACTACCTGAGTAAGAAGGTAGTGAGGTAATGAGTGTGATTTCTTGGACTAAATGATGCCATGAATGCATGGTTGACCCTATGTCAAAGGACCTGTTTTGTCTCAATTAGATGATAACTTGAAAAGGGGGATGTATGACACCCTTCAAAGAAGTTAAAGTAAATTGTTGAAAGAATAAATGAGCAGGAACACTTTATTTTCATGATGGAAGGAAACATGATTATGCCTTTGAAGAATTGCATGAGAATAATTGTGGACAAAACATGAGTTAAATAAATTTAAATAAATATGCATATGAGATTGTGAAGTGTGTTGGTGGTAGACACACGGTACGTTGATGTAGGTGGTTAAGTGCATGAAAAAACAATGTGAATGCAAGTTGATAAAATAGAGATATTGGTTTGAATGTGTAATCTGAATGCATAATAAGAATGCATGTTTATATTCCTTATGGAAGATTGGGTAAATCCCTAGATTAATGAAGTTGAGGTTGAATCGAGGTTGAGGTCATCTTAGATAGTGAAGAACATGTAACAAAGAAAGATGCATGTTGAAGAAGTTACATATGAAGGAACTATGTAAAGAACTTTGTCATGAGGACAGAGTTGTAACCTTAATGACTCTTGAGAATTGGATAGTGGGATGCAAGGCCTATTTATATAAGAATCCCGGATTACATTCTAAAATGTAATGCATAAATAGAGAACATGCAAATGAGGTTAACCAATATTATTAGTAAATGTGCAGAATGCACTGGTTAATGACTAAATTGTGAACCAAAATATTTCTATTGTAGCATGTTGATTTACTAGAGAAATCCAAGATGAAACTTGGTTGAAAATGCTCAAGGAACAAAGTAGCCAGACTCCAAGAGGGACAGGATGCTCACGCAAAAGAGGAGGAACAATTCCCTCACTCCAAATACTCTTATTTGCTTAACAAATTTGTGAACATTTAAAAGAAAAGTTGTGAAAGCAAAGGAAGATAAACTAATAAATATTTTTAAATAACTACTTCTAGTTAAACCATGTTATGCAAAGATAGTGAAACCTTGGAAATAATTCGGTAGAACTAAAAATTTCAGAATGTGTAGAAGGAGTTGGAAAAAAAAGAAGGGAATAGTCTCGTAACTCCTTTCTTGTTGACTATCGTGTTTCTATGGGATGAGAAAACTGATATGATATCATATGTGAATGCTTCAGGCATGAGAATGATGGTGGTTGTAGAATACCAAAACAACTAAAAATATTTTTATGAATACACTAGTAAGCACATCAAGGGTAATATGTTAGAGTGCATATAGATATGTGGGGCATATCTGAAATGTATTATTAATTTAAATACACATTTTATTTAACATGACAATTGCCATAATTTTGAATGTGATGATGTATGTTATGTGTAGCAAATGATTGGACTTGTTGGGAAAGGATAGATTCCAATGGTAGATAACCTCTAGTAGAGGATAAATGGAAGAGGATTGTTGATAGAAAATATTAATGAAGGGACTTTGGAGTTCCCATAAAGCACCACCGATGAGGCAATATCAGAAATGGTGTTGGAAGCTAGAACAATTATAAGAGCATTCGTGCCTATGTGGAATAAGGTATGAAGGGATTGGGTAAGAATCCCTTCTAAAATATTTTATTATTTTAATAATATGAAAATGATTTTGAGTGGTTGTTGTGTGCCATTAAGATTCAGGAAGAAGAACATGAATGATGGAGGTATGAGCCTATGGCTTCTAAGGACGATTAATATCCTTGCAAGAAAATTCATGAACAAAGTGTCATGAATGCATTGACCAATCAGGAATGATTGGGAACCATAGTTCTCATGAGAAACACGTTGATTGAATGCATTAAGGAGATGCATGCTTGCATGAGAGGGAAGGTAATGGAATGCCATCATGGAAACGGGGCCTTCCAATATCCTACCATAGTTGTAGAATGGTAAAGAGATAATTGGGTGGCCATGATTCTAGGCACCCAAGTTACCAACAAGGAAAGAATGCATGGACGCATCATGTGAAAAAATTTAATTTTCATAATTTCATATTATGTTGTGTTGATCTAAGGTTATGATAAATTCATGGCAGGAAGCATACTCTTGGTGTAGCAATGAAGTTGATAAAGAATCCATAAGGTGAAAGGTTGGATGATTTCCAGCTCACTATGGAAAAGTACCCAACATGAAATGTGGTAATCTAAAATTGATGTAAGGCAAAATTATGTGTACAATGTGGCCATGGATAATTGGCACATTGGTTAGATTATGTGTGATTCTTGAATACATTTTGAAAGGATTGGTATGCTAAAAATATGTATGTGTAAGGAAAGATAATTCCTTTTATTTAATAAATAAAAATGTTTTGATTGTTTGTATGCAAAATTTAAGAATTATTTGTGATTTCATTATGAAGGTGCAAAGAAAGTATATGTGCATGAGAAACTAATAGTTTGTTTGGTTGTGTGAAGTTGGAATTATGGGAAGAAAAGGTCTTGGATAAGGTAGTGTTATAAGCCCATGGGGAAGACCAATGCGCGATGAGCCAAACTGATATGAGAAGAAAGTCTCATACTTGTGAATCTGGTTCCTTTGTGGAACAGATCTGAAAATGAAAATGTGTAATTAGAAAATATTGGATTAACATATTTGAAAGAAAATTCGATTGAAATTGATGTTGTATCTCATAGTTATTGTATACATGTGATATAGGTGATACCATATATCTTTCCTGGAGGGACAGACGATGGTTTTCAAACTTGGAAAGCATGGAAAAAGGCTATTGTTATGACATGAAAACCTAGTGATAAGCCATGATCACCATAAAAGAATATCGCGTTGAGGTAACACGGGATAGAGGGATGCCTCGACAGAGCAGGTCAGAGGGATGTCTCAGCTTTAAGAATCGATGAATTCTATGAAACTCTTCTTGTGTGATAAATCCTTGGCAAGGAAAGATGGATCGCCCGAGGTATTTATAGTAGAGAAGGGTATGCCTGAGCCTGGGCTTGGAGGGTGAGTGACCACAAAGAAGAGGAGACTTCGATGACTCCTATAAATTGTTGATTGGAATCATGAGCACAATGGGAATGTCAAAGGGAAAATAATGAGCCAATAAAATATGATAGCCATGTGGATGCGGATCCATGAAATTCACAGATAAGTATTGTGTTGATATCTAAATTCTTCCTCTTGAATTATGAACAACAATAAAATGTTTATGCATGACATTGTGATTAATATGCTTGTTATTTGAAATTGTTGTAGGAATGTGATAAATGACAAGAGTCTGGGAAAGGACTAGACCAAGAGAGAGGAACAACTATGTTGAAGCAACTGAAAGAACAAGACATGGTAGGTGTTGATGAGAAGCAAAGAACACTGAGGATAGTTTTCCTTTAAGGGGGAGGGGATTGTAATACCCTTGTTTCCCTCAGTATATAATTAATCGTGTTTAATGATTTCCATGCCATGGCACATGAGCATTATAATTGTATTATTACTTAAGTGAAAATGCCAACAACTGACTGTGGAGTGAAGCCTTAAAATTAATATCCATGATACCACTAAGAGAAAGAGTGAGGAAACCTGGAGAGGGGTTCATTATGCTAATATGACCCAATTTTCCCTTTGCTGAAATATTTGATTTGGAAATAATAAGTTTTTTCCCTCATCCCATATTTCAAGACAAATAAGTTAATGAGGAAGTGATGGTGGTTGGGAAACCAACCACCCTCAATGAATATAGGTATGGGAAGACCTGGCTAGGACAATAGAAGTTGTCAACTAGAGGATGTCAAGGGAGATCACCCCGAGTCCCTATGGTTGACCCATGATTTTCTTATGACAGAAGAAATGGTACAGGTCGAGAACCTTCCAAAGATATGCATGGAAGAGAAGGGAACGAGGGAATATAGAAGAGACCAGACACAAAAATGGAGAGAGTAGGATTGGGTGAAGGAATATGAACTCCAGGGAGTTCATATTCCATAGGAGACGGTTGACCGTGCAAAAACATAGTAAAATAAAATAGTTGGAGATTTGAGACTTGGTTCGAGAATCCAAGAACCCGACTTGAGTTGAGAAAGTTGTGAGCTTGATACTGGGAGGGTATCTGATAAACCTCGATGGGGTCTGGGATAGGTGGGTGTGAGGTAACTCCCCTACCAGTAGTGAGGTGAAGAAGAGTGGCCTTCACTTACTAAACTTATCTCAAGACCTGAAAAATATTTCCTTGGTGGTATCATGGCTTGGCACGAGGGTGGCCTGCTACCAAAGTTACTAAGAAAGCAAAGCCTAAAGTTGGGTGGAAAGGAAAACACCCATAGTTAGTTGGTTGGCTATAGCGTGTAAACAGATATGTATTTATATACTCTATATAATGTATGAAAGAAAAATTTATGCTTGTAAACGTATTCATGAGTGCAGATGTCTGTCAACTGGATTTAATGTTTGAAAATTTGTTTTATTATTTTTTTATTGTAAGCTCGATCAAACATATTGAATGATTATTTCATTGATGAATCATTTTATTTTGGAATGTCCTAGGGGTTGAGGAATTTTGCTTGTTCTGACTTAGCAAATTGTAACCCTCTGCCTTGTTACTAAGGACAAACAATTCCAAATTACGTATTTGCATCACTATATGAGCGATGATATTCAATAGTCATTGATTCCAAAGATGGAATAGATATTGTCCATCTAAAGACAAGCTTCTATCTCATTGAAGTATGCTTGTACAACAACGACGGATCATAAACATTGGATCAACGGGTGATTGTATGTATGTTATGAGGAAAATCTCTCTATGGCATGGGGTAAACCAAAACAGACAGAATGACGCTTATAAATCAACTATAATCCCAAGTATGCTATATAAATGAAATTATAACAAGACAAGGTCAATATCCTACCTCGTATAGACGTTCGATGAAGGCCATCGTTGAGCACGCAACTCAAAGCTTAATGCCTGCAACTTGTCCTCAACAACCAATATATGCAAGAATATGGTGATAATATATAATTTTAGCATATATATTAGCATAATCCACTAACAGACATGAAAAATACGCCCATGGAATAATAATTCAAATATTTTCAAGATATCAATTAGACGCGAAAATAGTATTTCTATTAAAATAATCAGTAGAAGTATATAGATGACAAACTTTTGTAACGACACATATCGGAACCAAGAAACTAAGTCCCTCTAGTTGGGCATCCACCACTTCAATCCTCCACCAAAGGAAAGCTAAAATAAAGGAGATAATGAGGTTCTCCATCACAAAGAAGGAAGAGCTTGGGGGTTGAACAATGAGTTCATACTTTCAAGGATAAAGGGATGCAGACTTAATGTGAAGTGAAATTTCTCCAGAGCATCTTTGCTCTCAAAAGTTGAATTCTCTTTCTTTACAAGGCTTGGATATGGCTCAATTTATAGCCTTTAAATGGAACTGAAGGGATGAGTCAGAGAGTTTCCATTTAATGGAAGTTCAAGGATCATGGATCTCGTGACGTGACATGGAAAACCAACATAATTTTTAATTTTGAGCACCACACCTGATGTACACGGGCTGTAGTGGAGAAACCTGCATATACGATTGTTTTCTAACTGTTAGGGTGCGTATATGTGGAAAAATGTTATTTTTTTTCTTTGGAAGGTAAAAAAAGGGGGACTTCAAGTCTACATAGGGACATGGAAAGGCCATCCAAGCAAGTTGCATTGGGTGAGGAAATTTTTGATATATAGATTCCCCCTAATGTGTGAGGTCAAAGGAGTATCTGTGATGGCTTAAATACATTATAATTGTCAGAAGTGGAGTAATGGAGACTCGGATGGAAGTGGTAGTTACTCATGAGAATATTACAATCCATAATGACTTTGTACACATGGCCGCCAATCTGAATTACACTACAAATCCATTTGGAAATATACCAAATAGTTGTTCATGGCCATGAATTAGGAAATGCAAAGTAGACACATGCCATAGGTTTTCATAGTCACGAACAAGGCCTAGTGGAATCCAGTCTCAAAATCAATTTGAAGACAATGGAGTACAATTTGATATCCAATGATCACTAAAGTCATATAGGTACTGGTCCAATGAAAGACAACAACATAATAGGAATACTATTATTGTAAGCTCGAGGTCTTCTATACTATCCGCCGAAAGTGCAAGTCTACATCATGTGAATAGAGGAGTTGATGTCGAACACAATGAGACTTCATTTGATTACCGATCATTAAGGTATATCGTTAACAAACGCAAGAAAACCTATCGATAATGAAAGTAGGTATCGATGAACTGGGTACATTCTTACAAGTGTTAATAAGGGTGTTGAGATCGAACACTTGAAGAATCCATCGATCAAGAGACATTGATGTATTCCCAACTGTCGATGGCGAGAGAAACTGCCACTGATGATTGCAAGCCTCTAGGTACTCAAAGGACTCTAGGTCTCATTTCCATAATATATGAGTTGAATTCAATGGAAGGAGACACGTTGAAAGGAGAGCATTAGGGAATCTCTCATCAGTCAGCATGAGGTACAAATAAGTATCTTGATTATTAGGAGGAGCTCGGACGAATAGGATGTTCACGAACCAATGACCCTATGCATATTTCACATGCACCAGATGCAAGTACTGCATGAAAAATACCCTCTGAATAACATCCAATAAGGAAGACTACCGAAAAAGGAGAGGAACCCACCAATAAGGATAATGGCATCCAAGACACTGCATGAATCCCAATGTGTGAATAGATTCCTTGTCGTTGAACACAAGGGAAACCCCTTAGTGAGCGACCAATGAGGAGATTTCGACCGTTGGGTTCAAGGTTACCTACCCATAATGAAAGTAGGACCAGGGTGCGTGGTAGGACTACAACTTCATGTGACTCTGAGACAAATTGATGGTATGGCCGACATGCAAAGTCAAGAGTTCTGAGAAATGGATGACACAGGATTATAGACTTCCTTTGAACCAGAGCATGAGATATATGGATAACTCATGAAAAATATACTTGATGATGAATCTTCATGATGCAGGAGGAATCGAAAAACTCTCCATGTGGACTGGAAGAATAACCAGTCAAAGGAGTAGACTCTAAGTAATGATATGATCTTCCTAAGGTCATGCTAAACCCAAAAATTGGATGACAATGGACTCAAAATTTTGTGCTTTATTCAAAGGAGACATGATTGTTGTCGATATGATATAATATTATTTTCTCGCCCATCTTTTTTTTTTCATGGGAAAATAAATGCTATGATACAGGAAAGGAAACGAGTGTCATGAGTAAGAAACTAGCTCCAAACAATGTAACATACCTATGCTCAATGAAATAAAGTGCATGTGGGGCATGGACAATCAGGGGGATGTTTCCTCTTAGGGTATAGGGTGTCAAGCAACAAAGGATATAAACGAGGCTCTGCTTGTCTAGTGATGAAAATTGTTGAGGTAAGAGGCTTATAATGAGAAAGTGAGAGAACCAACAACAGGCTCAATATTTCAAGCAGGAGGATGGAATGTGATTACAACTTAACTCCAAATAATGTCCTTTTTCGTAGATTTAGTCCCTTAGGCCTGAAAAGTATAAAATAATACCCAAGAGAACTCTTCTAGCCAATGTTGACTAGAGTGTTCATTTTTCGTAAGTAGTCTACTTGGTCCGAAAAAGGGTTAAACTTACACCAAATAGACGTCCTTTCAAAGTCATTTAACGAGTGTGAAAGAGACGAGTTCACTTGACAATATTTACATGTTTAAGGAGTCTTGAAAAGAGCTTAACTAAGACTCAAGGATGATTTTCTAAGAAGCATATCATGGGGGAGGCCAGGGCTCCCATGCAGGAATTCTTTCAAAAGTCAGCAACTAATATGTATCTAACTCAAGCTTGGGATAACCCAAAACTTTCCAAGCCAAGGAGGATAAAATAATTGCAGAGGATCCTTCCAGAGAAGGAATCTGAGGCTCTACAATATTATCCAAATCAAGGGAAACCATCCTAGGACTTGTAGGGAGCGTACTCAGAGAGAGTGGAATGCTGCCTTGTTAAGAAGGTATAGGACTAGAAATTCTAAGGACATGGTTGAAAGACGCATCACCCTACAAAAGAAGAGTGGAATTGATCAAAGATTGCATCATCACTGTCACTTACTTAGAATTGTCACCCTCCAAGAGAAGAGTGGGATCAGCCTAATATTTCATTATCATGACCACTTCTTCAACTGTTGGTTGAATAGGATGCGAGACAACATGGTCAAGAGATGCATGAATCTCCAAAAGAGGATTGGTGTCAACCGAATATTTCATCGGAACGATTTTTGGTTGAACAAGATGAGAGACAACATGGTTAAGAGATGCATCACTCTCCAAAACAAGAGTGGTGTCAACCGAAGATTGCATCGGCATGACCGTTGTATCAACCAAAGAAGGATTAGAATTTTGGGAAACCAAAGATGACTTAGAACCCGAAGGGACCCCATGAAAGGACCACATTTCTTGTACCACAACAGTAGTAGGGCACAAGCAAGTTAGGTGACCTCCTTTGCAAAGTCTACAAAGGAACTTGGGATTACGTCCTATACGTCGAGGCTTCTCAATCATATGAATTCCCCCAACATGACTTGTATTGGTTGGTGACATGCTCTCTGCATGGCTTGTAGAGGGTAGTCACAGATATCCAACATGACTTGCATAGGTTGGTGATGTATGTGTAGTGTGACTAGATTTGTGCCCCCAACATGACTTGCAGCGGTTGGTTGTTGATCTTCAACATGACTTGCAGAAGTTATTGACCTATCTCCAACATTACTAGCAGATGTTCGTGATATAATGCCAATATGACTCGCATTGACTGGACTTGTGCTTCTAGCATGACATGCAATGACTGGTTGTTGCATCAGAGACCAAGGTTTCTGGAAAGACTGGTTTTGAGAGATTGCGGTCTAGGAAGGGTTCTAGTATACACCATGGCCCTTTCCGGCAATATAGTATCTTCCTCCAAACTGATTCATCAAGGTTTGTAAGGGAATCATCATCGAAGAAGCCGCTTGCGAAGATAAAGTGACATGACATGGGTTACTCAGGTGAGGATATATGTTTCCCCTAGATGAAGGAACTTTGTACACGGGGTTTCCCATACTATAAATTTGATTCCCTCTAGATGGAACTCCACCACTTCAATACTCCACCAAAGGAAAGCTAAAACAAAGTAGATAATGAGGTTCTCCATCACAAAGAAGGAATATCTTGGGGGTTGAACAATGATTTCATAATTTCAAGGATGAAGAGATGCAGACTCAATGTGAAGTGAAATTTCTCCAGAGTATCTTTGCTCTCAAAAGTTGAATTCTCTCTCTTTCCAAGGCTTGGATATGGATCAATTTATAGCCTTCAAATGGAACTGAAGGGTCGAGTTGGAGTGTTTCCAATAAATGGAAGCTTGAGGATCTTGGATCTCGTGATGTGACATGGAAACCTGACATACTTTTTAATTTTGAGCACCAAACCTGATGTACGCAGGTTGTAGTGGAGAAACCTGCATATAAGCTTCTTGTCTAACTGGTAGGACGCGTATATGTGGAAAAATGTTATTTTTTGGCTCTGGAAGGTAAAAAAAGGGGACTTCAAGTCTGCATAGGGACATGGAAAGTCCATCCAAAGAATTTTCATGGGGTGAGGAAAAATTTTCTATAGCAATGCCAACCATCGATCATATTGTCTAGTCGGGATATCGGACCCCAAAGTACAGGGATATACTTGGTGGGAAGACTATGACAAATTCTCGACATGTTGATGCCAAGAGTAGGGTTCTGAATCTTAGTTTCAACCTTGATACTCTCATGGATAAGTGTCAAATTCCATCATATGGGACTCGTTACTCATAGTCATTGGATTGATGATTTAAAATTGTCTACTATCGATCTATTACGTAAGCTCAAGAGAGAGTTAACGTCAAATTCACGGAGAAGACACTTTTCATCATCTAAGTCACAGAGGAATAATTACAATTGGATCGGTGGATGGGAGAGAAATGATCCTTCAATCGTATCAGGTGTTTGGGAGCCAAGGAGTAGGGCTCCAACCCTTCCATACCCTTATCACATATAAGCACAAGGAGAAGGAAAGCGACGTTGGTGTGATGTGTCATGCTAAAATGACAACTAGCATGTCTCGAGGATGGTAGGAGTCAGTTTCTAGTTTTTTGAAAGGAAAAAGAGTGGGCTAGGTTAGGATTAAGCCTTTGGAAGAGCACCTTAAAATATGACATGTTGAATCTGGGAAGACAACATATATAATCCATAAATATTTGTAAAATCCATGAGTCGTAATTGAGGGGATTAATTTAATTAATTGTCTTGTAATCTTGGGGATTTAATTAGTCAATTATCTCATGATCATCGGATGGTGGACCTTGGGGAGTTTTAGTTTACATGAGATCGGTAAATATCCGAGGTCCTAATATCTGCAGTCAACTAATGGAGACCCATTTCCTCCTTAGATTCCACACGAGGGAAAAATCTCCACCGTTGATCTTTGTTTAGAAAATTAAATCGGACCTTGGTCCACCAGGGTCACGGATATGACAATTGTCATCGTCTAAGCCATGGAGAAATTAAATGTGGGCCCACATAGGGCCAAGACCATTGGAAGGGAGCCTCTAAACGATAGTCATCATATCTACCCACGAGAGATATCTTAGTCATAGATCTTGTAGACAAGGGCCCAAAAGTCATAATTATGATATTACCCTAATTAATCATCTCGTAATCTCGAGAATCGGAGGTGTTTCAAATTTTACACCATGTTGGGAAAGTCTCGATGTCTTATGATCGGTGGTCTAATGTCCCGATAGGGCATGGTTCCTAGGGGTTAGGTTCCACCCTTTCCCGTAAGGTACTACACAAAGAGAGTGGAATCCGGAAGACATCAGACCGCATCATTGAGCCAATGTTTTATGGACAGGTGTCATCATCCTGTTGGTCAAACCCTAGGCATGATGATGACATGTGCAACTATGCTAGTCCATGTATCACACTATGGTGGTGCCATGTATCTTGTTGATCTAGAATATTTAGGAAGAAATCCAGGGTGAATAATTTGGTGCCATGTGTTGACTAGTATGAGTTCCATGTGTCATGCCAAGTGGCATATAGTGGTAAGTCCATGCATCAAGAGATGTGGTCGGTTATGGATAGGGTTGTGTGTCCTAGGTGCCAGCTCATTTGGAATCGAGTGTTTTGGGGCTATGAAAAACGTAGAAGGGACGAGGTCTCGAGGGTTGATGTCCCAAGATGATGTCAGATGATGTAACCAAAACAATGTTCGACAGATTTGTGTCAATGTCCTATTGGGTGATATTGGAGTACAGTTAGGATGTGTATACCTCGTCAATCCACATGGGATTCCACATGTCATGTGGTGATTGTGCCATGTTTCAAGCTGAACTTGACATAACAAGAAGGTGGTTCGCGAGGAAAACGAGTACCACATGTCATGAGGTAACGATGACCACATGTCATGCCATGGTCAAGATAGGTGGCATTATGTGATAGGGACACGTGCGTGAGGTGCCAGCTCGACACAGGATCGGTCCTTTTAGTGCCATGTGAAATGTGAATGGTCGACGTCCCAAGGTCCCGATGTGTCAATGTCCCAGTGGAAAAGTGTCAACACTTGGTTAAATCAGGTATCAAGAGAATGAGGGAAAAATTTTGAGCACATGGAAGGTCAGGACCCGGTGGATTTGGTGGCAGGTGCCACGCCAGCAGCCAAATCTTCGCTAGAGGGTGACATTTCACGACACATCAGTGCAACATCAGATGAAATAGGTGATGTGGAGCCACACGGCAGTAAATAGGCCTTAGTCCAATAACGACCCTAAATATTTAAGATACCATAACTTTCGATCCAGAGCTTAGTTTTTAGCAAATTTTTATTTGTTGGCAATAAATTAACAAGTAGAAGACGATGGTGTCCTCATGAAGAGGCATGAAGATGTTTGAGGAAAAGTGAAATTTTAATCCCCCATCCCTTGAAAAGGTATTTAAGGGGGTTGGGTGTCTTACAAATTATTCCACACAACCCAAAATAGAATGGGGTTGCAGAGTGGAAGGATTTATCATCATAGGGGCTACTAAAGCAGACAAAGAAGAAAAGAAGTAGCAAAAGGGGCAGTTTATCTCATGTCCAAAGCCTGTAAGTGAGAAGCCATCGTCTGAGGTCAGTCAACTTGCATCAACCTCTCACCCACCTGAGCTTGCTAGAGAAATCCAACAATGTGTGAGCAGTTGTGTAGCAGAGAAGGTTGCATGTTATAAATTTTCTGGAGTTTGTCGCTTGTCCTATGAGCCTATGAAGGAATACATGGAGTTGTATTTTCTTCATGTTCTGAAGCCACCCAGCTTTATCCTGACCTCATCATTAGGAGGGAAGCTGAAGAATGTAACCATTCGGTTGTCATGGTTGCATTCTTTGTTATCAATCATTAACAGAGTAAACAAATTCACAACTAGGAAGTTGCTTGAGTGGCTATGGTGGAAATTTTCATTCACCTAGTACTGTGTAAAAAATAATTAGTCTAGGATGTACATAAATAAGCTCCTTTGGAGCCCATGTGTTTTGATTTTGTTTTCAGAATAGTTTTCTTGTCGGCCTGTATTTCCTCAACAGAATGTTTTGATCTTGACTCCATAGCCCAATGCATAAGGCGACTGGAACTACTAAAGATCATAGAGCCTCGCAGGGAGGACTTTATCCCCCATGGAGCCTAATGTTAACACGTATTATTGTAAGGGGGGTTGTTTTCCCTAAGGAAGTGGCACCTTGGTCAAAATGCGAGAAAAGGGGATTAGAAACCCACAAATGGCGTTTAGCCTAAGTCAGGGGTCTGATTTGATATTTTGGCGCCCATGCAGTCCCAATCATCTCGTCAGCTCCCTATTATCAGCATCCACGTCTGCCTACCAAGTCCTCCCTGCAAGCATCCAGTAAAGCTCCAGATGGTGAAGTTCAGAGTGAGGCCCATCCTAATCCCGATGCAGACAGTTCATGAAAGTGAGGCGGCAATTGAGACATTGTCTCACCGCATAAATGGAAAGCCAAAAAGGAATAACATAGTAGAGATTGCGTCTGACAGGGGAAGGCATGCGCAGTATGCCTGAGAAGACATAGACGTATGGAATTAGAAGAGAAGCTTGAGCACGCCTCTGCTGGGAGAATTTTTTAGTATATGTATGTATTTTTGATATTTTGTAATGGTCGATGGTTGAGCTAGGCTCCCGTATTGTAAAATTTTATTGAAAAACTTTGGTTATCTAGTTATGTAATTTGACGTGAGACTTCTTGTTTAATGAAAGTCAGCTTCCTTTTCCATCTGTTTTTCCTCTGATACTGAAGTGTCCATGATTGAAGGATTCACTTGGATTGTTATGGCTATGTTGTGATGTATTTTTTATTGCAATTTTGTTTTAACGCTCTTTAGTTTCTTGAAACTTCGAATTCAAGAGGATCTTGTTTTCAGAGTTTTTCCTTTTTAGGTTGTTGGAAGACCTGAGTCCAGAGCATACCTTTACATCTTCTCCTCAATTTATTCCTCCTACTCACCCTTACTACAACTTACTGGCTGAAGTTGATCAAGACCTCATTTGCTTGTGCATACTGCCCCGGTTTTCTGAGTTAAAACGATATTCTCTTAAGTCTGCCCCATTTGACCTCTTTAAATCCATTAACCGTGACATATAACCTGATGGGTACTGGGCTTACCTTCGATGCAATCCGGAGGTGACTTCTAGTGCTAACAATTATTATTATTATTATTTTAATAATTTAGTTTTAAGGAGGTTGTGATCACCTTTTAAATGCAACACTCCAAGCTTTGATGTGTAACTAAATGAGAGTCTCCCCATAAACATAGGGTTGTTTTTATTTCTATTTCAAACAAAAATATACTATATTGTTCTATAAAAAAAGAGTGTCGTCACTCTGGTGGAGGTATTGATACATATTATTGTCATTATAATACTCTTTTATCAGTCAATAGATATGTTCAATTCAACTTGTATGTGCATGATTGTTACATAACGTGCATGATTTGATTATGTAGCATAAGCACATAGCCTAAACCCTTAGAGGGGGGACACTCTGAAGTTAATATGTTGTATGTTCTTTGTATATGTGTCGTATATGTATCATGTAGTTTTTAATTATGTTTAGAGTATGTTTATTCGTTAGCAGATATTTCTTCCTTTATATTTATTCTTGTTTCTTGCAGATTACTTAGCTATAAAAATAGGAACCACTTATGATTACAATCTAATTACAAAGCATAGTTAGTGTTACTACATGATTAAACCACTAACAATATCACCTTGGGAAGATCCATAAATTGGATTTGGAATCATGGTGATATGAGCTAGTTGATTGTTTAAATTGTAGTGAAGTTAATTTGTGTTTGTAAACTTCAAAGCTTTGTTTGTTGTCATTTCAAATTTACACTAGAGTATACAAATGGATTTTGATTAATTGGAATGGACATGTTTATTTTTTAATATAATTTAGAAGTTAATGTGCATTTGATTCAGTCAATTAAGGAATCTTGTTCTATACATACAACACATAGTGCCTCACAAGTTTACAGAACCCTAGATTGATAAACTAAATGAACTAGTGGATTCAGTATACCCATGTCCTTTAGGAAAGGTAACTAAAAACAATATTAGGTACCAAACTATAAATATAAACATAAAAAACAAAATATTAACACAATATTAGAAAAAAAAAAAGTGTAACAAAACCTTATACCTCCGAATTTGAAAAAAATGGTCGTATATTGGGTAAATGGAAACCTTTTCGGGTGAAACAAAAAGTGTTTCAAATTGAAAGAAACACTTTGGGTGTAATGAAACAACCCACTTAACCCATAAATGAAAAAAAATGGTAAAACCCAAAAATATTTTGATGCATGTAGCGATACAGGTTCAAGATCTCGATCAATAATGGGAGCAGGTCTTCATATGGGCTCTGAAACCATGTTTGAAAAAACTGGATATTTCCACATAGGTTAAATAACTTAATAAATTTCTCACAAAAACATATCAAATATTAGTACGCTAATGTATTATGTCATTAACACTCTTAAAGAGGGAAACGGTCCATGGACCCAACCAACATAACCACTTGATGCAATATATTAATGCAAAAGAAAATAATTTTACATGAGTTTATCACAATCGATCATCAACAAATGATCCCCCTTGTTCTTTAAATAAATATCATGGAGAAATCGTGTGTTAAACCACAAATCAATATAGTTGTTAGTATTAAGGAGAATATGAATTGTTGGATCACTTTATGTCTAGAACATATTGTGACTGTCAAATTACATAACTACAAATGAATAATAATGCATACTAAGGAAACACAATAAAGAAACACACTTAACTAAAGACACATTAGACCAAGTTGTTCTTAACTAACTCCTAAGTGTCTAAATCAGAGTGTGCATGTTTTCATTGTTCCTCGTAATGTTGTTTTAGACTTCTAGATGTAAACTGTGTATGGGTTTTATTAAACGTCCAACATTTTGAGTGGACACTCCACCCATCATCAAGGACTATTGAAGTCTAAAGTATTGGGTGGAGTGCCCACTCGAAATGTTGAAACTTTCATAAAATCCATATATAATTTACATTCAAAAGTATAAAATAACACCCTAATAATAGTCATGGCCTCTGTGGGGCATAGTAAACCCTCCAACAAAGTCCATGCAGATGTTTTCCCAAGTCATGCTTGGTAGTGGTAGTGGAATATAGAGCCCTATATTTATATTGCTTGGCTTAATTATGTCGTACAAAACATATCCTCTAGAAAATATCACCTCCTACTCCTACATATTTGGATAGGACATGTACCTCTGAAAATTTTCCACTATCTTTGTTACTCCAAAAATTTTAGTGATCTTGGAAGTGTGAGATTCCCTCAATAACTGAAGCCTTATACTATGTGGTGTGCACAATTTTTCCAACTTGTACAATAGTACACATTGAAGGTGGTATTCATTTCCTTCCATGGAAATGATTGATATCTCTTCTAATTGCTTTTACACTCCGATAAAATATTCACCTCCATCATAGTCTCCACTCAACAATTCATGAGTGAAGGGATCAAGTTGCATGATCACTCCAGTGGCTATAATATTATTCAGTAGAGGTCATGAAAACATATCAAATAAATTTTTTGTAGCTCCTTTCTTGTACCTAATCAGTAGGAGGAATTGTTTCAAGAATCCCAACCACTTATAATGTCTTACGTGTCTCATCTTTCTTTGAATTTGTAGGTATTGTAGGGGTTGGTGATTGGTGTGTATGATGGTTTCTTTCCCAAATAGGTAATGTTTCCACTTCTTCACTGCTTGCACTATTACATAGATATTGTTACCATATGTTGGGTTATCTAGTACTACTCCATGAAACAACTTTGAATGATAACATAACGATCTTCTTCCTTGCATAAGCACTACCCCCAATGCATATTCATTGTTATCGCTCTCTAGTTCAAATGGTTGTTTTAAATTATACATAGCAAGTGTAAAATTCCTAGCCACCAACAGACTGAGCAACGTCACTACAGGATGTCTCTCTTTGCTCGGATACCATTTTGTAACATCCCCATCCACCAACAGGTCAGGGAACGCCACTACTCAAATACTTCACTTAGATATGATACCAATTTGATACCAATTTGTAGCATACCCATTCATAACCTGTTGGGCTATGCCACACAAAGATTCTTGCGGAAACATCATACACATCCAGGCCACCTAGGCCAGGACATGCTACCTCATAGAAATGACAATTATCATGTGCATATATATAAACATAAGCATACAACATATTCTTCTAATACACTGATTAATGTGGAAATAATAGGAAGCCTACACATACAGCATATACAAGCATTACTCATCAATTATAACACATGTACAAATACACAACATGTAAATGAACATAAAAGTGGTACTTATCTTTTAATATAATACCACCAACTGCATGTAGACCTTCCATGAACCTCCACCCAGGGAAAAGGATTTCTAGACTAGGATGAGGTTACAGAAAATTGTACAATGCAACTGGAAGGATTCTCTCCAAGAGCCTACTTACGCCCACTACTCACAAAATCTCATTCCCTACATGCCTGTTCCACCCCGAGAATATGCACCTTCATTGTTCCAAAGTCCATCGACTGCTCCACTTCAATTTCAGGGTCTCGACAACGGGTCGGGTCAGGAATTCTCAGAGCTCTTTAGTTGGTTTTGGACTCTCTCTAGGATAAAATCACTTCCCAGCAAACTCTCTCACCTGGAGATAGCTGCTCACAGGCCTACAACCTGCCTCTTCAACCACGGTCCTGACAACCTGCTTCTTCAACCATCTTCAACTCAATTCCAGCAAGTGAGGACAATAGCAACATTCAATATAGCTCAGGGTATTGCAGAAACCACAATTCGATAAGGCACAACACGACTCTGACAAGAACAGATACGTTGTTCTTTACATGAAAACATAGGTCAGATTCA